>OW679195.1:155529631-155867131 GCA_940337035.1 Agriotes lineatus
CTAGCAATTGGATGCTGAATTTGCATTAAGATAGCGTTTAACAAGAGCAGTTGCAACTTACGCGGATTTTTCCTTTTATTTTAATATACTTTATCCGTATTCATGGCATTCATCAGACACAATATGAGCGATTTAATACAGCAGGCTTTCGAAATAACGCTCGGTGATGTTCGCCGTGTGTTTATTTATTAGCTGATGCACTTGCAAATGACCAATGGGAAATAAAGCTTGACGTGCAATTCTGGTGTATTTTAGGGGTATTAAAATTGCAAAGTAAATATCTCTATGCCCCCTCTAGGAATTAAATGCTGAATTTGCATTAAGATAGCGTTTAATAAGAGTAGTTGCAACTTCCGCGGAATTTTCATTATGTTTTAATATATTTTATCCGCATTCATGGCACCCAGCAGGCACACGATGAACGCTTTAGTACAGCTGCCTGTCGAAATAACGTTCGGTGATGTTCGCCGTGTGTGTTATTTTAGCTTATGCACTTGCAAATGGCCAAATAGGGTAAAAATAACCTTCACGTGCAATTCTGGTGTATTTTAGGGGTATCAGAATTGCAAAGGAAATATCTCTATGCCCCTCCTAGTAATTGGATGCTAATTAGCATTAAGATAGCGTGTAACAGAGCAGATGCGACTTCCGCGGAATTTTCATTATGTTTTAATATATTTTATCCGCATTCATGGCACCCAGCAGGCACACGATGAACGCTTTAGTACAGCTGCCTGTCGAAATAACGTTTCGGTGATGTTCGCCGTGTGTGTTATTTAGCTTATGCACTTGCAAATGGCCAAATAGTAAAAATAACCTTCACGTGCAATTCTGGTGTATTTTAGGGGTATCAGAATTGCAAAGGAAATATCTCTATGCCCCTCTAGTAATTGGATGCTAAATTTGCATTAAGATAGCGTGTAAGTAGAGTAGTTGCGACTTCCGCGGAATTTTCATTATGTTTTAATATATTTTATCCGCATTCATGGCACCCAACAGTCACAATATGAACGATTTAGTACAGCTGGCTGTCGAAATAACGCTCGGTGATGTTGGCCGTGTGTTTATTTATTAGCTGAAGCATTTTCTAATGGCCAAATGGAAAAAAAACTTGACGTACAATTCTGGTGTATTTTAGAGGGTAACAGAATTGCAAAGTAAATATCTCTATGCCCCTCCTAGCATTTGGATGCTGAATTTGGCATTAAGATAGCTGGTTAACAAGAGCAGTTGCGACTTCCGCGAATTTTCCTTATATTTTAATATACTTTATCCGTATTCATGGCACTCATCAGGCACAATATGAGCGATTTAATACAGCTGGCTGTTGAAATAACGCTCGGTGATGTTCGCCGTGTTTTTATTTATTAGCTGATGCACTTGCAAATTTCCAAATGGAAAAAAAAATTGACGTGCACTTCTGGAGTATTTTAAAGGTATCAAAATTGCAAAGTAAATATTTCTATGCCCCCCCTAGGTATTGAATGCTGAATTTGCATTAAGATAGATTTAATTAGAGTAGTTGCGACTTTCGCAAATTTTCATTGTGTTTTAATATACTTTATTCGTATTCATGGCACCCATCAGGCACACGATAAACGATTTAGTACAGCTGCCTGTCGAAATAACGTTCGGTGATGTTCGCCGTGTGTGTTATTTTAGATTATGCACTTGCAAATGCCAAATAGGAAAAATAAGCTTCACGTGCAATTCTGGTGTATTTTAGGGGTATCAGAATTGCAAAGAAAATATCTCTATGACCCTCCTAGCAATTGTATGCTAAAATTGCATTAAGATAGTGGTTAACAAGAGCAGTTGCGACTTCCGCGAATTTTTCCTTATATTTTAATATACTTTATCCGTATTCATGGCACTCATCAGGCACAATATGAGCGATTTAATACAGCTGGCTGTTGAAATAACGCTCGGTGATGTTCGCCGTGTGTTTATTTATTAGCTGATGCACTTGCAAATTTCCAATGGAAAAAAAAATTGACGTGCACTTCTGGAGTATTTTAAAGGTATCAAAATTGCAAAGTAAATATTTCTATGCCCCCCCTAGGTATTGAATGCTGAATTTGCATTAAGATAGATTTTAATTAGAGTAGTTGCGACTTTCGCAAATTTTTCATTGTGTTTTAATATACTTTATTCGTATTCATGGCACCCATCAGGCCACACGATAAACGATTTAGTACAGCTGCCTGTCGAAATAACGCTCGGTGATGTTCGCCGTGTGTTATTCATTAACTGATGCACTTACAAATGGCCAAATAGAAAAATAAGCTTCACGTGCAATTCTGGTGTATTTTAGGGGTATCAGAATTTAAAAGGAAAGATCTCTATGCCCCTCCTAGCAATTGGATGCTGAATTTGCATTAAGATAGCGTTTAACAAGAGCAGTTGCGACTTTCGCGGATTTTTCCTTATATTTTAATATACTTTATCCGTATTCATGGCACTCATCAGGCACAATATGAGGGATTTAATACAGCTGGCTGTCGAACGCTCGGTGATGTTCGCCGTGTGTTTATTTATTAGCTGATGCACTTGCAAATGACCAAATGGGAAAATAAAGCTTGACGTGCAATTCTCGTGTATGTTAGAAGTTTTCGAATTGCAAAGGAAATATCTCTATGCCCCTCCTAGTAATTGGATGCTGAATATGCATTAAGATAGCGTATAACAAGAATACGTGCGACTTTCGCGGAATTTTCATTATGTTTTAATATATTTTATCCGCATTCATGGCACCCCACAGTTACAATATGGACGATTTAGTACAGCTGGCTGTCGAAATAACGCTCGGTGATGTTCGCCGTGTGTTTATTTATTAGCTGATGCACTTGCTAATGGCCAAATGGATAAAAAACTTGAGGTGCAATTCTGGTGTATTTTAGGGGTAACAGATTGCAAGGTAAATATCACTATGTCCCTCCTAGCATTTGGATGCTGAATTTGCATTAAGATAGCATTTAACAAGAGCAGTTGCGACTTCCGCGGATTTTTTATTATATTTTAATATACTTTATCCGTATTTATGGCACCCATCAGGCACACGATGAACGATTTAATACAGCTGGCTGTCGAAATAACGCTCGGTGATGTTCGCCGTGTTTTTATTCATTAGCTGATGCACATGCAAATGACCAAATGGGAAAATGAAGCTTGACGTGCAATTCTGGTGTATGTTAGAAGTTTTAGAATTGCAAAGGAAACATCTCTAGGCTCCGCCGAGCAATTGGATGCTGAATTTGTATTAAGATAGCGTTTAACAAGAGCAGTAGCGACTTCCGCGGATTTTTCCTTATACTTTACTATACTTTAACCGTATTTATGGCACCCATCAGGCACACGATGAACGATTTAGTACAGCTGCCTGTCGAAATAACGCTCGGTGATGTTCGCCGTGTGTTTATTTATTAGCTGATGCACTTGCAAATGGCCAAATAGGAAAAATAAGCTTCACGTGCAATTCTGGTGTATTTTAGGGGTACGAGAACTGCAAAGGAAATATCTCTATGCCCCTCCTAGCAATTGGATGCTGAATTTGCATTAAGATAGCACTTAAAAACAGCAGTTGCGACTTACGCGGATTTTTATTATATTTTAATATACTTTATCCGTATTTATGGCACCCATCAGGCATACGATGAACGATTTAGTACAGCTGCCTGTCGAAATAACGTTCGGTCATGTTCGCCGTGTGTGTTATGTTAGCTTATGCACTTGCATATGGCCAAATAGGAAAAATAAGCTTCACGTGCAATTCTGGTGTATTTTAGGAGTATCAGAATTGCAAAAGAATTATCTCTATGTTCCTCCTAGCAATTGGATGCTGAATTTGCATTAAGATAGCGTTTAACAAGAGCAGTTGCGACTTCCGCGGATTTTTATTATATTTTAATATACTTTATCCGTATTCATGGCACTTATCAGGCACAATATGAGCGATTTAATACAGCTGGCTGTCGAAATAACGCTCGGTGATGTTTGAGGTGTGTTTATTCATTAGCTGATGCACTTGCTAATGGCAAAATGGATAAAAAACTTGACGTGCAATTCTGGTGTATTTTTGGGGTAACAGAATTGCAAAGTAAATATCTCTATGCCCCTCCTAGCATTTGGATGCTGAATTTGCATTAAGATAGCGTTTAACAAGAGCAGTTGCGACTTCCGCGGATTTTTCATTATGTTTTAATATACTTTATCCGTATTTATGGCACCCATCAGGCACACGATAAACGATTTAGTACAGCTGCCTGTCGAAGTAACGTTCGGTCATGTTCGCCGTGTGTGTTATTTTAGCTTATGCACTTGCAAATGGCCAAATAGGAAAAATAAGCTTCACGTGCAATTCTGGTGTATTTTAGGGGTATCAGAATTGCAAAGTAAATATCTCTATGCCCCTCCTAGCAATTGGATGCTGAATTTGCATTAAGATAGCGTTTAACAAGAGCAGTTGCAACTTACGCGGATTTTTCCTTTTATTTTAATATACTTTATCCGTATTCATGGCATTCATCAGACACAATATGAGCGATTTAATACAGCAGGCTTTCGAAATAACGCTCGGTGATGTTCGCCGTGTGTTTATTTATTAGCTGATGCACTTGCAAATGACCAAATGGGAAAATAAAGCTTGACGTGCAATTCTGGTGTATTTTAGGGGTATCAAAATTGCAAAGTAAATATCTCTATGCCCCCTCTAGGAATTAAATGCTGAATTTGCATTAAGATAGCGTTTAATAAGAGTAGTTGCAACTTCCGCGGAATTTTCATTATGTTTTAATATATTTTATCCGCATTCATGGCACCCAGCAGGCACACGATGAACGCTTTAGTACAGCTGCCTGTCGAAATAACGTTCGGTGATGTTCGCCGTGTGTGTTATTTTAGCTTATGCACTTGCAAATGGCCAAATAGGTAAAAATAACCTTCACGTGCAATTCTGGTGTATTTTAGGGGTATCAGAATTGCAAAGGAAATATCTCTATGCCCCTCCTAGTAATTGGATGCTAAATTAGCATTAAGATAGCGTGTAACAAGAGCAGATGCGACTTCCGCGGAATTTTCATTATGTTTTAATATATTTTATCCGCATTCATGGCACCCAGCAGGCACACGATGAACGCTTTAGTACAGCTGCCTGTCGAAATAACGTTCGGTGATGTTCGCCGTGTGTGTTATTTTAGCTTATGCACTTGCAAATGGCCAAATAGGTAAAAATAACCTTCACGTGCAATTCTGGTGTATTTTAGGGGTATCAGAATTGCAAAGGAAATATCTCTATGCCCCTCCTAGTAATTGGATGCTAAATTTGCATTAAGATAGCGTGTAAGTAGAGTAGTTGCGACTTCCGCGGAATTTTCATTATGTTTTAATATATTTTATCCGCATTCATGGCACCCAACAGTCACAATATGAACGATTTAGTACAGCTGGCTGTCGAAATAACGCTCGGTGATGTTGGCCGTGTGTTTATTTATTAGCTGAAGCATTTTCTAATGGCCAAATGGAAAAAAAACTTGACGTACAATTCTGGTGTATTTTAGAGGTAACAGAATTGCAAAGTAAATATCTCTATGCCCCTCCTAGCATTTGGATGCTGAATTTGCATTAAGATAGTGGTTAACAAGAGCAGTTGCGACTTCCGCGAATTTTTCCTTATATTTTAATATACTTTATCCGTATTCATGGCACTCATCAGGCACAATATGAGCGATTTAATACAGCTGGCTGTTGAAATAACGCTCGGTGATGTTCGCCGTGTGTTTATTTATTAGCTGATGCACTTGCAAATTTCCAAATGGAAAAAAAAATTGACGTGCACTTCTGGAGTATTTTAAAGGTATCAAAATTGCAAAGTAAATATTTCTATGCCCCCCCTAGGTATTGAATGCTGAATTTGCATTAAGATAGATTTTAATTAGAGTAGTTGCGACTTTCGCAAATTTTTCATTGTGTTTTAATATACTTTATTCGTATTCATGGCACCCATCAGGCACACGATAAACGATTTAGTACAGCTGCCTGTCGAAATAACGTTCGGTGATGTTCGCCGTGTGTGTTATTTTAGATTATGCACTTGCAAATGCCAAATAGGAAAAATAAGCTTCACGTGCAATTCTGGTGTATTTTAGGGGTATCAGAATTGCAAAGAAAATATCTCTATGACCCTCCTAGCAATTGTATGCTAAATTTGCATTAAGATAGCGTTTAACAAGAGCAGTAGCGACTTCCGCGAATTTTTCCTTATATTTTAATAAACTATATCCGTATTCATGGCACTCATCAAGGACAATATCAGCGATTTAATGCAGCTGGCTGTCGAAATAACGCTCGGTGCTGTTCGCCGTGTGTTTATTTTTTAGCTGATGCACTTGCAAATTTCCAAATGGAAAAAAAAATTGACGTGCACTTCTGGAGTATTTTAAAGGTATCAAAATTGCAAAGTAAATATCTCTATGCCCCCTCTAGGTATTGAATGCTAAATTTGCATTAAGATAGCGTTTTATTAGAGTAGTTGCGACAACCGCAAATTTTTCATTATGTTTTAATATACTTTATTCGTATTCATGGCACCCATCAGGCACACGATAAACGATTTAGTACAGCTGCCTGTCGAAATAACGTTCGGTGATGTTCGCCGTGTGTTTATTTATTAGCTGATGCACTAGCTAATGGCCAAATGGAAAAAAAACGTTACGTGCAATTCTGGTGTATTTTAGGGGTAACAGAATTGTAAAGTAAATATCTCGATGCCCCCTCTAGGAATTAAATGCTGAATTTGCATTAAGATAGCATTTAACAAGAGCAGTTGCGACTTTCGCCGATTTTTCCTTATATTTTAATATACTTTATCCGTATTTATGGCACCCATGAGGCACACGATGAACGATTTAGTACAGCTAGCTGTCGAAATAACGTTCGGTGATGTTCGCCGTATGTGTTATTTTAGCTTATGCACTTGCAAATGGCCAAATAGGAAAAATAAGCTTCACGTGCAATTCTGGTGTATTTTAGGGGTATCAGAATTGCAAAGGAAATATCTCTATGCCCCTCTTAGCAATTGGATGCTGAACTTGCATTAAGATAGCGCTTAACAAGGGCAGTTGCGATTTCCGCGGATTTTTCCTTATATATTAATATACTTTATCCGTATTCATGGCACCCATGAGGCACACGATGAACGATTTCGTACAGCTGCCTGTCGAAATAACGTTCGGTGATGTTCGCCGTCTGTGTTATTTTAGCTTATGCACTTGCAAATGGCCAAATAGGAAAAATAAGCTTCACGTGCAATTCTGGTGTATTTTAGGGGTAGCAGAATTGCAAAGTAAATATCTCTATGCCCCTCCTAGCATTCGGATGCTGAATTTGCATTAAAATAGCGTATAACAAGAGTAGTTGCGACTTCCGCGGATTTTTCCTTATATTTTAATAAACTTTATCCGTATTCATGGCACTCATCAGGCAGAATATGAGCGATTTAATACAGCTGGCTGACGAAATAACGCTCTGTGATGTTCGCCGTGTGTTTATTTATTAGCTGATGCATTTGCAAATTACCAAATGGGAAAATAAAGCTTGACTTGCAATTCTGGTGTATGTTAGAATCTTTAGAATTGCAAAGGAAATATTTCTATGCCTCTCCTACCAATTGGATGCTGAATATGCATTAAGATAGCGTATAACAAGAGTATTTGCGACTTCTGCGGAATTTTCATTATGTTTTAATATATTTTATCCGCATTCATGGCACGCAACAGTCACAATATGAACGATTTAGTACAGCTGGATCTCCAAATAACGCTCGGTAATGTTCGCCGTGTGTTTATTTATTAGCTGATGCACTAGCTAATGGCGAAATGGAAAAAAAACGTGACGTGCAATTCTGGTGTATTTTAGGAGTAACAGAATTACTAAGTAAATATCTCTATGCCCTTCCTAGCATTTGGATGCTGAATTTGCATTAAGATAGCATTTAATAAGAGCAGTTGCGACTTCTGCGGATTTTTCCTTATATTTTAATATACTTTATCCGTATTCATGGCACTCATCAGGCACAATATGAGCGATTTAATACAGCTGCCTGTCGAAATAACGCTCGGTGATGTTCGCCGTGTGTTTATTTATTAGCTGATGCACTTGCTAATGGCCAAATGGATAAAAAACTTGAGGTGCAATTCTGGTGTATTTTAGGGTTAACAGAATTGCAAAGTAAATATCACTATGCTCCTCCTAGCATTTGGATGCTGAATTTGCATTAAGATAGCATTTAACAAGAGCAGTTGCGACTTTCGCGGATTTTTTATTATATTTTAATATACTTTATCCGTATTTATGGCATCCATCAGGCACACGATGAACGATTTAATACAGCTGGCTGTCGAAATAACGCTCGGTGATGTTCGCCGTGTTTTTATTCATTAGCTGATGCACATGCAAATGACCAAATGGGAAAATAAAGCTTGACGTGCAATTCTGGTGTATGTTAGAATTTTTAGAATTGCAAAGGAAACATCTCTATGCTTCGCCTAGCAATTGGATGCTGAATTTGCATTAAGATAGCGTTTAACAAGAGCAGTAGCGACTTCCGCGGATTTTTCCTTATATTTTACTATACTTTAACCGTATTTATGGCACCCATCAGGCACACGATGAACGATTTAGTACAGCTGCCTGTCGAAATAACGCTCGGTGATGTTCGCCGTGTGTTTATTTATTAGCTGATGCACTTGCTAATGGCCAAATGGATAAAAAACTTGACGTGCAATTCTGGTGTATTTTAGGGGTAACAGAATTGCAAAGTAAATATCTCTATGCCCCTCTTAGTAATTGGATGCTGAATATGCATTAAGATAGCGTATAACAAGAATAGTTGCGACTTCCGCGGAATTTTCATTATGTTTTAATATATTTTATCCGCATTCATGGCACCCAACAGTCACAATATGAACGATTTAGTACAGCTGGCTGTCGAAAAAACGCTCGGTGATGTTCGCCGTGTGTTTATTTATTAGCTGATGCACTTGCAAATGGCCAAATGGAAAAAAAATTGACGTGTACTTCTGTTGTATTTTAGGGGTATCAAAATTGCAAAGTAAATATCTCTATGCCATCTTTAGTAATTAAATGCTGAATTTGCATTAAGATAGCGTTTAATAAGAGTAGTTGCGACTTCCGCAAATTTTTCATTATGTTTTAATATACTTTATCCGTATTCATGGCACCCATCAGCCACACGATGAACGATTTAGTACAGCTGCCTGTCAAAATAACGTTCGGTGATGTTCGCCGTGTGTGATATTTTAGCTTATGCACCTGCAAATGGCCAAATAGGAAAAATAAGCTTCACGTGCAATTCTGGTGTATTTTAGGGGTACGAGAATTGCAAAGGAAATATCTCTATGCCCCTCCTAGCAATTGGATGCTGAATTTGCTTTAAGATAGCACTTAACAAGAGCAGTTGCGACTTACGCGGATTTTTATTATATTTTAATATACTTTATCCGTATTTATGGCACCCATCAGGCACACGATGAACGATTTAGTACAGCTGCCTGTCGAAATAACGTTCGGTCATGTTCGCCGTGTGTGTTATTTTAGCTTATGCACTTGCATATGGCCAAATAGGAAAAATAAGCTTCACGTGCAATTCTGGTGTATTTTAGGAGTATCAGCATTGCAAAGGAATTATCTCTATGTTCCTCCTAGCAATTGGATGCTGAATTTGCAGTAAGATAGCGTTTAACAAGAGCAGTTGCGACTTCCGCGGATTTTTATTATATTTTAATATACTTTATCCGTATTCATGGCACTTATCAGGCACAATATGAGCGATTTAATATAGCTGGCTGTCGACATAACGCTCGGTGATGTTTGCCGTGTGTTTATTCATTAGCTGATGCACTTGCAAATGGCAAAATGGATAAAAAACTTGACGTGCAATTCTGGTGTATTTTTGGGGTAACAGAATTGCAAAGTAAATATCTCTATGCCCTCCTAGCATTTGGATGCTGAATTTGCATTAAGATAGCATTTAACAAGAGCAGTTGCGACTTCCGCGGATTTTTTATTATAATTTAATATACTTTATCCGTATTTATGGCACCCATCAGGCACACGATGAACGATTTAGTACAGCTGCGTGTCGAAATAACGTTCGGTGATGTTCGCCGTGTGTGTTATTTTAGCTTATGCACTTGCAAATGGCCAAATAGGAAAAATAAGCTTCACGTGCAATTCTGGTGTATTTTAGGGGTATCAAAATTGCAAAGAAATATCTCTATGCCCCGCCTAGCATTTGGATGCTGAATTTGCATTAAGATAGCGTTTAACAAGAGCAGTTGCGACTTCCGCGGATTTTTCATTATGTTTTAATATACTTTATCCGTATTTATGGCACCCATCAGGCACACGATGAACGATTTAGTATAGCTGCCTGTCGAAGTTACGTTCGGTCATGTTCGCCGTGTGTGTTATTTTAGCTTATGCACTTGCAAATGGCCAAATAGGAAAAATAAGCTTTACGTGCAATTCTGGTGTATTTTAGGGGTATCAGAATTGCAAAGAAAATATCTCTATGCCCCTCCTAGCAATTGGATGCTGAATTTGCATTAAGATAGCGTTTAACAAGAGCTGTTGCAACTTACGCGGATTTTTCCTTATATTTTAATATACTTTATCCGTATTCATGGCACTCATCAGACACAATATGAGCGATTTAATACAGCAGGCTGTCGAAATACCGCTCGGTGATGTTCGCCGTGTGTTTATTTATTAGCTGATGCACTTGCAAATGACCAAATGGGAAAATAAAGCTTGACGTGCAATTCTCGTGTATTTTAGGGGTATCAAAATTGCAAAGTAAATATCTGTATGCCCCCTCTAGGAATTAAATGCTGAATTTGCATTAAGATAGCGTTTAACAAGAGCTGTTGCAACTTACGCGGATTTTTCCTTATATTTTAATATACTTTATCCGTATTCATGGCACTCATCAGACACAATATGAGCGATTTAATACAGCTGGCTGACGAAATAACGCTCTGTGATGTTCGCTGTGTGTTTATTTATTAGCTGATGCATTTGCAAATTACCAAATGGGAAAATAAAGCTTGACGTGCAATTCTGGTGTATGTTAGAATCTTTAGAATTGCAAAGGAAATATTTCTATGCCCCTCCTACCAATTGTATGCTGTATATGCATTCAGATAGCGTATAACAAGAGTAGTTGCGACTTCTGCGGAATTTTCATTATGTTTTAATATATTTTATCCGCATTCATGGCACCCAACAGTCACAATATGAACGATTTAGTACAGCTGGATCTCCAAATAACGCTCGGTAATGTTCGCCGTGTGTTTATTTATTAGCTGATGCACTAGCTAATGGCCAAATGGAAAAAAACGTGACGTGCAATTCTGGTGTATTTTAAGGGTAACAGAATTACCAAGTAAATATCTCTATGCCCTTTCTAGCATTTGGATGCTGAATTTGCATTAAGATAGCATTTAACAAGAGCAGTTGCGACTTCTGCGGATTTTTCCTTATATTTTAATATACTTTATCCGTATTCATGGCACTCATTAGGCAGAATATGAGCGATTTAATACAGCTGGCTGACGAAATAACGCTCGGTGATGTTCGCCGTGTGTTTATTTATTAGCTGATGCACTTGCTAATGGCCAAATATATAAAAAAGTTGACGTGCAATTCTGGTGTATTTTAGGGGTAACAGAATTGCAAAGTAAATATTTCTATGCCCCTCCTAGCAATTGGATGCTGAATTTGCATTAAGATAGCGTTTAACAAAAGCAATTGCGACTTCCACGGATTTTTCCTTATATTTTAATATACTTTATCCGTATTTATGGCACCCATGAGGCACACGATGAACGATTTAGTACAGCTGGCTGTCGAAATAACGTTCGGTGATGTTCACCGTCTGTGTTATTTTAGCTTATGCACTTGCAAATGGCCAAATAGGAAAATTAAACTTCACTTGCAATTCTGGTGTACTTTAGGGGTATCAGAATTGCAAAGGAAATATCTCTATGCCCCTCCTAGCAATTGGATGCTGAATTTGCATTAAGATAGCGTTTAACAAGGGCAGTTGCGGCTTCCGCGGATTTTTCCTTATATTTTAATAAACTTTATCCGTATTCATGGCACTCATTAGGCAGAATATGAGCGATTTGATACAGCTGGCTGACGAAATAACGCTCTGTGATGTTCGCCGTGTGTTTATTTATTAGCTGATGCACTTGAAAATGACCAAATGGGAATATAAAGCTTGACGTGCAATTCTGGTGTATGTAAGAAACTTTAGAATTGCAAAGGAAATATTTCTATGCCCCTCCTAGCAATTGGATGCTGAATATGCATTAAGATAGCGTATAACAAGAGTAGTTGCGAAATTTTCATTATGTTTTAATATATTTTATCCGCATTCATGGCACCCAACAGTCACAATATGAACGATTTAGTACAGCTGGATCTCCAAATAACGCTCGTTAATGTTCGCCGTGTGTTTATTTATTAGCTGATGCACTAGCTAATGGCCAAATGGAAAAAAACGTGACGTGCAATTCTGGTGTATTTTAGGGGTAACAGAATTACCAAGTAAATATCTCTATGCCCCTCCTAGCATTTGGATGCTGAATTTGCATTAAGATAGCATTTAACAAGAGCAGTTGCGACTTCTGCGAATTTTTCCTTATATTTTAATATACTTTATCCGTATTCATGGCACTCATCAGGCACAATATGAGCGATTTAATACAGCTGCCTGTCGAAATAACGCTCGGTGATGTTTGCCGTGTGTTTATTTATTAGCTGATGCACTTGCAAATTTCCAAATGGAAAAAAAACTTGACGTGCACTTCTGGTGTATTTTAGGGGTATCAAAATTGCAAAGTAAATATCTCTATGCCCCCTCTAGGAATTAAATGCTAAATTTGCATTAAAATAGCATTTAACAAGAGCAGTTGCGACTTTCGCGGATATTTCCTTATATTTTAATATACTTTATCAGCATTCATGGCACCCAACAGTCACAATATGAACGATTTAGTACAGCTGGCTGTCAAAATACCGCTCGGTGATGTTCGCCGTGTGTTTATTTATTAGCTGATGCATTTTCTAATGGCCAAATGGAAAAAAAACTTGACGTACAATTCTGGTGTATTTTAGAGGTAACAGAATTGCAAAGTAAATATCTCTATGCCCCTCCTAGCATTTGGATGCTGAATTTGCATTAAGATAGTGGTTAACAAGAGCAGTTGCGACTTTCGCGATTTTTTCCTTATATTTTAATAAACTTTATCCGTATTCATGGCACTCATCAGGCACAATATGAGCGATTTAATACAGCTGGCTGTCGAAATAACGCTCGGTGATGTTCGCCGTGTGTTTATTTATTAGCTGATGCACTTGCAAATTTCCAAATGGAAAAAAAACTTGACGTACACTTCTGGTGTATTTTAGGGGTATCAAAATTGCAAAGTAAATATCTCTATGCCCCCTCTAGGAATTAAATGCTAAATTTGCATTAAAATAGCATCTAACAAGAGCAGTTGCGACTTTCGCGGATATTTCCTTATATTTTAATATACTTTATCCGCATTCTTGGCACCCAACAGTCACAATATGAACGATTTAGTACAGCTGGCTGTCGAAATAACGCTCGGTGATGTTCGCCGTGTGTTTATTTATTAGCTGATGCATTTTCTAATGGCCAAATGGAAAAAAAACTTGACGTACAATTCTGGTGTATTTTAGAGGTAACAGAATTGCAAAGTAAATATCTCTATGCCCCTCCTAGCATTTGGATGCTGAATTTGCATTAAGATAGTGTTTAACAAGAGCAGTTGCGACTTCCGCGAATTTTTCCTTATATTTTAATAAACTTTATCCGTATTTATGGCACCCATCAGGCACACGATAAACGATTTAGTACAGCTGCCTGTCGAAATAACGTTCGGTGATGTTCGCCGTGTGTGTTATTTTAGCTTATGCACTTGCAAATGCCAAATAGGAAAAATGAGCTTTACGTGCAATTCTGGTGTATTTTAGGGGTATCAGAATTGCAAAGGAAATATCTCTATGACCCTCCTAGCAATTGGATGCTGAATTTGCATTAAGATAGTGTTTAACAAGAGCAGTTGCGACTTCCGCGAATTTTTCCTTATATTTTAATAAACTTTATCCGTATTCATGGCACTCATCAAGGACAATATGAGCGATTTAATGCAGCTGGCTGTCGAAATAACGCTCGGTGATGTTCGCCGTGTGTTTATTTATTAGCTGATGCACTTGCAAATTTCCAAATGGAAAAAAAATTTGACGTGCACTTCTGGAGTATTTTAAAGGTAGCAAAATTGCAAAGTAAATATCTCTATGCCCCCTCTAGGTATTGAATGCTGAATTTGCATTAAGATAGCGTTTAATTAGAGTAGTTGCGACTTCCGCAAATTTTTCATTATGTTTTAATATACTTTATTCGTATTCATGGCACCCATCAGGCACACGATAAACGATTTAGTACAGCTGCCTGTCGAAATAACGTTCGGTGATGTTCGCCGTGTGTTTATTTATTAGCTGATGCACTAGCTAATGGCCAAATGAAAAAAAAACGTGACGTGCAATTCTGGTGTATTTTAGGGGTAACAGAATTGTAAAGTAAATATCTCTATGCCCCCTCTAGGAATTAAATGCTGAATTTGCATTAAGATAGCATTTAAAAGAGCAGTTGCGACTTTCGCCGATTTTTCCTTCTATTTTAATATACTTTATCCGTATTCATGGCACTCATCAGTCACAATATGAGCGATTTAATACAGCTGGCTGTCGAAATAACACTCGGTGATGTTCGCGGTGTGTTTATTTATTAGCTGATGCACTTGCAAATTTCCAAATGGAAAAAAAAACTTGACGTGCACTTCTGGTGTATTTTAGGGGTATCAAAATTGCAAAGTAAATATTTCTATGCCCCCTCTAGGAATTAAATGCTGAATTTGCATTAAGATAGCATTTAACAAGAGCAGTTGCGACTTCCGCGGATATTTCCTTATATTTTAATATACTTTATCCGAATTCATGGCACCTAACAGTCACAATATGAACGATTTAGTACAGCTGGCTGTCGAAATAACGCTCGGTGATGTTCCCCGTGTGTTTATTTATTAGCTGATGCACTTGCTAATGGCCAAATAGATAAAAAAACTTGATGTGCAATTCTGGTGTATTTTAGGGGTAACAGAATTGCAAAGTAAATATCTCTATGCCCCTCCTAGCATTCGGATGCTGAATTTGCATTAAGATAGCGTATAACAAGAGTAGTTGCGACTTCCGCTAAATTTTCATTATGTTTTAATATACTTTATCCGTATTCATGGCACCCATCAGGCACACGATCAACGATTTAGTACAGACGGCTGTCGAAATAACGTTCGTTGATGTTCGCCGTCTGTGTTATTTTAGCTTATGCACTTGCAAATGGCCAAATGAGAAAAATAAGCTTCACGTGCAATTCTGGTGTATTTTAGGGGTAACAGAATTGCAATAGTATATTGTATGTTAAGAGATGAAAGTGCATTCTTGCCGCTTGCGGATGAATATTGCTGGTTGAGACGAAGTCGACCCCGGAAATCATGCAAAAGCGGCAAGCGCACTTTTAGCTCGAAATATACATACTATTTTTTCGACGACTGAGCATATTATTAAAGGAAAATATAAAATTTCGTTTTATCGCAAAAATTAATTGACAATCAAGTTAACATTACTCGCGCAGTCTATATGACATGTGAAGCGATTATTTCCACAAACGACGGGCGTTGTCAAGGAAACATTCGGACGTGGCTACCTATTTTGTTCACGCGGAAACCCAAAACGCTCGGCGAGCGGCAAATAGATGAAAACGCACGCTCAGAGGCAAATGTCAACTTTCTGTTGTCAAGTGACAGTGAGAAAAATCTACTTTCGATGTCAGTCGTCGAAAAAGTAAATATCTCTATGCCCCTCCTAGCATTCGGATGCTGAATTTGCATTAAGATAGCGTATAACAAGAGTAGTTGCGACTTCCGCGGATTTTTCCTTATATTTTAATAAACTTTATCCGTATTCATGGCACTCATCAGGCAGAATATGAGCGATTTAATACAGCTGGCTGACGAAATAACGGGCTGACGAAATAACGCTCTGTGATGTTCGCCGTGTGTTTATTTATTAGCTGATGCACTTGCAAATTACCAAATGGGAACATAAAGCTTGACGTGCAATTCTGGTTTATGTTAGAAGCTTTAGAATTGCAAAGGAAATATTTCTATGCCCCTCCTAGCAATTGGATGCTGAATATGCATTAAGATAGCGTATAACAAGAGTAGTTGCTACTTCTGCGGAATTTTCATTATGTTTTAATATATTTTATCCGCATTCATGGCACCCAACAGTCACAATATGAACTATTTAGTACAGCTGGAGCTCCAAGTTGTTACGGTATTAAAAGAACTTTACGACACCCACCCAAGGTGAGCATCGCACCACGGAATCAGCCCTGAAGAACTGGCACACTTGCCCTGAAATCGGTTCGAAATAGGCTAAAAGGCCACGGCTGGGACGCTCAGGGAGTCGGGCGTGAGTCACACGATACGTTCTGGGCAAGCGTGTGGTGACATAATATATACAGGGTATGTCGAAATCATGAGGGCGCCACCAAGCCTGTCTTAACCCGGCTAACCGGGCCTGGACGGTTAGACGGGAGCGAAGCATGCAAAATACTCCGCCAATAAGATTACTCAAGAGTTGCAAGGTCAAATAACAATTTTGGGATTGCCTTATGCAAGGATTGTAATTAGGTGTCAATCCGACCGCGACTACGCAGCTGTCTCACTCACCTGCACGCTCAAAGCTTCCTCGTTCCGTCGTACAATATTCAGTCTATCTGTAACAGAACATGCACAAGTCGAAACAAAACAATAGTTCCCTTAACTAACCAATCATATATTGAACTTCGGGTTACAATGGGGCAGCAGAGTGCGTCGCCCTATATCTATACTTAACCTATAGTTAAGGGCACCAGCTGGCACGCGCGCTCTAAACTTAACGACAGATGTTGAACAGTAGTGAACAGTAATGAACAGTAATGAGCAGTAACGAGCAGTAATAAGTAGTAATGAGTACAAATATGCGCGTCGCCTTATGCAGCGGACAGCGAAGATTTAAATTAGCACTCGCGGCATGAACAGTCTGCAAGTCTGAATGAATGCACAAGAGCAGTAATAAGTAGTAATGAGTACAAATATGCGCGTCGCCTTATGCAGCGGACAGCGAAGATTTAAATTAGCACTCGCGGCATGAACAGTCTCCAAGTCTGAATGAATGCACAAGAGCAGTAATGAGTCCAAATATGCGCGTCGCCTTATGCAGCGGGCAGCGAAGATTTAAATTAGCACTCGCGTTCACAGCGGTAATCAGGTTAAAGACACATACCTTAATGCGTAGGCGGCGAGGGAGCCTGGTACAGTTGAGTTGCGACAGGCTGCAGTCGTAGGTGGCAGGTACCTTCGATGTTACAACGGCTGTAGGGGTGAATGCACAACCGCCTTAATGGCGACGGGAGACGCGTCAATGGCCCGTACAACGGGACGACAAAAAAAATGGGCCACTTTCGTTCTGCGGAACAAATCCTCGTAGGTCGAGATGAAGGGGGCACGACCCCTTACTTACGAAAGCAGGAACTGGGCTCAAAAACACCCACGCTACGCCGAAGACAATTCGAAAACTCCGACTCACAACCACCACAAGAGCGTTCTCTGCAACGGCCTGCGGACAACTGCCCTTAAGGCGAAAACGTTTGTCACATCATTGCTGAAGCAGCACTCAACGGGAAAAAGACTGACGCCCCGCCATAATGGCGGGAGCGCCGCACGAACTCACATACACTATCCGACCTCTTATACGATCGACCGCTCTCGGCTGAATGCCTAGAGGGAAGCGTTGGCAAAGGTCACCTTGATCGCGTCCCCACGTGACTAAACCTTGGCAGCCAATCGCAAGGCGATAAAATGAAACAAGCCAATGCCGGCACCCATGGCATCACGCCTCGACGGCGTGCCTCCTAGGAGATTCGGAATTCGGAAAAACGCCATCAGAGGGGAGCTCCAACCGACGAAAAATACTGCTTTTGGAGCCAAATATGTGCGAAATCGTGATTCTGGAATTAGGCGATGGAGCCAAATAAAGAACTAAAAGAGCTTAGCATACGGGCACGCTGCCCTAAAGCCTAGGTGGCTATTTAAAATACCAAAATGACCTGAAGCAACAAATTGCCCTAAAGGCGTGAAATGCGATTAAGCATCTAAAACAGCAAAATGACTTAACAAAGTAACGCTCGGTAATGTTCGCCGTGTGTTTATTTATTAGCTGATGCACTAGCTAATGGCCAAATGGAAAAAAAACGTGACGTGCAATTCTGGTGTATTTTAGGGGTAACAGAATTACCAAGTAAATATCTCTATGCCCCTCCTAGAATTTGGATGCTGAATTTGCATTAAGATAGCATTTAACAAGAGCAGTTGCGACTTCTGCGGATTTTTCCTTATATTTTAATATACTTTATCCGAATTCATGGCACTCATCAGGCACAATATGAGCGATTTAATACAGCTGCCTGTCGAAATAACGCTCGGTGATGTTTGCCGTGTGTTTATTTATTAGCTGATGCACTTGCAAATTTCCAAATGGAAAAAAAAACTTGACGTGCACTTCTGGTGTATTTTAGGAGTATCAAAATTGCAAAGTAAATATCTCTATGCCCCCTCTAGGAATTAAATGCTAAATTTGCATTAAGATAGCATTTAACAAGAGCAGTTGCGACTTTCGCGGATATTTCCTTATATTTTAATATACGTTATCCGCATTCATGGCACCCAACAGTCACAATATGAACGATTTAGTACAGCTGGCTGTCGAAATAACGCTCGGTGATGTTCGCCGTGAGTTTATTTATTAGCTGATGCACTTGCTAATGGCCAAATGGATAAAAAAGTTGACGTGCAATTCTGGTGTATTTTAGGGGTAACAGAATTGCAAAGTAAATATCTCTATGCCCCTAATAGCATTCGGATGCTGAATTTGCATTAAGATAGCGTTTAACAAGAGCAGTTGCGACTTCCACGGATTTTTCCTTATATTTTAATATACTTTATCCGTATTTATGGCACCCATGAGGCACACGATGAACGATTTAGTACAGCTGGCTGTCGAAATAACGTTCGGTGATGTTCGCCGTCTGTGTTATTTTAGCTTATGCACTTGCAAATGGCCAAATAGGAAAATTAAGCTTCAAGTGCAATTCTGGTGCATTTTAGGGGTATCAGAATTGCAAAGGAAATATCTCTGTGCCCCTCCTAGCAATTGGATGCTGAATTTGCATTAAGATAGCGTTTAACAAGGGCAGTTGCGATTTCCGCGGATTTTTCCTTATATATTAATATACTTTATCCGTATTTATGGCACCCATGAGGCACACGATGAACGATTTAGTACAGCTGCCTGTCGAAATAACGTTCGGTGATGTTCGCCGTCTGTTATTTTAGCTTATGCACTTGCAAATGGCCAAATAGGAAAAATAAGCTTCACGTGCAATTCTGGTGTATTTTAGGGGTAACAGAATTGCAAAGTAAATATTTCTATGCCCCTCCTAGCATTCGGATGCTGAATTTGCATTAAGATAGCGTATAACAAGAGTAGTTGCGACTTCCGCGGATTTTTCCTTATATTTTAATAAACTTTATCCGTATTCATGGCACTCATCAGGCAGAATATGAGCGATTTAATACAGCTGGCTGACGAAATAACGCTCTGTGATGTTCGCCGTGTGTTTCTTTATTAGCTGATGCACTTGCAAATTACCAAATGAGAAAATAAAGCTTGACGTGCAATTCTGGTGTATGTTAGAATCTTTAGAATTGCAAGGGAAATATTTCTATGCCCCTCCTACTAACTGGATGCTGAATATGCATTAAGATAGCATTTAACAAGAGCAGTTGCGACTTCTGCGGATTTTTTCTTATATTTTAATATACTTTATCCGTATTCATGGCACTCATCAGGCACAATATGAGCGATTTAATACAGCTGCCTGTCGAAATAACGCTCGGTGATGTTTGCCGTGTGTTTATTTATTAGCTGATGCACTTGCAAATTTCCAAATGGAAAAAAAACTTGACGTGCACTTCTGGTGTATTTTAGGGGTATCAAAATTGCAAAGTAAATATCTCTATGCCCCCTCTAGGAATTAAATGCTAAATTTGCATTAAGATAGCATTTAACAAGAGCAGTTGCGACTTTCGCGGATATTTCCTTATATTTTAATATACTTTATCAGCATTCATGGCACCCAACAGTCACAATATGAACGATTTAGTACAGCTGGCTGTCGAAATAACGCTCGGTGATGTTCGCCGTGTGTTTATTTATTAGCTGATGCACTTGCTAATGGCCAAATGGATAAAAAAGTTGACGTGCAATTCTGGTGTATTTTAGGGGTAACAGAATTGCAAAGTAAATATCTCTATGCCCCTCCTAGCATTCGGATGCTGAATTTGCATTAAGATAGCGTTTAACAAGAGCAGTTGCGACTTCCACGGATTTTTCCTTATATTTTAATATACTTTATCCGTATTTATGGCACCCATGAGGCACACGATGAACGATTTAGTACAGCTGGCTGTCGAAATAACGTTCGGTGATGTTCGCCGTCTGTGTTATTTTAGCTTATGCACTTGCAAATGGCCAAATAGGAAAATTAAGCTTCACGTGCAATTCTGGTGTATTTTAGGGGTATCAGAATTGTAAAGGAAATATCTCTATGCCCCTCCTAGCAATTGGATGCTGAATTTGCATTAAGATAGCGTTTAACAAGGGCAGTTGCGACTTCCGCGGATTTTTCCTTATATTTTAATAAACTTTATCCGTATTCATGGCACTCATTAGGCAGAATATGAGCGATTTAATACAGCTGGCTGACGAAATAACGCTCTGTGATGTTCGCCGTGTGTTTATTTATTAGCTGATGCACTTGAAAATGACCAAATGGGAAAATAAAGCTTGACGTGCAATTCCGGTGTATGTTAGAAGCTTTAGAATTGCAAAGGAAATATTTCTATGCCCCTCCTAGCAATTGGATGCTGAATATGCATTAAGATAGCGTATAACAAGAGTAGTTGCGAGTTTTGCGGAATTTTTATTATGTTTTAATATATTTTATCCGCATTCATGGTACCCAACAGTCGCAATATGAACGATTTAGTACAGCTGGATCTCCAAATAACGCTCGGTAATGTTCGCCGTGTGTTTATTTATTAGCTGATGCACTAGCTAATGGCCAAATGGAAATAAACGTGACGTGCAATTCTGGTGTATTTTAGGGGTAACAGAATTACCAAGTAAATATCTCTATGCCCCTCCTAGCATTTGGATGCTGAATTTGCAGTAAGATAGCATTTAACAAGAGCAGTTGCGACTTCTGCGGATTTTTCCTTATATTCTAATATACTTTATCCGTATTCATGGCACTCATCAGGCACAATATGAGCGATTTAATACAGCTGCCTGTCGAAATAACGCTCGGTGATGTTTGCCGTGTGTTTATTTATTAGCTGATGCACTTGCAAATTTCCAAATGGAAAAAAAAGTTGACGTGCAATTCTGGTGTATTTTAGGGGTAACAGAATTGCAAAGTAAATATCTCTATGCCCCTCCTAGCATTCGGATGCTGAATTTGCATTAAGATAGCGTTTAACAAGAGCAGTTGCGACTTCCACGGATTTTTCCTAATATTTTAATATACTTTATCCGTATTTATGGCACCCATGAGGCACACGATGAACGATTTAGTACAGCTGGCTGTCGAAATAACGTTCGTTGATGTTCGCCGTCTGTGTTATTTTAGCTTATGCACTTGCAAATGGCCAAATAGGAAAATTAAGCTTCAAGTGCAATTCTGGTGTATTTTAGGGGTATCAGAATTGCAAAGGAAATATATCTATGCCCCTCCTAGCAATTGGATGCTGAATTTGCATTAAGATAGCGTTTAACAAGGGCAGTTGCGATTTCCGCGGATTTTTCCTTATATATTAATATACTTTATCCGTATTTATGGCACCCATGAGGCACACGATGAACGATTTAGTACAGCTGCCTGTCGAAATAACGTTCGGTGATGTTCGCCGTCTGTGTTATTTTAGCTTATGCACTTGCAAATGGCCAAATAGGAAAAATAAGCTTCACGTGCAATTCTGGTGTATTTTAGGGGTAACAGAATTGCAATATGCCCCTCCGAGCATTCGGATGCTGAATTTGCATTAAGATAGCGTATAACAAGAGTAGTTGCGACTTCCGCGGATTTTTCCTTATATTTTAATATACTTTATCCGTATTTATGGCACCCATGAGGCTCACGATGAACGATTTAGTACAGCTGGCTGTCGAAATAACGTTCGGTGATATTCGCCGTGTGTTTATTTATTAGCTGATGCACTTGCTAATGGCCAAATGGATAAAAAAGTTGACGTGCAATTCTGGTGTATTTTAGGGGTAACAGAATTGCAAAGTAAATATTTCTATGCCCCTCCTAGCATTCGGATGCTGATTTTGCATTAAGATAGCGTTTAACAAGAGCAATTGCGACTTCCACGGATTTTTCCTTATATTTTAATATACTTTATCCGTATTTATGGCACCCATGAGTCTCACGATGAACGATTTAGTACAGCTGGCTGTCGAAATAACGTTTGGTGATGTTCGCCGTCTGTGTTATTTTAGCTTATTCACTTGCAAATGGCCAAATAGGAAAATTAAGCTTCACGTGCAATTCTGGTGTATTTTAGGGGTATCAGAATTGCAAAGGAAATATCTCTATGCCCCTCCTAGCTGAATTGCTGAATGCTGAATGCTGAATTTGCATTAAGATAGCGTTTAACAAAGGCAGTTGCGACTTCCGCGGATTTTTCCTTATATTTTAATAAACTTTATCCGTATTCATGGCACTCATTAGGCAGAATATGAGCGATTTAATACAGCTGGCTGACGAAATAACGCTCGGTGATGTTCGCCGTGTGTTTATTTATTAGCTGATGCACTTGCTAATGGCCAAATATATAAAAAAGTTGACGTGCAATTCTGCTGTATTTTAGGGGTAACAGAATTGCAAAGTAAATATTTCTATGCCCCTCCTAGCATTCGGATGCTGAATTTGCATTAAGATAGCGTTTAACAAAAGCAATTGCGACTTCCACGGATTTTTCCTTATATTTTAATATACTTTATCCGTATTTATGGCACCCATGAGGCACACGATGAACGATTTAGTACAGCTGGCTGTCGAAATAACGTTCGGTGATGTTCACCGTCTGTGTTATTTTAGCTTATGCACTTGCAAATGGCCAAATAGGAAAATTAAACTTCACTTGCAATTCTGGTGTATTTTAGGGGCATCAGAATTGCAAAGGAAATATCTCTATGCCCCTCCTAGCTTTTGGATGCTGAATTTGCATTAAGATAGCGTTTAACAAGGGCAGTTGCGACTTCCGCGGATTTTTCCTTATATTTTAATAAACTTTATCCGTATTCATGGCACTCATTAGGCAGAATTTGAGCGATTTAATACAGCTGGCTGACGAAATAACGCTCTGTGATGTTCGCCGTGTGTTTATTTATTAGCTGATGCACTTGAAAATGACCAAATGGGAATATAAAGCTTGACGTGCAATTCTGGTGTATGTTAGAAACTTTAGAATTGCAAAGGAAATATTTCTATGCCCCTCCTACCAACTGGATGCTGAATATGCATTAAGATAGCGTATAACAAAAGTAGTTGCGACTTTTGCGGAATTTTCATTATGTTTTAATATATTTTATCCGCATTCATGGCACCCAACAGTCACAATATGAACGATTTAGTACAGCTGGATCTCCAAATAACGCTCGGTAATGTTCGCCGTGTGTTTATTTATTAGCTGATGCACTAGCTAATGGCCAAATGGAAAAAAACGTGACGTGCAATTCTGGTGTATTTTAGGGGTAACAGAATTACCAAGTAAATATCTCTATGCCCCTCCTAGCATTTGGATGCTGAATTTGCATTAAGATAGCATTTAACAAGAGCAGTTGCGACTTCTGCGAATTTTTCCTTATATTTTAATATACTTTATCCGTATTCATGGCACTCATCAGGCACAATATAAGCGATTTAATACTGCTGCCTGTCGAAATAACGCTCGGTGATGTTTGCCGTGTGTTTATTTATTAGCTGATGCACTTGCAAATTTCCAAATGGAAAAAAAACTTGACGTGCACTTCTGGTGTATTTTAGGGGTATCAAAATTGCAAAGTAAATATCTCTATGCCCCCTCTAGGAATTAAATGCTAAATTTGCATTAAAATAGCATTTAACAAGAGCAGTTGCGACTTTCGCGGATATTTCCTTATATTTTAATATACTTTATCCGCGTTCATGGCACCCAACAGTCACAATATGAACGATTTAGTACAGCTGCCTGTCGAAATAACGTTCGGTGATGTTCGCCGTCTGTGTTATTTTAGCTTATGCACTTGCAAATGGCCAAATAGGAAAAATAAGCTTCACGTGCAATTCTGGTGTATGTTAGAATTTTTAGAAATGCAAGGGAAATATTTCTATGCCCCTCCTACCAACTGGATGCTGAATATGCATTAAGATAGCATTTAACAAGAGCAGTTGCGACTTCTGCGGATTTTTCCTTATATTTTAATATACTTTATCCGTATTCATGGCACTCATCAGGCACAATATGAGCGATTTAATACAGCTGCCTGTCGAAATAACGCTCGGTGATGTTTGCCGTGTGTTTATTTATTAGCTGATGCACTTGCAAATTTCCAAATGGAAAAAAAACTTGACGTGCACTTCTGGTGTATTTTAGGGGTATCAAAATTGCAAAGTAAATATCTCTATGCCCCCTCTAGGAATTAAATGCTAAATTTGCATTAAGATAGCATTTAACAAGAGCAGTTGCGACTTTCGCGGATATTTCCTTATATTTTAATATACTTTATCTGCATTCATGGCACCCAACAGTCACAATATGAACGATTTAGTACAGCTGGCTGTCGAAATAACGCTCGGTGATGTTCGCCGTGTGTTTATTTATTAGCTGATGCACTTGCTAATGGCCAAATGGATAAAAAAGTTGACGTGCAATTCTGGTGTATTTTAGGGGTAACAGAATTGCAAAGTAAATATCTCTATGCCCCTCCTAGCATTCGGATGCTGAATTTGCATTAAGATAGCGTTTAACAAGAGCAGTTGCGACTTCCACGGATTTTTCCTTATATTTTAATATACTTTATCCGTATTTATGGCACCCATGAGGCACACGATGAACGATTTAGTACAGCTGGCTGTCGAAATAACGTTCGGTGATGTTCGCCGTCTGTGTTATTTTAGCTTATGCACTTGCAAATGGCCAAATAGGAAAATTAAGCTTCACGTGCAATTCTGGTGTATTTTAGGGGTATCAGAATTGTAAAGGAAATATCTCTATGCCCCTCCTAGCAATTGGATGCTGAATTTGCATTAAGATAGCGTTTAACAAGGGCAGTTGCGACTTCCGCGGATTTTTCCTTATATTTTAATAAACTTTATCCGTATTCATGGCACTCATTAGGCAGAATATGAGCGATTTAATACAGCTGGCTGACGAAATAACGCTCTGTGATGTTCGCCGTGTGTTTATTTATTAGCTGATGCACTTGAAAATGACCAAATGGGAAAATAAAGCTTGACGTGCAATTCCGGTGTATGTTAGAAGCTTTAGAATTGCAAAGGAAATATTTCTATGCCCCTCCTAGCAATTGGATGCTGAATATGCATTAAGATAGCGTATAACAAGAGTAGTTGCGAGTTTTGCGGAATTTTTATTATGTTTTAATATATTTTATCCGCATTCATGGTACCCAACAGTCGCAATATGAACGATTTAGTACAGCTGGATCTCCAAATAACGCTCGGTAATGTTCGCCGTGTGTTTATTTATTAGCTGATGCACTAGCTAATGGCCAAATAGAAATAAACGTGACGTGCAATTCTGGTGTATTTTAGGGGTAACAGAATTACCAAGTAAATATCTCTATGCCCCTCCTAGCATTTGGATGCTGAATTTGCAGTAAGATAGCATTTAACAAGAGCAGTTGCGACTTCTGCGGATTTTTCCTTATATTCTAATATACTTTATCCGTATTCATGGCACTCATCAGGCACAATATGAGCGATTTAATACAGCTGCCTGTCGAAATAACGCTCGGTGATGTTTGCCGTGTGTTTATTTATTAGCTGATGCACTTGCAAATTTCCAAATGGAAAAAAAAGTTGACGTGCAATTCTGGTGTATTTTAGGGGTAACAGAATTGCAAAGTAAATATCTCTATGCCCCTCCTAGCATTCGGATGCTGAATTTGCATTAAGATAGCGTTTAACAAGAGCAGTTGCGACTTCCACGGATTTTTCCTTATATTTTAATATACTTTATCCGTATTTATGGCACCCATGAGGCACACGATGAACGATTTAGTACAGCTGGCTGTCGAAATAACGTTCGGTGATGTTCGCCGTCTGTGTTATTTTAGCTTATGCACTTGCAAATGGCCAAATAGGAAAAATAAGCTTCACGTGCAATTCTGGTGTATTTTAGGGGTAACAGAATTGCAATATGCCCCTCCTAGCATTCGGATGCTGAATTTGCATTAAGATAGCGTATAACAAGAGTAGTTGCGACTTCCGCGGATTTTTCCTTATATTTTAATATACTTTATCCGTATTTATGGCACCCATGAGGCTCACGATGAACGATTTAGTACAGCTGGCTGTCGAAATAACGTTCGGTGATGTTCGCCGTGTGTTTATTTATTAGCTGATGCACTTGCTAATGGCCAAATGGATAAAAAAGTTGACGTGCAATTCTGGTGTATTTTAGGGGTAACAGAATTGCAAAGTAAATATTTCTATGCCCCTCCTAGCATTCGGATGCTGATTTTGCATTAAGATAGCGTTTAACAAGAGCAATTGCGACTTCCACGGATTTTTCCTTATATTTTAATATACTTTATCCGTATTTATGGCACCCATGAGTCTCACGATGAACGATTTAGTACAGCTGGCTGTCGAAATAACGTTTGGTGATGTTCGCCGTCTGTGTTATTTTAGCTTATGCACTTGCAAATGGCCAAATAGGAAAATTAAGCTTCACGTGCAATTCTGGTGTATTTTAGGGGTATCAGAATTGCAAAGGAAATATCTCTATGCCCCTCCTAGCAATTGGATGCTGAATTTGCATTCAGATAGCGTTTAACAAGGGCAGTTGCGACTTCCGCGGATTTTTCCTTATATTTTAATAAACCTTATCCGTATTCATGGCACTCATTAGGCAGAATATGAGCGATTTAATACAGCTGGCTGACGAAATAACGCTCGGTGATGTTCGCCGTGTGTTTATTTATTAGCTGATGCACTTGCTAATGGCCAAATATATAAAAAAGTTGACGTGCAATTCTGGTGTATTTTAGGGGTAACAGAATTGCAAAGTAAATATTCCTATGCCCCTCCTAGCATTCGGATGCTGAATTTGCATTAAGATAGCGTTTAACAAAAGCAATTGCGACTTCCACGGATTTTTCCTTATATTTTAATATACTTTATCCGTATTTATAGCACCCATGAGGCACACGATGAACGATTTAGTACAGCTGGCTGTCGAAATAACGTTCGGTGATGTTCACCGTCTGTGTTATTTTAGCTTATGCACTTGCAAATGGCCAAATAGGAAAATTAAACTTCACTTGCAATTCTGGTGTATTTTAGGGGCATCAGAATTGCAAAGGAAATATCTCTATGCCCCTCCTAGCATTTGGATGCTGAATTTGCATTAAGATAGCGTTTAACAAGGGCAGTTGCGACTTCCGCGGATTTTTCCTTATATTTTAATAAACTTTATCCGTATTCATGGCACTCATTAGGCAGAATATGAGCGATTTAATACAGCTGGCTGACGAAATAACGCTCTGTGATGTTCGCCGTGTGTTTATTTATTAGCTGATGCACTTGAAAATGACCAAATGGGAATATAAAGCTTGACGTGCAATTCTGGTGTATGTTAGAAACTTTAGAATTGCAAAGGAAATATTTCTATGCCCCTCCTAGCAATTGGATGCTGAATATGCATTAAGATAGCGTATAACAAGAGTAGTTGCGACTTTTGCGGAATTTTCATTATGTTTTAATATATTTTATCCGCATTCATGGCACCCAACAGTCACAATATGAACGTTTTAGTACAGCTGGATCTCCAAATAACGCTCGGTAATGTTCGCCGTGTGTTTATTTATTAGCTGATGCACTAGCTAATGGACAAATGGAAAAAAACGTGACGTGCAATTCTGGTGTATTTTAGGGGTAACAGAATTACCAAGTAAATATCTCTATGCCCCTCCTAGCATTTGGATGCTGAATTTGCATTAAGATAGCATTTAACAAGAGCAGTTGCGACTTCTGCGAATTTTTCCTTATATTTTAATATACTTTATCCGTATTCATGGCACTCATCAGGCACAATATGAGCGATTTAATACAGCTGCCTGTCGAAATAACGCTCGGTGATGTTTGCCGTGTGTTTATTTATTAGCTGATGCACTTGCAAATTTCCAAATGGAAAAAAAACTTGACGTGCACTTCTGGTGTATTTTAGGGGTATCAAAATTGCAAAGTAAATATCTCTATGCCCCCTCTAGGAATTAAATGCTAAATTTGCATTAAAATAGCATTTAACAAGAGCAGTTGCGACTTTCGCGGATATTTCCTTATATTTTAATATACTTTATCCGCATTCATGGCACCCAACAGTCACAATATGAACGATTTAGTACAGCTGGCTGTCGAAATAACGCTCGGTGATGTTCGCCGTGTGTTTATTTATTAGCTGATGCATTTTCTAATGGCCAAATGGAAAAAAAACTTGACGTACAATTCTGGTGTATTTTAGAGGTAACAGAATTGCAAAGTAAATATCTCTATGCCCCTCCTAGCATTTGGATGCTGAATTTGCATTAAGATAGTGGTTAACAAGAGCAGTTGCGACTTCCGCGAATTTTTCCTTATATTTTAATAAACTTTATCCGTATTCATGGCACTCATCAGGCACAATATGAGCGATTTAATACAGCTGGCTGTCAAAATAACGCTCGGTGATGTTCGCCGTGTGTTTATTTATTAGCTGATGCACTTGCAAATTTCCAAATGAAAAAAAAAATTTGACGTGCACTTCTGGAGTATTTTAAAGGTATCAAAATTGCAAAGTAAATATCTCTATGCCCCCTCTAGGTATTGAATGCTGAATTTGCATTAAGATAGCTTTTAATTAGAGTAGTTGCGACTTTCGCTAATTTTTCATTATGTTTTAATATACTTTATTCGTATTCATGGCTCCCATCAGGCACACGATAAACGATTTAGTACAGCTGCCTGTCGAAATAACGTTCGGTGATGTTCGCCGTGTGTGTTATTTTAGCTTATGCACTTGCAAATGCCAAATAGGAAAAATAAGCTTTACGTGCAATTCTGGTGTATTTTAGGGGTATCAGAATTGCAAAGGAAATATCTCTATGACCCTCCTAGCAATTGGATGCTGAATTTGCATTAAGATAGTGTTTAACAAGAGCAGTTGCGACTTCCGCGAATTTTTCCTTATATTTTAATAAACTTTATCCGTATTCATGGCACTCATCAAGGACAATTGTAACTTCAACGGACTGTATGGAATAATACACTAATTTGACGCAAAAAGGCCGTTTATTCAGTGTAATATAAACATGAAATTTGGACCCCTTACTGCAAACGTGTTGCACGGTTCACAGCTGTCGCAAATCTGAGTTAGACGGGGTGAAGCCAATACATAGCAAGGAGGGGGCATAAACAATGTACAGGGTGTTACAAACATTTCTCAACATGCCGCCGGCCTTGAAAGTATAACTTTCAATGAGAAACAATATTTACATATTTGTATGACATAAACAAGAAATCTAATTTTAATGCTAACAGTCTCTAGCCGCACAAACGCACAAAAAGGCCCTTCACTTCACTCTCACTTACACCTCGGTGTTCCCCAGCGGGAGGGGGCAAAGCTTAGCGAAGGAGCGACGTATGATGCCGTTGGACGTACGGACGGAGGCCACTCGGTTGACTCCATCTTTTCCAGGGTAGAGTTGAACGATGCGTCCTAATCTCCATTGAAGGGGAGGTGCGTTGTCCTCTTTAACCAATACCAAGGACCCCTCAACTAGATCGGAATGGTGCAAATTCCATTTTGAACGTTGCTGGAGTTCTGACAAATACTCCTTACTCCAACGTGACCACATATGCTGCTGGAGCTTTTGAATTCTCTGGTACGTTGACAATCGTGAATCGGGGACCTCTTGTACATCGGGATCTGGAGCTGATACCAGAGGTCGACCAACCAAGAAGTGAGCAGGCGTTAGCGGCTCTAGGTCGTTGGGGTCTGACGATAGAGGGGATAACGGACGGGAATTGAGGATTGCTTCAATTTGTATTAGCAAGGTGCAAAGCTCTTCATAAGTAAGAAGCGCGTTACCTGTTACACGTTTTAAATGGTGTTTAGAGGACTTTATGCCTGCCTCCCACAGTCCACCAAAGTGTGGGCTGTGCGCGGGAATAAAATGCCAGCTGATTCCCTCACTAATCGCGTACTGAGCAATAGCAACATTCTGTTCTTTAAGAAGCATGCCTAATTCGAGGAGCTCGGAATTAGCTCCTACAAAATTTGTCACATTGTCCGAGTAAATATGGGCAGGTTTGCCTCTTCGGCCTATAAATCGCCTAAGAGCAAGTATGAAACACGCTGTTGTGAGGTCAGTGACCAGTTCGAGGTGCACTGCCTTTGTGAAAAAACATATGAAAAGGCATAAATACGCCTTGTTGGTTTTACAACCGCGACCTTTTCGGTCTTTGACCGTTATGGGGCCGGCATAGTCGACTCCGGTTACATAGAAAGGGGGTGACGGTTCAGTTCGTGACCCAGGAAGGTTGCCCATAATCGGCTCAGTGAGTTTAGGTGAAAATCGGTAACACCTTAAGCATTGGTGTACAACTTGTTTAACGAGATTCCTGGCTGAAACAATCCAGAAGCTCTCTCTTAGGGTCGAGAGCAATAGCTGGGGTCCAGCGTGGAGCAACCGAATGTGCTCCCGAGAAACAATGAGTTTAGCAAGATGGTGCTTTCCTGAAACTACCATCGGGAATTTTTTATTAAATGAAAACTGGGAATTTCTGAGTCTACCTCCGACTCGAATGATTCCGTTCGAGTCCAAAAATGGGTTTAGCCTTTTTAATGAACTGCAACTCTTCACAGATTCGGACCTACTAAGCTGCTTGAGCTCTTCAGGAAAGGACTCGGTTTGAGAAATTTTGACTAAAGATAAGAGTGCTTCTTGCAGCTCCTTTGGACTAAGGGACCCAATGGCACGTTCGACCTTGGGGATGAAGCAGTTGCTTCGAAATCGTAGGCAATACGCTACTATTCTTTGTAATCTAGTGAGATTAGAAAATGTATTAAATGGAAATTCAAGTGTAGAAACCGCCGATGACAGGCAATGTGGTTTCTGTTTTAGGCCTGGTAGGTTTGGATTTGAGGCGTTTGAAATTGGCCATGAATTCTCATCTTTGAGAAGAAAGGTGGGGCCATTCCACCAAATGCTAGACTCCTTTAACTGTCGTGGGGAAACACCCCTGGAAAGTAGATCAGCTGGGTTAGACTTGGTGGGAACGTGCCTCCACGTAGCATGAGATGTGAGTTGTTGAACATCGGCAACTCTGTTGCAAACAAAGGGTTTCAGGAGGTTGGGGCTTGTCTTCAACCACCCTATGACAATAGTAGAATCTGTCCACAGAATACAACGACTTATGGTTAAATTTAATGCCTTCAGAACTAGGTCTGAAAGTTTGGCAAGAAGAACGGCTCCGCAGAGCTCAAGTTTCGGAATTGTGATGGGTTTCAGTGGTGCAACTTTGGATTTCGCACAGAGAAGTGATACGTGAATTTGATTGATATGGTCCTTTGAACGCAAGTAAATGCATGCGCCATATGCATGATTAGAGGCATCGCAGAAACCATGTAGTTCTACCTCTGTGAATTCTTTGCAAAGAACGTGACGAGGAATTTTTAGATCATTGAGGAGTGTGAGCTCGTTGCGATATGAACTCCATTTATCTTGGATACTGTTAGGAACTTGATCATCCCAAGACAGCTTTTCCATCCATAACTGTTGCAAAAGAATTTTTACATTAATAATGCATGGCGTGAGAAGACCTAAAGGATCAAATATTTGTGATATTTCTGAGAGAATGATACGTTTGGTCATCCTTCCACAAGAGGAATTTGGTATTGAATACATTAACTGGTCAGTGTGAAAATGCCAGACTAGACCTAACGTGTTTGTGTGCTCATGGGAGCCAAACTCAAGAACACCTGGGTGAATATCAGCTTGGTGAATATCACTGAGGACTGCTGGGTCGTTAGAGATCCACTTGCGCAATTTAAAACAACCTGACCTAAGGACATTGAGAAGACTTGAACAAATGTGACGTGCTTGATCTAGGGTGTCAGCGCCTGTGAGCAGGTCGTCAACGTAGAAATCTTCCTTTATTATTTTGGCGATTTCGGGTAATGAATCTTCACATTCAATGCCTAGTTGGGTTAAACAACGAATTGAAAGGAAACTGGCTGAGGCAGTTCCATATGTGACACTATTCAAATTGTAAGTTTGAAGTGATTCTGTGGGACTAGATCGCCACAGGATGCGCTGGAGAATGCGCTGGCTAGGTTCTACTTGCACCTGCCTGTACATTTTTCCATCTGTATACTATTCAATGAATGCCCTGTAGAAGTAACCGCAGAACCATTGCAGACTACTCTGAGCTTAGTAGTAAGGCTCTCCTCTTTGAGTACTCCGTGGTGGGGGAGATAATATGAAATTTCTGAAGAAGTGGGATTGGCTACGGACATGTGGCCAAGGTCCTCGTACTCTTTCATGAAGGCGATGTATCTTTCTGAGAGAACTAGGTTTGACTGTAGTTTCTTCTCAAGTGATTGAAATCGTTTACGAGCTGTTTGAAATGAATCACCCAATACAGTCGCAGGGCTCTTGAAGGGGATTGAAACTATAAATCTACCCTCGGCGTCCCGACGGGTATTTTGAACGAAATGAGCCTCGCATGCGTTTTCCTCCTTTGAGAAAACTTTCTCGATTGGGTAGTGCTCGAGCTCCCAAAATCTCGTAAGTGAATCTGGGGTGTCTTCGAGGCAACTAATATTGCAATGGCTTTGGCTTTGGCTTACCAAGCTGGTGCTGGTTGGACCAGAAATTACCCATCCAAAACGTGTCTTTTGGAGGATTGGAAGATTTGGGCCTAAAGAGATTTGCCCTATACACAAGAGCTTCCAGAAGACTGGAGCACCTAACAAAATGTCAATTTCGCCAGGCACATTAAAAGAAGGGTCAGACAATTTGATGTTGTCTGGGATCCTGTACTTGGTGCGATCAACGCGAAAACCGGGCATGACGCCGCTAATCTGGTCTATAACAAGACATGAGACTCCTATAGTGAATTGTGTGTGATGTGCTAACAGCTCGACATCACATCTCAAATGAACGTGGGAAGTGACTTTACTTAACCCTGAAACAATAACATTTGCATCATTGACTCGCAGATTTAGCCTTTTAGAAAGACCTGAAGTAATGAAGTTAGACTGAGACCCTGAATCCAACAGGATTCGAACAGAGTGTGGAGTTCCGGCAGAATCAAGGATCTGCGCAGAAGCAATGGGTAGCAGCGTTTGAACTTCGTTGGAACAAAATGCTGAAGTGATCATGCTTGGTTCAACAGGAATTTCTGCGTCCTTTGCAGGTCCTGGTTGTACGGAAGCTACTGTAAGCGGGTCCTCATGCAAGAGAGTATGATGCCTTCCCTTACATTTCCTACATGTGTATTGGGAAGTACATTTATATGAAAAGTGACCCTTGGATAGGCAATTCAGGCATACCTTGAGCTCTTTTGCCTTATGCATTCTATTATGTGCAGTAAGTTTTTGAAAATCATCACATTTTGCTAGAGAATGGAATTTGTTACAAAATAAACATGTGGGATTACTCGAAACAAAGGACTTTGAATGTGCCTTGGATTTTTCAGGAACAGATTTTTCCTGCTTGGCTTCTAGGGTTTCTAAAACATCCGCAGTGTCTTTGAGAAAATCTTTGAACTCCTCAAGAGTAGGCAGCTCTGTATTGGAACTTCTTTTCAAGGACTCCCACTCGCGGGCTGTTTTGGAATCAAGTTTCTTTGAAATTATGAAAATTATAAATGTTTCTAACAGAGCTTGGTCTGAGGCTAAGGATTTTAGCGCAGTGATATGCTTGAAAAGTGTGTCATTTACCTTTCTTAACCTTTGAGCCGATTCCTTGGTTAATGGCTCGAGATCGAAAATAGTTTTTAAATGATTGTAAACTAGCATTCTAGGGTTATTATACCTAGCACAAATACTACCCCAAGCTACTTGGTAGTTGGCAGCAGTAAATTCTAAAGATTTGATTATTTCTGACGCTTGACCACTAAGGCTGGCCTTTAAGTAGTGCAACCTTTGAATATCAGTAATTGACTTATTATCGTGTATAAGATTTTTAAAGATTTCTCTGAATTCAAGCCAATCTGAAATATCGCCATTATACTTTGGCAGATTTATAGTAGGGAGTTTTATAAATGGGGTGCTAGAATTTGCAGAAGCTACGCTAGAACCGTTAGAATGCAAACTACCCTCGCGCGGAAATGAATTACTTCGATATTTGTTTATTAAAACGTTTGCATCAGCAATTGCACCAAAGTAGGAATCCTCAAACGCTTGACGGTATTCATCAGCGTCTGGGGTAGCCTCCCCATCCGGTGCATTGCTAGCTTGCTCTATTTTGTTTTGAATTTCTTCGAATTCCGGCAACAGCCCGTTGGCTACGTTTAGCCTTGCTTCTAATTCTTCAACTTGCATTGCAGTAATATTCTCGTCAATATCTAATAGCTTGCTAACAAAAGTACGAAATCGCGTTAATTTACCCTTTAAAATCCCTCGGGAATGAATTAATGCCTCCATTGTACTAAATATCGTATAGCAATAAAATATTGTATTTAATTACGAGCGAAATATATTCGTAGAACCTCTGTTTAATTTTGCTAATATTTGCGGTGAGAAAATCGACTGGCAATTTGTTAATTATTGAGAATAATTACAAGCATATATTATGCGAATAAAGCTTTGCACAAATGCTAAATACAGTTAAGCGGTGAACAACAAAGGAAATTGTAAAAATGGAACTCACATTAAAATATGCAGGTGGCCATCTACGGCGCACGTGGCTCGCTTGTTGCAGCTTGCTTGATTCACCCGAGAACCGGTCTCGCGGTGTCTCGGTGCACTTGCACTTGAAGATGTAGCGCTGTGATGCGTGTTGCCCTCCTTGTCGCACCCACAGGGAATGGAATTGAATATCGGAACGATTTATAACTTTGCACTATTCTGTTCGAAATTTGGCTCGATTGGACCAAATGTAACTTCAATGGACTGTATGGAATAATACACTAATTTGACGCAAAAAGGCCGTTTTTTCAGTGTAATATAAACATGAAATTTGGACCCCTTATTGCAAACGTGTTGCACGGTTCACAGCTGTCGCAAATCTGAGTTAGACGGGGTGAAGCCAATACATAGCAAGGAGGGGGCATAAACAATGTACAGGGTGTTACAAACATTTCTCAACAACAATATGAGCGATTTAATGCAGCTGGCTGTCGAAATAACGCTCGGTGATGTTCGCCGTGTGTTTATTTATTAGCTGATGCACTTGCAAATTTCCAAATGGAAAAAAAAAATTGAGGTGCACTTCTGGAGTATTTTAAAGGTAGCAAAATTGCAAAGTAAATATCTCTATGCCCCCTCTAGGTATTGAATGCTGAATTTGCATTAAGATAGCATTTAATTAGAGTAGTTGCGACTTCCGCAAATTTTTCATTATGTTTTAATATACTTTATTCGTATTCATGGCACCCATCAGGCACACGATAAACGATTTAGTACAGCTGCCTGTCGAAATAACGTTCGGTGATGTTCGCCGTGTGTTTATTTATTAGCTGATGCACTAGCTAATGGCCAAATGAAAAAAAAACGTGACGTGCAATTCTGGTGTATTTTAGGGGTAACAGAATTGTAAAGTAAATATCTCTATGCCCCCTCTAGGAATTAAATGCTGAATTTGCATTAAGATAGCATTTAAAAAAGCAGTTGCGACTTTCGCCGATTTTTTCTAATATTTTAATATACTTTATCCGTATTCATGGCACTCATCAGTCACAATATGAGCGATTTAATACAGCTGGCTGTCGAAATAACGCTCGGTGATGTTCGCGGTGTGTTTATTTATTAGCTGATGCACTTGCAAATTTCCAAATGGAAAAAAAAACTTGACGTGCACTTCTGGTGTATTTTAGGGGTATCAAAATTGCAAAGTAAATATTTCTATGCCCCCTCTAGGAATTAAATGCTGAATTTGCATTAAGATAGCATTTAACAAGAGCAGTTGCGACTTCCGCGGATATTTCCTTATATTTTAATATACTTTATCCGAATTCATGGCACCTAACAGTCACAATATGAACGATTTAGTACAGCTGGCTGTCGAAATAACGCTCGGTGATGTTCGCCGTGTGTTTATTTATTAGCTGATGCACTTGCTAATGGCCAAATAGATAAAAAAACTTGATGTGCAATTCTGGTGTATTTTAGGGGTAACAGAATTGCAAAGTAAATATCTCTATGCCCCTCCTAGCATTCGGATGCTGAATTTGCATTAAGATAGCGTATTACAAGAGTAGTTGCGACTTCCGCTAAATTTTCATTATGTTTTAATATACTTTATCCGTATTCATGGCACCCATCAGGCACACGATCAACGATTTAGTACAGATGGCTGTCGAAATAACGTTCGGTGATGTTCGCCGTCTGTGTTATTTTAGCTTATGCACTTGCAAATGGCCAAATGAGAAAAATAAGCTTCACGTGCAATTCTGGTGTATTTTAGGGGTAACAGAACTGCAATAGTATATTGTATGTTAAGAGATGAAAGTGCATTCTTGCCGCTTGCGGATGAATATTGCTGGTTGAGACGAAGTCGACCCCGAAAATCATGCAAAAGCGGCAAGCGCACTTTTAGCTCGAAATATACATACTATTTTTTCGACGACTGAGCATATTATTAAAGGAAAATATAAAATTTCGTTTTATCGCAAAAATTAATTGACAATCAAGTTAACATTACTCGCGCAGTCTATATGACATGTGAAGCGATTATTACCACAAATGACGGGCGTTGTCAAGGAAACATTCGGACGTGGCTACCTATTTTGTTCACGCGGAAACCCAAAACGCTCGGCGAGCGGCAAATAGATGAAAACGCACGCTCAGAGGCAAATGTCAACTTTCTGTTGTCAAGTGACAGTGAGAAAAATCTACTTTCGATGTCAGTCGTCGAAAAAGTAAATATCTCTATGCCCCTCCTAGCATTCGGATGCTGAATTTGCATTAAGATAGCGTATAACAAGAGTAGTTGCGACTTCCGCGGATTTTTCCTTATATTTTAATAAACTTTATCCGTATTCATGGCACTCATCAGGCAGAATATGAGCGATTTAATATAGCTGGCTGACGAAATAACGCTCTGTGATGTTCGCCGTGTGTTTATTTATTAGCTGATGCACTTGCAAATTACCAAATGGGAAAATAAAGCTTGACGTGCAATTCTGGTTTATGTTAGAAGCTTTAGAATTGCAAAGGAAATATTTCTATGCCCCTCCTAGCAATTGGATGCTGAATATGCATTAAGATAGCGTATAACAAGAGTAGTTGCTACTTCTGCGGAATTTTCATTATGTTTTAATATATTTTATCCGCATTCATGGCACCCAACAGTCACAATATGAACTATTTAGTACAGCTGGATCTCCAAGTTGTTACGGTATTAAAAGAACTTTACGACACCCACCCAAGGTGAGCATCGCACCACGGAATCAGTCCTGAAGAACTGGCACACTTGCCCTGAAATCGGTTCGAAATAGGCTAAAAGGCCACGGCTGGGACGCTCAGGGAGTCGGGCGTGAGTCACACGATACGTTCTGGGCAAGCGTGTGGTGACATAATATATACAGGGTATGTCGAAATCATGAGGGCGCCACCAAGCCTGTCTTAACCCGGCTAACCGGGCCTGGACGGTTAGACGGGAGCGAAGCATGCAAAATACTCCGCCAATAAGATTACTCAAGAGTTGCAAGGTCAAATAACAATTTTGGGATTGCCTTATGCAAGGATTGTAATTAGGTGTCAATCCGACCGCGACTACGCAGCTGTCTCACTCACCTGCACGCTCAAAGCTTCCTCGTTCCGTCGTACAATATTCAGTACGATGAAGGGGGCGTCTATCTGTAACAGAACATGCACAAGTCGAAACAAAACAATAGTTCCCTTAACTAACCAATCATATATTGAACTTCGGGTTACAATGGGGCAGCAGAGTGCGTCGCCCTATATCTATACTTAACCTATAATTAAGGGCACCAGCTGGCACGCGCGCTCTAAACTTAACGACAGATGTTGAACAGTAGTGAACAGTAATGAACAGTAATGAGCAGTAACGAGCAGTAATAAGTAGTAATGAGTACAAATATGCACGTCGCCTTATGCAGCGGACAGCGAAGATTTAAATTAGCACTCGCGGCATGAACAGTCTGCAAGTCTGAATGAATGCACAAGAGCAGTAATAAGTAGTAATGAGTACAAATATGCGCGTCGCCTTATGCAGCGGACAGCGAAGATTTAAATTAGCACTCGCGGCATGAACAGTCTCCAAGTCTGAATGAATGCACAAGAGCAGTAATGAGTCCAAATATGCGCGTCGCCTTATGCAGCGGGCAGCGAAGATTTAAATTAGCACTCGCGTTCACAGCGGTAATCAGGTTAAAGACACATACCTTAATGCGTAGGCGGTGAGGGAGCCTGGTACAGTTGAGTTGCGACAGGCTGCAGTCGTAGGTGGCAGGTACCTTCGATGTTACAACGGCTGTAGGGGTGAATGCACAACCGCCTTAATGGCGACGGGAGACGCGTCAATGACGCGTACAACGGGACGACGAAAAAAATGGGCCACTTTCGTTCTGCGGAACAAATCCTCGTAGGTCGAGATGAAGGGGGCACGACCCCTTACTTACGGAAGCAGGAACTGGGCTCAAAAACACCCACGCTACGCCGAAGACAATTCGAAAACTCCGACTCACAACCACCACACGAGCGTTCTCTGCAACGGGCTGCGGACAACTGCCCTTAAGGCGAAAACGTTTGTCACATCATTGCTGAAGCAGCACTCAACGGGAAAAAGACTGACGCCCCGCCATAATGGCGGGAGCGCCGCACGAACTCACATACACTATCCGACCTCTTATACGATCGACCGCTCTCGGCTGAATGCCTAGAGGGAAGCGTTGGCAAAGGTCACCTTGATCGCGTCCCCACGTGACTAAACCTTGGCAGCCAATCGCAAGGCGATAAAATGAAACAAGCCAATGCCGGCACCCATGGCATCACGCCTCGACGGCGTGCCTCCTAGGAGATTCGGAATTCGGAAAAACGCCATCAGAGGGAGCTCCAACCGACGAAAAATACTGCTTTTGGAGCCAAATATGTGCGAAATCGTGATTCTGGAATTAGGCGATGGAGCCAAATAAAGAACTAAAAGGGCTTAGCATACGGGCACGCTGCCCTAAAGCCTAGGTGGCTATTTAAAATACCAAAATGACCTGAAGCAACAAATTGCCCTAAAGGCGTGAAATGCGATTAAGCATCTAAAACAGCAAAATGACTTAACAAAGTAACGCTCGGTAATGTTCGCCGTGTGTTTATTTATTAGCTGATGCACTAGCTAATGGCCAAATGAAAAAAAAACGTGACGTGCAATTCTGGTGTATTTTAGGGGTAACAGAATTACCAAGTAAATATCTCTATGCCCCTCCTAGAATTTGGATGCTGAATTTGCATTAAGATAGCATTTAACAAGAGCAGTTGCGACTTCTGCGGATTTTTCCTTATATTTTAATATACTTTATCCGAATTCATGGCACTCATCAGGCACAATATGAGCGATTTAATACAGCTGCCTGTCGAAATAACGCTCGGTGATGTTTGCCGTGTGTTTATTTATTAGCTGATGCACTTGCAAATTTCCAAATGGAAAAAAAAACTTGACGTGCACTTCTGGTGTATTTTAGGGGTATCAAAATTGCAAAGTAAATATCTCTATGCCCCCTCTAGGAATTAAATGCTAAATTTGCATTAAGATAGCATTTAACAAGAGCAGTTGCGACTTTCGCGGATATTTCCTTATATTTTAATATACTTTATCCGCATTCATGGCACCCAACAGTCACAATATGAACGATTTAGTACAGCTGGCTGTCGAAATAACGCTCGGTGATGTTCGCCGTGAGTTTATTTATTAGCTGATGCACTTGCTAATGGCCAAATGGATAAAAAAGTTGACGTGCAATTCTGGTGTATTTTAGGGGTAACAGAATTGCAAAGTAAATATCTCTATGCCCCTAATAGCATTCGGATGCTGAATTTGCATTAAGATAGCGTTTAACAAGAGCAGTTGCGACTTCCACGGATTTTTCCTTATATTTTAATATACTTTATCCGTATTTATGGCACCCATGAGGCACACGATGAACGATTTAGTACAGCTGGCTGTCGAAATAACGTTCGGTGATGTTCGCCGTCTGTGTTATTTTAGCTTATGCACTTGCAAATGGCCAAATAGGAAAATTAAGCTTCAAGTGCAAATCTGGTGTATTTTAGGGGTATCAGAATTGCAAAGGAAATATCTCTATGCCCCTCCTAGCAATTGGATGCTGAATTTGCATTAAGATAGCGTTTAACAAGGGCAGTTGCGATTTCCGCGGATTTTTTCTTATATATTAATATACTTTATCCGTATTTATGGCACCCATGAGGCACACGATGAACGATTTAGTACAGCAGCCTGTCGAAATAACGTTCGGTGATGTTCGCCGTCTGTGTTATTTTAGCTTATGCACTTGCAAATGGCCAAATAGGAAAAATAAGCTTCACGTGCAATTCTGGTGTATTTTAGGGGTAACAGAATTGCAAAGTAAATATCTCTATGCCCCTCCTAGCAATTGGATGCTGAATTTGCATTAAGATAGCGTTTAACAAGGGCAGTTGCGACTTCCGCGGATTTTTCCTTATATTTTAATAAACTTTATCCGTATTCATGGCACTCATTAGGCAGAATATGAGCGATTTAATACAGCTGGCTGACGAAATAACGCTCTGTGATGTTCGCCGTGTGTTTATTTATTAGCTGATGCACTTGAAAATGACCAAATGGGAAAATAAAGCTTGACGTGCAATTCCGGTGTATGTTAGAAGCTTTAGAATTGCAAAGGAAATATTTCTATGCCCCTCCTAGCAATTGGATGCTGAATATGCATTAAGATAGAGTATAACAAGAGTAGTTGCGAGTTTTGCGGAATTTTTATTATGTTTTAATATATTTTATCCGCATTCATGGTACCCAACAGTCACAATATGAACGATTTAGTACAGCTGGATCTCCAAATAACGCTCGGTAATGTTCGCCGTGTGTTTATTTATTAGCTGATGCACTAGCTAATGGCCAAATGGAAATAAACGTGACGTGCAATTCTGGTGTATTTTAGGGGTAACAGAATTACCAAGTAAATATCTCTATGCCCCTCCTAGCATTTGGATGCTGAATTTGCATTAAGATAGCATTTAACAAGAGCAGTTGCGACTTCTGCGGATTTTTCCTTATATTTTAATATACTTTATCCGCATTCATGGCACCCAACAGTCACAATATGAACGATTTAGTACAGCTGGCTGTCGAAATAACGCTCGGTGATGTTCGCCGTGAGTTTATTTATTAGCTGATGCACTTGCTAATGGCCAAATGGATAAAAAAGTTGACGTGCAATTCTGGTGTATTTTAGGGGTAACAGAATTGCAAAGTAAATATCTCTATGCCCCTCCTAGCATTCGGATGCTGAATTTGCATTAAGATAGCGTATAACAAGAGTAGTTGCGACTTCCGCGGATTTTTCCTTATATATTTATATACTTTATCCGTATTTATGGCACCCATGAGGCACACGATGAACGATTTAGTACAGCTGCCTGTCGAAATAACGTTCGGTGATGTTCGCCGTCTGTGTTATTTTAGCTTATGCACTTGCAAATGGCCAAATAGGAAAAATAAGCTTCACGTGCAATTCTGGTGTATTTTAGGGGTAACAGAATTGCAAAGTAAATATCTCTATGCCCCTCCTAGCATTCGGATGCTGAATTTGCATTAAGATAGCGTATAACAAGAGTAGTTGCGACTTCTGCGGATTTTTCCTTATATTTTAATAAACTTTATCCGTATTCATGGCACTCATCAGGCAGAATATGAGCGATTTAATACAGCTGGCTGACGAAATAACGCTCTGTGATGTTCGCCGTGTGTTTCTTTATTAGCTGATGCACTTGCAAATTACCAAATGGGAAAATAAAGCTTGACGTGCAATTCTGGTGTATGTTAGAATCTTTAGAATTGCAAAGGAAATATTTCTATGCCCCTCCTACCAACTGGATGCTGAATATGCATTAAGATAGCATCTAACAAGAGCAGTTGCGACTTCTGCGGATTTTTCCTTATATTTTAATATACTTTATCCGTATTCATGGCACTCATCAGGCACAATATGAACGATTTAATACAGCTGCCTGTCGAAATAACGCTCGGTGATGTTTGCCGTGTGTTTATTTATTAGCTGATGCACTTGCAAATTTCCAAATGGAAAAAAAACTTGACGTGCACTTCTGGTGTATTTTAGGGGTATCAAAATTGCAAAGTAAATATCTCTATGCCCCCTCTAGGAATTAAATGCTAAATTTGCATTAAGATAGCATTTAACAAGAGCAGTTGCGACTTTCGCGGATTTTTCCTTATATTTTAATATACTTTATCCGTATTTATGGCACCCATGAGGCACACGATGATCGATTTAGTACAGCTGGCTGTCGAAATAACGTTCGGTGATGTTCGCCGTCTGTGTTATTTTAGCTTATGCACTTGAAAATGGCCAAATAGGAAAATTAAGCTTCACGTGCAATTCTGGTGTATTTTAGGGGTATCAGAATTGCAAAGGAAATATCTCTATGCCCCTCCTAGCAATTGGATGCTGAATTTGCATTAAGATAGCGTTTAACAAGGGCAGTTGCGACTTCCGCGGATTTTTCCTTATATTTTAATAAACTTTATCCGTATTCATGGCACTCATTAGGCAGAATATGAGCGATTTAATACAGCTGGCTGACGAAATAACGCTCTGTGATGTTCGCCGTGTGTTTATTTATTAGCTGATGCACTTGAAAATGACCAAATGGGAAAATAAAGCTTGACGTGCAATTCCGGTGTATGTTAGAAGCTTTAGAATTGCAAAGGAAATATTTCTATGCCCCTCCTAGCAATTGGATGCTGAATATGCATTAAGATAGCGTATAACAAGAGTAGTTGCGAGTTTTGCGGAATTTTTATTATATTTTAATATATTTTATCCGCATTCATGGTACCCAACAGTCACAATATGAACGATTTAGTACAGCTGGATCTCCAAATAACGCTCGGTAATGTTCGCCGTGTGTTTATTTATTAGCTGATGCACTAGCTAATGGCCAAATGGAAATAAACGTGACGTGCAATTCTGGTGTATTTTAGGGGTAACAGAATTACCAAGTAAATATCTCTATGCCCCTCCTAGCATTTGGATGCTGAATTTGCATTAAGATAGCATTTAACAAGAGCAGTTGCGACTTCTGCGGATTTTTCCTTATATTTTAATATACTTTATCCGTATTCATGGCACTCATCAGGCACAATATGAGCGATTTAATACAGCTGCCTGTCGAAATAACGCTCGGTGATGTTTGCCGTGTGTTTATTTATTAGCTGATGCACTTGCAAATTTCCAAATGGAAAAAAAAGTTGACGTGCAATTCTGGTGTATTTTAGGGGTAACAGAATTGCAAAGTAAATATCTCTATGCCCCTCCTAGCATTCGGATGCTGAATTTGCATTAAGATAGCGGTTAACAAGAGCAGTTGCGACTTCCACGGATTTTTCCTTATATTTTAATATACTTTATCCGTATTTATGGCACCCATGAGGCACACGATGAACGATTTAGTACAGCTGGCTGTCGAAATAACGTTCGGTGATGTTCGCCGTCTGTGTTATTTTAGCTTATGCACTTGCAAATGGCCAAATAGGAAAATTAAGCTTCAAGTGCAATTCTGGTGTATTTTAGGGGTATCAGAATTGCAAAGGAGATATATCTATGCCCCTCCTAGCAATTGGATGCTGAATTTGCATTAAGATAGCGTTTAACAAGGGCAGTTGCAATTTCCGCGGATTTTTCCTTATATATTAATATACTTTATCCGTATTTATGGCACCCATGAGGCACACGATGAACGATTTAGTACAGCTGCCTGTCGAAATAACGTTTGGTGATGTTCGCCGTCTGTGTTATTTTAGCTTATGCACTTGCAAATAACCAAATCGGAAAAATAAGCTTCACGTGCAATTCTGGTGTATTTTAGGGGTAACAGAATTGCAAAGTAATTATCTCTATGCCCCTCCTAGCATTCGGATGCTGAATTTGCATTAAGATAGCGTATAACAAGAGTAGTTGCGACTTCCGCGGATTTTTCCTTATATTTTAATAAACTTTATCCGTATTCATGGCACTCATCAGGCAGAATATGAGCGATTTAATACAGCTGGCTGACGAAATAACGCTCTGTGATGTTCGCCGTGTGTTTCTTTATTAGCTGATGCACTTGCAAATTACCAAATGGGAAAATAAAGCTTTACGTGCAATTCTGGTGTATGTTAGAATTTTTAGAATTGCAAAGGAAATATTTCTATGCCCCTCCTACCAACTGGATGCTGAATATGCATTAAGATAGCGTATAACAAAAGTAGTTGCGACTTCTGCGAAATTTTCATTATGTTTTAATATATTTTATCCGCATTCATGGCACCCAACAGTCACAATATGAACGATTTAGTACAGCTGGATCTCCAAATAACGCTCGGTAATGTTCGCCGTGTGTTTATTTATTAGCTGATGCACTAGCTAATGGCCAAATGGAAAAAAACGTGACGTGCAATTCTGGTGTATTTTAGGGGTAACAGAACTACCAAGTAAATATCTCTATGCCCCTCCTAGCATTTGGATGCTGAATTTGCATTAAGATAGCATTTAACAAGAGCAGTTGCGACTTCTGCGGATTTTTCCTTATATTTTAATATACTTTATCCGTATTCATGGCACTCATCAGGCACAATATGAGCGATTTAATACAGCTGCCTGTCGAAATAACGCTCGGTGATGTTTGCCGTGTGTTTATTTATTAGCTGATGCACTTGCAAATTTCCAAATGGAAAAAAAACTTGACGTGCACTTCTGGTGTATTTTAGAGGTATCAAAATTGCAAAGTAAATATCTCTATGCCCCCTCTAGGAATTAAATGCTAAATTTGCATTAGGATAGCATTTAACAAGAGCAGTTGCGACTTTTGCGGATATTTCCTTATATTTTAATATACTTTATCAGCATTCATGGCACCCAACAGTCACAATATGAACGATTTAGTACAGCTGGCTGTCGAAATAACGCTCGGTGATGTTCGCCGTGTGTTTATTTATTAGCTGATGCACTTGCTAATGGCCAAATGGATAAAAAAGTTGACGTGCAATTCTGGTGTATTTTAGGGGTAACAGAATTGCAAAGTAAATATCTCTATGCCCCTCCTAGCATTCGGATGCTGAATTTGCATTAAGATAGCGTTTAACAAGAGCAGTTGCGACTTCCACGGATTTTTCCTTATATTTTAATATACTTCATCAGTATTTATGGCACCCATGAGGCACACGATGAACGATTTAGTACAGCTGGCTGTCGAAATAACGTTCGGTGATGTTCGCCGTCTGTGTTATTTTAGCTTATGCACTTGCAAATGGCCAAATAGGAAAATTAAGCTTCACGTGCAATTCTGGTGTATTTTAGGGGTATCAGAATTGCAAAGGAAATATCTCTATGCCCCTCCTAGTAATTAAATGCTGAATTTGCATTAAGATAGCGTATAACAAGAGTAGTTGCGAGTTTTGCGGAATTTTTATTATGTTTTAATATATTTTATCCGCATTCATGGTACCCAACAGTCACAATATGAACGATTTAGTACAGCTGGATCTCCAAATAACGCTCGGTAATGTTCGCCGTGTGTTTATTTATTAGCTGATGCACTAGCTAATGGCCAAATGGAAAAAAACGTGACGTGCAATTCTGGTGTATTTTAGGGGTAACAGAATTACCAAGTAAATATCTCTATGCCCCTCCTAGCATTTGTATGCTGAATTTGCATTAAGATAGCATTTAACAAGAGCAGTTGCGAATTCTGCGAATTTTTCCTTATATTTTAATATACTTTATCCGTATTCATGGCACTCATGAGGCACAATATGAGCGATTTAATACAGCTGCCTGTCGAAATAACGCTCGGTGATGTTTACCGTGTGTTTATTTATTAGCTGATGCACTTGCAAATTTCCAAATGGAAAAAAAAACTTGACGTGCACTTCTGGTGTATTTTAGGGGTATCAAAATTGCAAAGTAAATATCTCTATGCCCCCTCTAGGAATTAAATGCTAAATTTGCATTAGGATAGCATTTAACAAGAGCAGTTGCGACTTTTGCGGATATTTCCTTATATTTTAATATACTTTATCAGCATTCATGGCACCCAACAGTCACAATATGAACGATTTAGTACAGCTGGCTGTCGAAATAACGCTCGGTGATGTTCGCCGTGTGTTTATTTATTAGCTGATGCACTTGCTAATGGCCAAATGGATAAAAAAGTTGACGTGCAATTCTGGTGTATTTTAGGGGTAACAGAATTGCAAAGTAAATATCTCTATGCCCCTCCTAGCATTCGGATGCTGAATTTGCATTAAGATAGCGTTTAACAAGAGCAGTTGCGACTTCCACGGATTTTTCCTTATATTTTAATATACTTCATCAGTATTTATGGCACCCATGAGGCACACGATGAACGATTTAGTACAGCTGGCTGTCGAAATAACGTTCGGTGATGTTCGCCGTCTGTGTTATTTTAGCTTATGCACTTGCAAATGGCCAAATAGGAAAATTAAGCTTCACGTGCAATTCTGGTGTATTTTAGGGGTATCAGAATTGCAAAGGAAATATCTCTATGCCCCTCCTAGCAATTAAATGCTGAATTTGCATTAAGATAGCGTATAACAAAAGTAGTTGCGAGTTTTGCGGAATTTTTATTATGTTTTAATATATTTTATCCGCATTCATGGTACCCAACAGTCACAATATGAACGATTTAGTACAGCTGGATCTCCAAATAACGCTCGGTAATGTTCGCCGTGTGTTTATTTATTAGCTGATGCACTAGCTAATGGCCAAATGGAAAAAAACGTGACGTGCAATTCTGGTGTATTTTAGGGGTAACAGAATTACCAAGTAAATATCTCTATGCCCCTCCTAGCATTTGTATGCTGAATTTGCATTAAGATAGCATTTAACAAGAGCAGTTGCGACTTCTGCGAATTTTTCCTTATATTTTAATATACTTTATCCGTATTTATGGCACCCATGAGGCACACGATGAACGATTTAGTGGTGCTGCCTGTCGAAATAACGTTCGGTGATGTTCGCCGTGTGTGTTATTTTAGCTTATGCACTTGCAAATGGCCAAATAGGAAAATTAAGCTTCACGTGCAATTCTGGTGTATTTTAGGGGTATCAGAATTGCAAAGGAAATATCTCTATGGCCCTCCTAGCAATTGGATGCTGAATTTGCATTAGGATAGCGTTAAACAAGAGCAGTTGCGACTTTCGCGGATTTTTCCTTATATTTTAATATACTTTATCCGTATTTATGGCACCCATGAGGCACACGATGAACGATTTAGTGCTGCTGCCTGTCGAAATAACGTTCGGTGATGTTCGCCGTGTGTGTTATTTTAGCTTATGCACTTGCAAATGGCCAAATAGGAAAACTAAGCTACACGTGCAATTCTGGTGTATTTTAGGGGTAACAGAATTGCAAAGTAAATATCTCTATGCCCCTCCTAGCATCGGATGCTGAATTTGCATTAAGATAGCATTTAACAAGAGCAGTTGCGACTTCTGCGGATTTTTCCTTATATTTTAATATACTTTATCCGTATTCATGGCACTCATCAGGCACAATATGAGCGATTTAATACAGCTGCCTGTCGAAATAACGCTCGGTGATGTTTGCCGTGTGTTTATTTATTAGCTGATGCACTTGCAAATTTCCAAATGGAAAAAAAACTTGACGTGCACTTCTGGTGTATTTTAGGGGTATCAAAATTGCAAAGTAAATATCTCTATGCCCCCTCTAGGAATTAAATGCTAAATTTGCATTAAGATAGCATTTAACAAGAGCAGTTGCGACTTTCGCGGATATTTCCTTATATTTTAATATATTTTATCAGCATTCATGGCACCCAACAGTCACAATATGAACGATTTAGTACAGCTGACTGTCGAAATAACGCTCGGTGATGTTCGCCGTGTGTTTATTTATTAGCTGATGCACTTGCTAATGGCCAAATGGATAAAAAAGTTGACGTGCAATTCTGGTGTATTTTAGGGGTAACAGAATTGCAAAGGTAATATCTCTATGGCCCTCCTAGCAATTGGATACTGAATTTGCATTAGGATAGCGTTAAACAAGAGCAGTTGCGACTTTCGTGGATTTTTCCTTATATTTTAATATACTTTATCCGTATTTATGGCACCCATGAGGCACACGATGAACGATTTAGTGCAGCTGCCTGTCGAAATAACGTTCGGTGATGTTCGCCGTGTGTGTCATTTTAGCTTATGCACTTGCAAATGGCCAAATAGGAAAAATAAGCTTCACGTGCAATTCTGGTGTATCTTAGGGGTATCAGAATTGCAAAGGAAATATCTCTATGCCCCTCCAAGTAATTGGCTGCTAAATTTGCATTAAGATAGCGTGTATCAAAAGTAGTTGCGACTTCCGCGGAATTTTCATTATTTTTTAATATATTTTATCCGCATTCATGACACCCAACAGTCACAATATGATCGACTTAGTACAGCTGGCAATCGAAATAACGCTCGGTGATGTTCGCCGTGTGTGTTATTTTAGCTTATGCACTTGCAAACTGCCAAATAAAAAAAATAAGCTTTACGTGCAATTCTGGTAAATTTTAGGGGTATCAGAATTGCAAAGGAAATATCTCTATGCCCCCTCTAGGAATTAAATGCTGAATTTGCATTAAGATGGCGTTTAATAAGAGTAGTTGCGACTTTCGCGAATTTTTCATTATGTTTTAATAAACTTTATCCGTATTCATGGTACCCATCAGGCACACGATGAACGATTTAGTGCAGCTGCCTGATGAAATAACGTTCGGTGATGTTCGCCGTGTGTGAAATTTTAGCTTATGCACTTGCAAATGACCAAATAGGAAAAATAAACTTGACGTGCAATTCTGGTGTATTTTAGAGGTATCAGAATTGCAAAGGAAATATCTCTATGCCCCCTCTAGGAATTAAATGCTGAATTTGCATTAAGATGGCGTTTAATAAGAGTAGTTGCGACTTCCGCGGATTTTTCCTTATATTTTAATATACTTTATCCGCATTCATCGCACCCAACTGGCACAATATGAACGATTTAGTACAGCTGGCTGTCGAAATAATGCTTGGAGATGTTGGCCGTGTGTTTATTTATTAGCTTATGCACTTGCAAACGGCCAAATAAAAAAAATAAGCTTTACGTGCACTTCTAGTGTATTTTAGGGGAATCAAAATTGCAAAGTAAATATCTCTATGCCCCCTCTAAGAATAAAATGCTAAATTTGCATTAAGATAGCGTTTAATAAGAGTAGTTGCGACTTCCGCAAATTTTTTATTATGTTTTAGTATACTTTATCCGTATTCATAGAGCACCCATCAGGCACACGATGAACGATTTAGTACAGCTGCCTGTCGATATAACGTTCGGTGATGTTCGCCGTGCCTGTTATTTTAGCTTATGCACTTGCAAATGGCCAAATAGGAAAATTAAGTTTCACGTGCAATTCTTGTGTATTTTAGGGGTATTAGAATTGCAAAGAAAATATCTCTATGCCCCTCCCAGTAACTGGATGCTAAATTTGCATTAAGATAGCGTGTAAGTAGAGTAGTTGAGACTTCCGCGGAATTTTCATTATGTTTTAATATATTTTATCTGCATTCATGGCACCCAACAGTCACAATATGAACGATTTATTACAGCTGGCTCTCCAAATAACGCTCGGTGATGTTCGCCGTGTGTTTATTTATTAGCTGATGCATTGGAAATGACCAAATGGGAAAATAAAGCTTGACGTGCAATTCTGGTGTATGTTAGAAGTTTTAGAATTGCAAAGGAAATATCTCTAAGTCCCTCCTAGTAACTGGATGCTGAATTTCCATTAAGATAGCATTTAACAAGAGCAGTTGCGACTTCCGCGGATTTTTCAATATATTTTAATATACTTTATCCGTATTTATGGCACGCATCAGGCACACGATGAACGATTTAGTACAGCTGCCTGTCGAAATAACGTTCGGTGATGTTCGCCGTGTGTGTTATTTTAGCTTATGCACTTGCAAATGGCCAAATAGGAAAAATAAGTTTCACGTGCAATTGTGGTGTATTTTAGGGGTATCATAATTGCAAAGGAAATATCTCTATGCCCCTCCTAGCAATTGGATGCTGAATTTGCATTAAGATAGAGTTTAACAAGAGCAGTTGCGACTTTCGTGGATTTTTCCTTATATTTTAATATACTTTATCCGTATTCATGGCACTCTTCAGGCACAATATGAGCGATTTAATACAGCTGGCTGTCGAAATAACCCTCGGTGATGTTCGCCGTGTGTTTAATAATTAGCTGATGCACTTGCAAATGGCCAAATGAAAAAAAAAAACTTGACGTGCACTTCTAGTGTATTTTAGGGGAATCAAAATTGCAAAGTAAGTATCTCTATGCCACCTCTAGTAATTAAATGCTGAATTTGCATTAAGATAGCGTTTAATAAGAGTGGTTGCGACTTTCGCGAATTTTTCATTATGTTTTAATATACTTTATCCGTATTCATGGCACCCATCAGGCACACGATGAACGATTTAGTGCAGCTGCCTGTCGAAATAACGTTCGGTGATGTTCGCCGTGTGTGAAATTTTAGCTTATGCACTTGCAAATGACCAAATAGGAAAAATAAACTTCATGTGCAATTCTGGTGTATTTTAGGGGTATCAGAATTGCAAAGGAAATATCTCTATGCCCCTCCTAGTAACTGGATGCTAAATTTGCATTAAGATAGCGTGTAAGTAGAGTAGTTGAGACTTCCGCGGAATTTTCATTATGTTTTAATATATTTTATCCGTATTCATGGCACCCATCAGGCACACGATGAACGATTTAGTGCAGCTGCCTGTCGAAATAACGTTCGGTGATGTTCGCCGTGTGTGAAATTTTAGCTTATGCACTTGCAAATGGCCAAATAGGAAAAATAAGCTTCACGTGCAATTCTGGTGTATTTTAGGGGTATCAGAATTGCAAAGGAAATATATCTATGCCTCTCCTAGCAATTGGATGCTGAATTTGCATTAAGATAGCGTTTAACAAGAGCAGTTGCGACTTTCGTGGAATTTTCATTATGTTTTAATATATTTTTTTCTATAGCACATGTTAAAGTGTGCTTTTATCAACTCAAAACAAAAGGTCAAGTTTTACTTTAACTGCAAGGGTAGATAAAGTAACATTTTAACATCAAGGGTAGATAAATTCATTTAATTTTCTAACTTTTGTTTAAATTAAATATGACAGCTTCGCATTATCGTAGCAACCCAATCTAGCTACTGACATTTTGAAATGTCCTGAACTGTCTTTATTTTCGTTTGAAATTGTTAAAGTTGTTGCTATAGAAAAAAATATTGTATTATACACGACGATAAAGTTATTTCTATCCACTCTTGAATCATTAACGTCTCGACTTCGTCTCGACGTTAAACCATTCACTCATGGATAAAATTTAACTTTATCGTCTTGTATAATAAATTACTATTATCCGCATTCATGGCACCGAACTGGCACAATATGAACGATTTAGTACAGCTGGCTGTCGAAATAACGCATGGAGATGTTCGCCGTGTGTGTATTTTCTAGCTTATGCATTTGCAACTTGCCAATTTAAAAAATAAAGCATGTGGTGCACTTCTGGTGTATTTTAGGTGTATCAAAATTGCAAAGTAAATATATCTATGCCCCCTCTAGGAATTAAATGCTGAATTTGCTTTAAGATAGCGTTTAATAAGAGTAGTTGCGACCTCCGGGTTTTTTTCATTATGTTTTATTATACTTTGTAGTCTGACGGGTTAGTTTAATTTAATTTAAATGTTACAATCACCAGCCTGAAAACTGGTTGCCCAAGGTTAGCTCAAAAAGCCAAGATCCAAATAATAAACTCAGATAGTAACGTGGAACAGAAACACAGAATAACTTCTTACTATTATATAATAATATTTAACTGGATACATTAAATTAAACTGTATTAAAACAACACGAAATAATAGAATGTAATGACATAAAAATAAAATAACTCTTCTAACGGGGCGTTCGTTCGTCGGCAGTCGAGCAGTGGCACACTATTACGGGACAGCCTGTATGTACGTCAGTCCTCTCGTCACGTTGGCAACGCGCCGGCCCTGAACAGGTAATATGACAGATTAGTAGGCCGCCAGTGATGGCGGACAACAACAATACATTTGGTCTTAAAATCGTTAAATAAACAAAACTGTGGTCAATGTTAAATTCCCAACGTTCGAGTGATGGGCGTCGTATTTAATTTGTTTTACTTGCCAGTACTGCCGCGCTAGGTGAGTGGGTTTTGATTAATTAAACGCCGTTTCTTGTTTTCGGAGGCGGCCGCTGAGTTACCCTAGCTCCAGGAGTGCGTGCCTATGGGCGGCGGCCTCGGGCTTACTCCGCAGAAACCCCCGGTGCGCGCTCCTCGGCCTCGGGGATGCTAAGCCACTCCGGTCGCAATTAACAGGCCTGATTGCGTCGGTGTCGCCGTCCTGGTGCTAGGAAATTTGTTTCACGGACGGCGTTGTCACCGGCGCACTCGGCTTGGCCTCCCGAGTGCCCAAGCTTTGGAAGGCGTCGTCAGCGAGTTTGGAAAAACTCTGCTTATATCCAGGTGTCTGACGTCGTCGCCGTCGGACCTGGGGCGGTTCTCTAGGTCGCTAGGTGCTCGGGAAATGACGCTGGAAAGTATAACAACAATCCGAACGTGCAGGGGTTCAAGAGAATAACGTTGGAAACTAAAGTAACAATCCAAACGTGCAGGAGTTCAAAAGAATAACGTTGGAAAGTAAAATAACAATCCAAACCTGCAGGAATTCGAGGAAATAACGTTGGAAAGTATAGCAACACTCCGAACGTTCAGGGGTTCAGGTAGCTGGTCGGGATACCCTCGAAGAGTCCTGGGGGACACTCCTGAGAGTACAGGCGAGACGGGAGGAGTGGAAAGATCTAGGAAATTCTAGGAAATTCTGTCTTGTCGGCGCTCCGGATTCTGCTTTTATACCTGGTGCGAGCGTAATCGGAGGTCGTTGAAGAGGGGATTCGTGGTCTAGGTGCGCAGTGGTGTTAGGGCGATCGCTTGCGGTGACGTCACGTCGTCCTCTCGGCGCGGAGTTTCGGTCTCTAACGTGGTGCACGACAAGGGGGAACGCGCTAATTAATTTTTAATGCATACAATCGCGTTCGCGCTGGGCGAAACGTTACACATGGTCCTCCCTTAGGAAGACTCGCGACGTCCTGGACCTCTTCTTCAACGGCTTAAGTTGTCAACTGCCTCATCACTTGGTGAGCCAACAGGATTGGCGATGGGAACTGCGGTTTCAATTCCCCGGTGTACCAAACGATGAGGCGGTCCTAACATTTTATTTTGCAATTCATCTTGGTCCATTCCACTTGGTTTTCAACACATTCCTAGTGATATTGCTTGGTGTAATTTCATTCTGACCATATCCCCGTTGGGCAACCGGAACCTGACCAGGCTTCTTCTCTTCTTCCTTGACAAACTGCTGCGGCTTCCACTTCGACTCGTACGGGTACGGCGGCTTCCACTTCGACTGGTACGGGTACGGCGGCTTCCACTGCTGGTTCCAGAGCGGCGTCCTCAGGCGAGGGGCACGTAGTGCGGATTGCCGGGACTCCGGGGCCACTCAATGGTACTACCGTTGACGACACTGGCAGAGAGGAAGGAACTTCAGGCCGCAACTCGGGCGGTATGTCGGGTCTGTCCCACCAATTGCGGCTGTCTTCGACCATGGCGACTGGTGCCTCTGGAGGAACAGGATCGAGCGGCAACTCTTCGGCGATGATTTGGGGCGGCGTAAGCGGAGATTCCCCAAACAACTCCTTCATGCGCGCTACGCTCAACGCCGCCATCTGTGCGGCTAAGGCCTGATCCTTGTCCGTGGAGGGTTTACCTTGGATGGGGCTCGGGTTCGGCTTGGTCCTCTTCTCCGGCGTAGCCGGTAGCATCGAGATCAAGTCCGGAACTGGGCTCCATTTTGGTAGCGGATCCCACGTGGACGGAACTGGCGGTGCAGGTATGGCAGGCGTCACGTATAAGTGGGGCATCCATGGGCGAATCTTCGGCTGGCTCTTGCGCCTCCGGCGGATCTTGAATGGCCAGGGCCGGGCTTCTTCTCTTGCCTTAGGTCTGATGGGGCTCATCTTCGGCAGGATACGAACTGAAGCTATGAAGGTCCGGGACGCCCCTTATATCGTGGATTCGCCCTGTTATCACTCCCCACCTGCTCCTCCAGGTAGGGTGGGGACGAGCTGGTGCGCAGGTTTAAGGTCCTTGACGTGGACGCGGCCTATGGATCGGCCACTCTGGAGGTCGCTTAATTCTACTATGACTGGTGAGAGGATTTTCTTGATTCTGTAAGGGCCGGCATATTTGACGGCTAACTTCGCCGATATCCCCCGAGCGGCATCCGATAAGACGCGGTCTCTCTTATATACCTGCTCGCCGACTCTGGGGCGGTACTCACGACGACGGAGGTTATAATGGTGCCTTTGTTTTTCAAATGCATTTGCCAAATTATTTCTTACCACCTCAACGATGTCACTTAGTTTCTGCAGCTGGGCCTCGTACATCCGGGGATCTGGAGCTTCTTCCGCCGGATCAGATGCTGGCTCATTGGCTTCACGGAGCGATTTGGGTGGCAACATCTCTCTTCCCAGATTCAGTAAGGCGGGGGTAAACCCAGTCGACTCGTGCTTGGACGTGTTCATCGCGAACATCATCTCTGGCAGCCAAGCATCCCAGAGTTTCTGATTCCCGCGGGCCAGCTGGGCTATGATGGTGCCAATGACCTTGTTGGCCCTTTCCACGGGGTTGGCTTGCGGGGTGTAAGGCGGAGTCAGGCGATGTTGGATCCCGTATTCCTTTGCCAAGGCCTGGAATATTTTTCCGGTGAACTGAGTCTCGTTGTCGGACACTATGACACGAGGAGTGCCAAACCTGAATATTATTCTGTCTCGCAGGACCTGGACAATTGCCTTAGCTGTGGCGGAGCGCAATGCCTGGCATTCCACCCACTTCGTAAACCTGTCCTGCAACACTAACAACCATACATTGCCTTTCGAGGACCTGGTGAGCGGGCCGATCAGGTCTATGCTTATTACTTCCCAAGGGCCTTGTACGCGGGACCAAAACATCTTACCTTGGGGCTGTTGGGGAAGGAGTTTGTATTCTTGGCACGTTGGACAGGAACGCACGTACCTAACTACCTCCTGCTGCAACCTCGGCCAATAGTAATGCTTCTGGATTCTTGCGACGGTTTTAGCTGCGCCGAGATGTCCAGCTGTCGGTTCGTCATGGCATTCTTTTAATACCTGGGTACGTTGGGGCTGCGGCACGCACCATTTCCAGCTAGGTTGGAAGCCTTCAGCGAGCTCTTCGTTCGTGTTTGGGAACTTTCGATACAGCTTGTCTTTCTCCAGCTTTCATGTACTGTACTTTTCTGGCTCTCGGCGTACTAGGCAGGTCATCTTCTTGATCCACGGGCAACGGACGGCCGGTGGACGGACGGCTAAAGGAGCGAGGCCTTCTTCTAGGCCTCCAGGGGTTCGCGAAAGGGCATCGGCCACGTGGTTCAACGCTTCAGCTCGGTATTTAATCTCGAAATCGAACTGCTGGAGCTCCAAGGCCCACCTGGCCAGACGGGCGGAGGGATTCGGTAAATTCTGGAGCCACTTGAGGCTGCGGTGGTCGGTTACCACCTTGAAATGATACCCCTCCAAATATCCTTCGTATTTCTTGATCGCATATAGGACGGCGAGACATTCCAGTTCGGTGGCGGAATATCGCGTTTCGGCGTCCGTAAGAGAACGGCTGGCGTACGCTATTACCCTTTCCTGTCCTCCTATGATCTGGGTGAGAACCGCTCCTAGCCCGGTGGTGCTGCCGTCGGTTTGTACCACGAAGGGCACGGAGAAATCCGGGCAGGCCAAGATTGGGGCGGAAGTCAGCGCTTGCTTCAGGCGATCGAAAGCTTCTTGTTGGTTATCGGTCCATTTGAACCTCGCGCCTTTCTTAAGGAGAGCATTCAGCGGAGAAGCCAATTGAGCGAAACCTGGAATGAATTTTCTATACCACGGCGCCATACCTAGAAAACGGCGAACTGCCTTCTGAGTCGTGGGCGGCCCCATGGAGGTAATTGCCTCTATCTTTGCGGGGTCGGTCTGGATGCCTTCGTGATTCACCACGTGTCCCAAGTACGTCAGCTCTGGCTGGCAAAAGTTGCATTTCTCTGGTTGGAGTTGGAGTCCCGCCGTCCGGAGCCGTCGAAAGACTTCCTGCAGGTGTTCCAGGTGTTCTTTGAATGAGCTGCTCACGACGATGATATCGTCGAGGTAACAGAACGCATGGGGTTCCATTTCCGGGCCGATGATGGTGTCCAAGAACCTTTGAAACGTCGCTCCCGCCGCGTGAAGCCCAAATGGCATAACTTTAAACTGGTACAAACCGCGGCCCGGGACAGTGAATGCAGAGATCGGACGGCTCTCTTTGGCCAGCGGTATCTGCCAGTAGCCATGCTTGAGATCGATCGTACTGATATACCGAGCCCCACGCAATTTATTCAGGATGCCATCGATGAACGGAATCGGGTAAGCGTCGGTCTGGGTGGCGTCGTTTATCTTCCTGAAATCGATGCAAAACCTATATTGGCCCGATGTTTTCTGGACCAATACCACCGGCGAACTGAACGAGCTGTTAGACGGTTCAATAATGTCGGCCAGCATCTTGTCTACCTCAGAATTAATTATGGCTTGCATTGCAGGGTTCCGTGGATAGTAGCGCTGCTTTATGGGTCCAACTCCCTCCTTCAGGATGATCCGGTGTTTGACGAGGGTTGTGAGGCCGTGGGAACCTTCGAACAGCTTCAATTCCCCTTCCAAGAACCTGGCTAACTGACCTGACTGGGAGAAGGACAGTGCCTGAATGCCAAACAGCCCCTCGGAGCCTCTCTGGGTATGTAAGGGTACTCCGGCCTCGCCGAGGGTCATTGTGAGTTCGGCCGCGTTGACGATCGCATGATGTTGGGTGAGGAAATCTAGTCCGAGGATTACATCATTCGAGAGGGTCGTCAGCACGCTAGCCCGCAGGTCATAAGCTCGACTGCTAATTATTAAGGTGAGTTGGTACTGGCCTTGTGTGTGCAAGGTTCTTCCATCGGCCAATTGTACTTGTGTCGGCTCTGGGTGTTGCATTAACACTCCTTGTTCTTTCAGGAATCGCTGCATTGCTTCCCCGATGTAGGAGCGGGCGGCACCCGTATCGACCAGGGCGTAGAAAGTTCTCCCTTTTACTACTATGGGCAGGAATAACTTGGCATCTAGGGAGGCGGCTGCGTGCTGGCGGGCTGGATCCTTCCTATAAAAGCTATGGACCTGGCGCAGCCATTGGGACCATTCTGGTAAGCGGGATCGGTACCTGGAGGCCCTGGCCTTCTGGAGTCGAGATCGCCTCAGAGTTCTCGACGGCCGGAAGCGTTTCCCGGTCTCTTACATTTACAATCCTTGGTAAGCCTTCCTTTTTTTCCACACCAGGAACAGAAAAGCTTCGAGGGACGTCGACACGGAATCGCTGGTGACCTCTTTGGCCACATCGCCAGCAGTTGTCGGTTCGAATGTAGGTGGTTCGGGCGGAACTAGTCGCGGAGGCTTCTGGCTCGCGCTCGGGAACCTGGAGGGCTGCTACGGGTGGAATCTTGAAGTTGGAGGGAGGCGTGGCCTTTGCACCTTTAGGACGATATGCGGTCTCGGCCATGTAGGCCTGGCTGGCCGTTGGGGGCGGCTGGAAAGCTGACTGCTCTAGCTGGAGGGCTTCATACTCCGCGGCCATCTGCATTAGTTCAGGTAAGTTTTGGAAATCCTTTCTTCTGATGTACAGCTTGTATTCTGGTCTTAGGTTTTCGTAAATCCGTTCAAGCTGTTCACGCTCGCTGGTGACACCAAAACGTCGTAGCAGCGTCTGGAGGGCTGTAGTAAAGTCGGCGATAGATTCCTTTTGTCCTTGTGTGCGGTGGCGGATTTCTTCGGCCATTTTGAACTGGAACCTCGGAGGTAAAAATTGTGCTTGGAAGGCTTGCGTAAAATCCATCCAGTTCCCCCATTGGTGCTTATTGTTTCTGACCCAGAGTAGCGCTTTCCCTTTGAACAATTCAGGTAGAGCAGTTAAGACTTCTTGTTTTTGGAACTGGTAGCAAGTGGAGAGTTCTTCTATCCTTTCCAGGAATGAGATCGGATCTGAGGTCCCGTCGAACTTGAGTCCCCATTTTCTTATGCTATTGCATACCTGTGCTTTGTTTAATCCTGGCGGTCCGGTGGTCGGCGTTTGTTCTCGCCTTTCCTCCATGCCTTCCTGTTCCGTTTGTTCCTCGTCTCGGCGTGTTTCGCCGTCTCCCTGTCGTGTTTCGACGTCCCCTTGTCCGTCCGCTTCACTACCTTTTAGATATTGGGACAGTCGCTGCTTTAATTCTTGCACCGTACCTGAGGGATCTAAGCCGGCTCCAGCGACTACTCCTCGAAGGATGTCTCCACGTAGTTTGTAGATCCAGCTTACTCTAATACTGGTTGGAGGCTGTTCTCCTTCCTCCTGGTCGTGGTCGGACATGCTGTGAACAGAGTTTGTATAAAATCAAAATAATAGAATTTTATAATACTAAAAATAATTCTGGCTAATAAACAATATTTACAGGTGTACTCGGAGATTGCTTGGGCGCCGTCGGCGGAGGTGCAGGTTCCATCCTGGTTACTACCTGAGTTTTCGTCCCTGCTCGCGTGCGTCAAAATTTAGCCTGATGGGCTAGTTTAATTTAATTTAAATGCTACAATCACCAGCCTGAAAACTGGTTGCCCAAGGTTAGCTCAAAAAGCCAAGATCCAAATAATAAACTCAGATAGTAACGTGGAACAGAAACACAGAATAACTTCTTACTATTATATAATAATATTTAACTGGATACATTAAATTAAACTGTATTAAAACAACACGAAATAATAGAATGTAATGACATAAAAATAAAATAACTCTTCTAACGGGGCGTTCGTTCGTCGGCAGTCGAGCAGTGGCACACTATTACGGGACAGCCTGTATGTACGTCAGTCCTCTCGTCACGTTGGCAACGCGCCGGCCCTGAACAGGTAATATGACAGATTAGTAGGCCGCCAGTGATGGCGGACAACAACAATACATTTGGTCTTAAAATCGTTAAATAAACAAAACTGTGGTCAATGTTAAATTAAATTGTGTGCATACCTAGGGCGTCTGGAGCTCTGACAGTGAAATTCCCAACGTTCGAGTGATGGGCGTCGTATTTAATTTGTTTTACTTGCCAGTACTGCCGCGCTAGGTGAGTGGGTTTTGATTAATTAAACGCCGTTTCTTGTTTTCGGAGGCGGCCGCTGAGTTACCCTAGCTCCAGGAGTGCGTGCCTATGGGCGGCGGCCTCGGGCTTACTCCGCAGAAACCCCCGGTGCGCGCTCCTCGGCCTCGGGGATGCTAAGCCACTCCGGTCGCAATTAACAGGCCTGATTGCGTCGGTGTCGCCGTCCTGGTGCTAGGAAATTTGTTTCACGGACGGCGTTGTCACCGGCGCACTCGGCTTGGCCTCCCGAGTGCCCAAGCTTTGGAAGGCGTCGTCAGCGAGTTTGGAAAAACTCTGCTTATATCCAGGTGTCTGACGTCGTCGCCGTCGGACCTGGGGCGGTTCTCTAGGTCGCTAGGTGCTCGGGAAATGACGCTGGAAAGTATAACAACAATCCGAACGTGCAGGGGTTCAAGAGAATAACGTTGGAAACTAAAGTAACAATCCAAACGTGCAGGAGTTCAAAAGAATAACGTTGGAAAGTAAAATAACAATCCAAACCTGCAGGAATTCGAGGAAATAACGTTGGAAAGTATAGCAACACTCCGAACGTTCAGGGGTTCAGGTAGCTGGTCGGGATACCCTCGAAGAGTCCTGGGGGACACTCCTGAGAGTACAGGCGAGACGGGAGGAGTGGAAAGATCTAGGAAATTCTAGGAAATTCTGTCTTGTCGGCGCTCCGGATTCTGCTTTTATACCTGGTGCGAGCGTAATCGGAGGTCGTTGAAGAGGGGATTCGTGGTCTAGGTGCGCAGTGGTGTTAGGGCGATCGCTTGCGGTGACGTCACGTCGTCCTCTCGGCGCGGAGTTTCGGTCTCTAACGTGGTGCACGACAAGGGGGAACGCGCTAATTAATTTTTAATGCATACAATCGCGTTCGCGCTGGGCGAAACGTTACAACTTAATCCATATTCACGGCATCCATCAGGCACACGATGAACGACTTAGTACAGCTGCCTGTCGAAATAACGTTCGGTGATGTTCGCCGTGCGTGTTATTTTAGCTTATGCACTTGCAAATGGCCAAATAGGAAAATTAAGCTTCACGTGCAATTCTGGTGTATTTTAGGGGTTTCAGAATTGCAAAGAAATTATATCTATGCCCCTCCTAGTAATTGGATGCTAAATTTGCATTAAAATAGTGTTTAACCAGAGCAGTTGCGATTTCCGCGGTTTTTTCATTATATTTTAATATATTTTATCCATATTCATGGCACCCATCAGGCACAATATGATCGATTTAGTACAGCTGGCTGTCGAAATACGCTTGGAGATGTTCGCCGTGTGTGTATTTTCTAACTTATGCATTTGAAACTTGCCAATTTAAAAAATAAAGCATGTGGTGCACTTCTGGTGTATTTTAGGGGTATCAAAATTGCAAAGTAAATATCTTTATGTCCCCTATAGAAATTAAATGCTAAATTTGCATTAAGATAGTGTTGAATAAGAGTAGTTGGGACTTCCGCGAATTTTTCATCATGTTTTAATATACTTTATCCGTATTCATGGCACCCATCAGGCACACGATGAACGATTTAGTGCAGCTGCCTGTCGAAATAACGTTCGGTGATGTTTGCCGTGTGTGAAATTTTAGCTTTTGCACTTGCAAATGACCAAATAGAAAAAATAAACTTCACGTGCAATTCTGGTGTATTTTAGGGGTATCAGAATTGCAAAGGAAATATCTCTATGCCCCTCCTAGTAATTGGATGCTAAATTTGCATTAAGATAGCGTTTAACAAGAGCAGTTGCAACTTTCGCGGATTTTTCCTTTTATTTTAATATACTTTATCCGCATTCATGGCACCCAACTGGCACAATATGAACGATTTAGTACAGCTGGCTGTCGAAATAACGCTTGGAGATGTTCGCCGTGTGTGTATTTTCTAGCTTATGCATTTGCAACTTGCCAATTTAAAAAATAAAGCATGTGGTGCACTTCTTGTGTATTTTAGGGGTATTAGAATTGCAAAGAAAATATCTCTATGCCCCTCCCAGTAACTGGATGCTAAATTTGCATTAAGATAGCGTGTAAGTAGAGTAGTTGAGACTTCCGCGGAATTTTCATTATGTTTTAATATATTTTATCTGCATTCATGGCACCCAACAGTCACAATATGAACGATTTATTACAGCTGGCTCTCCAAATAACGCTCGGTGATGTTAGCCGTGTGTTTATTTATTAGCTGATGCATTGGAAATGACCAAATGGGAAAATAAAGCTTGACGTGCAATTGTGGTGTATGTTAGAAGTTTTAGAATTGCAAAGGAAATATCTCTATGTCCCTCCTAGCAATTGGATGCTGAATTTGCATTAAGATAGCGTCTAACAAGGACAGTTACTAATTCCACGGATTTTTCATTATATTTTAATATACTTTATTCGTATTCATGGCACCCATCAGACACACGATGAACGATTTAGTACAGCTGGCTGTCGAAATAACGCTTGCAGATGTTCACCGTGTATGTATTTTTTTTAGCTTATGCACTTGCAAATGGCCAAATGAAAAAAAAGCTTGACGTGCAAATCTGGTGTATTTTAGGGATAACAGAATTGCAAAGTAAATATCTCTATGCCCCTCCTAGTAATTGGATGCTAAATTTGCATTAAGATAGCGTATAACATGAGTAGTTGCGACTTCCGCGGAATTTTCATTATATTTTAATATATTTTATCCATATTCATGGCACCCATCAGGCACAATATGAGCGATTTAGTACAGCTGGCTGTCGAAATAACGCTCGGTGATGTTCGCCGTGTGTTAATTTATTAGCTGATGCACTTGCAAAAAACCAAATGGAAAAATTAAGCTTGACGTGCAATTCTGGTGTATGTTAGAAGTTTTAGAAATGTAAAGGAAATATCTCTACGCCCCTCCTAGTAATTGGATGCTGAATATGCATTAAGATAGCGTATAACAAAAGTAGTTGCGACTTCCGCGGAATTTTCATTATGTTTTAATATATTTTATCCATTTTCATGGCACCCAACGGGCGCAATATGAACGATTTAGTACAGCTGGCTGTCGAAATAATGCTCTAAGATGTTCGTCGTGTGTGTATGTTTGAGCTTATGCACTTGCAAATTGCCAAATGAAAAAAAAAAGCTTGACGTGCAATTCTGGTGTATTTTAAGGGTAACAGAATTGCAAAGTAAATATACCTATGCCTCTCCTAGCAATTGGATGCTGAATTTGCATTAAGATAGCGTTTAAAAAAACAGTTGCCACTTCCGCTGATTTTTAATTATATTTTAATATACTTTATCCGTATTCATGGCACCCATCAGGCACACGATGAACGATTTAGTACAGCTGGCTGTCGAAATAACGCTTGAGATGTTCACCGTGTATGTATTTTTTTAGCTTATACACCTGCAACTAGAAAAATTTAAAAAATAAAGGTTGTCGTGCACTTCTGGTGTATTTTAGGGGTATCAGAGTTGCAAAGGAAATATCTCTATGCCCCTCCTGATGCTAAATTTGCATTAGGATAGCGTATAACAAGAGTAGTTGCGACTTCCGCTTAATTTTCATTATGTTTTAATATATTTTATCCCCATTCATGGCACTCACCAGGCACAATATGAAAGATTTAGTACAGCTGGCTGTCGAAATAACGCTCGGTGATCTTCGCCGTGTGAGTATTTTTTAGCTTATGCACTTGCAAATGGCCAAATGGAAAATAAAGGTAACGTGCAATTCTGGTGTATTTTAAGAGTATCCAAATTGCAAAGAAAATAACTTTATGCTCCTCCTAGCACTTGGATGCTAAATTTGCATTAAGATAGCGTTTAAGAAGAGCAGTTGCGTCTTCCGCAGATTATTCAAATATTTTAATATATTTTATCCCTATTCATGGCACCAATCAATCACAATATGAACGATTTATTACAGCTGCCTGACGAAATAACGCTTGGAAATGTTCGCCGTGTGTGTATTTTCTAGCTTATGCACTTGCAAATGACAAAATGAAAAAATAAAGCTTGTCGTGCAATTCTGGTGTATTTTAAGGGTATTAGAATTGCAAAGGAAATACCGCTAGGCCCCTCATAGCAATTGGATGCTGAATTTGCATTAATATAGCGTTTAAGAAGAGCAGTTCCGACAGTGAATTTATTTTAATGATTAACATAGCAGTTTCGTTTCTATGCCAGCATTTAATCATACAAGTCACTTCCATAGTTACCAATGAAATCAATAGATTAGAGCGTGTATTTTATGAGTTAACATACGAATTTGAATTAGGTGCTTGCTAATAAGGAACTTTAATTTTGTTACCGGAAAGTAGGTATGCAACTGAAAAGTAGATACGTAGAAACAACTTGTGTGTTGTATCTTTTCTCAGTTTTATATTGTTGAGGTCACTATTGTATAATATTTCATGTGCTTATTTAATTCAATGTCAAGTTTTTTTAATTCATTACAAATTAATATTAAATATTATTTCAATTGTATGAGTGCTCTTACTCAGGGTTGGTTCGCCAAAATCTAGTAAGTTTGTTTGTTGCTATTTTATTTATCTGAATTGAAATATTTTATGAAAGTCGCTTGCTGTCAGCTATTAATTCAATACCGTGTTCAATGACACTTTTATTTATTTATTTATTTATTTATTTATGCAACCTACAGCAATTGCCAATAATCGGTTACAAACAACTGTACAGTAAATATAATAATATTAATGTACCAACAAAAGCGAGATCTTCAATAAAAGTTAAACAAAAATAAACCATTGACAAAAAAAAAATGAGCATTTGACCGGCGACAGTACAACTAATAAAAAAGAAAAAAGTAAATGTGTCTATCAAGGTATTTGTTCCATTTATATGATTTATGAAATTGGAAGAAAAGGAAAAACAAAATAAGGAAATAAATTATAGTGTACATAAGTACATGTATACACAGATACAAACAAATATGTCCGCACTATACATACATATACACACACTTTACAGCTGTCCCAACACATCACTGACCTTTCGTTTTAATGTGGCAAGTGAATTGCAGAATATGTCAATATGACTAAAACTGTTGACTGAACGAGATAATCTATGAACCGGTGAATTTAATATATAATTAGTTTTACCAATACGAGGAAGAAGAAGTGGTCCATGTCTATAACTATAATAAGGAACATATATGTTCAGTTTTTCCAAAAACGCTGGTGAATCTAGTAAATTATTGAATGCTTTATATACAAATATTACTTCATTTAACCTTCTGCGTTTTTCTAATTACAAAATGCCAAACTCTTCCCGCAGGTTTTGTGATGAAACGTGTAGAGGATAGATACCATATTTTTTAAAATAAAGGAATCTCAAAAACTTTTTTTGAACTCGTTCTATCAAATTTATGTAAAATTTATAATGAGGGGACCAAACTACAGAGGCATATTCCAGATGACATCGGACGTACGCATTAAACAGAGTAATGTATGTATTCAAGTTTGAAAAATTTTTTGAATTTCTTAATATGAATCCAAGCAGTTTATAACTTTTGTTAACAGTACATACAATATGTTTATTAAAGGAAAAATTGCTTTCAAATAAAATACCCAAATCTTTGATTTCGTGAGCTGTTGTTAGTGTTCTACCATCAAGATTATAATTATAGTCAATTATATTACGTTTACGGTTGTACCTAACAACAAAACATTTATCTATATTAAACAATAGGTGATTAGTTTTGGCCCATTCCATTACTCTGTTCAGATCTTCCTGTAGCCGACAACAATCATTTTTACTTAAAATGGGCTTATATATTTTAAAGTCGTCAGCGTACAGTAAACCTGTAGAATGCTTGAGAAAGTTGGGAAGCTCGTTAATTAAAATTATAAACAGTAATGGCCCCAAATTAGAACCCTGTGGAACACCCGATAATGCGTTGAATGCTTTTGAGTTAACATTATTGTAAGTAACATATTGCTGCCTTTCCTTCAGATATGAGGACATTAATGATAAAAGCGACAAAGATAAACCGTAATTGGATAATTTATTGAGTAAAACATCATGATTTACTTTGTCAAATGCTTTTGAGAAGTCGGTATAGATCACATCTAGCTGAGCACCGTTAGCAAGAGTATCAGAAGCATCTTGAGTAAAATTTATTAGATTAGAAACAGTTGATCGTTTTTGAACAAAACCATGCTGAACGGGTGATAAATAAGGAGCGATATGCCAGAACAAATATTTATATAATATTGCTTCAAAGATTTTACTAGGAGTTGACAACAAAGCCACTGGTCTGTAATTTGAGATGGAAGAACTTTCCCCACTTTTAAATATGGGACATATTTTTGATAATTTCCAAATTGTTGGAAACTGAGAAGTTTTAATTATCATATTAAATATCACACAGAAAGCATAGGTAAAGTATTCTGCACACGCTTTATATATATAGGCTGGCACTCCATCTGGACCGGCCGATTTCTTTGGTTTTAAGTGTTTTAATGCTTCCAATACGTCATCCACAGTTATAGCTAGCACATGCAACCTTTCATAGTTACACTTCTCATTCTCCTCAATGTTGTATGACGATGCCACCCGGTCATACACCCCCTCAAAGTAATTAGCAAATGCGTTAGCAATATCTAAATTCGTGAAATAATCTTTCTTGTTTAATTCCATAATTTGATTGTTTGAATTTAAATTCCTTTTATTCGACTTTACAAAAGTCCAAAACAAATTCGGTTCATGACTTATATTTGCTTCGGCATCCGTGATATATTTTCGATATGCATCTTTGATGTCTTTTTTTAGTTTAGAACGCAAAAGAGTAAAATTTTGTTGAATGTAAGGACTGTTATTTTTCTTCAATTGTTTTCTTAAGCGATCTTTCCTTTTGCAGTCTTTTATAATATCCCGCGTAAACCACTGCGGGTATGTTCTCCTTCTAAAGCAAGTTTTTGGAACATATACGTCCAAAATTGAATAAAGTTTTATATAAAACGCATTCACTGCCTGATCCACATCATCCACCACACCCAAATTCCAATTCATGTCTCGTATGGCACAATACAAATTCAAAAAATCAGCCTTTTTAAAATTATAACCACCACTATTACTAGCATCCTTCTGTACTTTTTTATAATCAGAAATTTTTAAATTACATAGGAGTGATGGATGATGTAAATCCTCTTGCACCAGTGAGATGCAAGGGCCAGCTCCACTTACACTGATATTTAAATTTGAAATTACAAAATCAAGAATAGCATTATTATTATTTTCAATTGTGTTACACTGTCGCAGGTCAAAGAGCTCAAGAAAATTACGAAATAAGATACACTTTAAAGTACCGTCACCCTCCAAATGAACTCCCGGCAAATTAAAATCCCCCATTATAACTAATTTATATTCTTTTTCCAAAAATAACAAATTATTTTCTAAATTAGTGTAAAAGCACTGATAATCAGCCACAGGTGAACCAGGCGGAAAATAAACTAAACATATGTATACATTTAATTTATCTACTAAAATTTGTATCCAAATGTCTTCAGAACTATCGGTTTGCAATTTAATCATAGGCTTGCAGATATATTTATTTTTAACAGCAATCAAAACACCTCCACCTTGAGATTTACCTGTAGCTGAGCTTCTGTCCCTCCGAAAAACCTTGTAGTCAGAACTGAATAATTCTGCATCCCACACTCCGTCGTTAAGCCATGTTTCCGTCAACACTATTACGTCGTATTGGTCCGTATTTGCTATCACATTTAGTTTAAATTCTTTAGATTTAGTTTTCAAACCCCTACAGTTTTGGTAAAAAATATTTAAATTTTTTTCGCGTACATTAATGGACATCGTTCAAACTGAGGAGAGTTTTAATAACAAACACGTTACTGTTTTCGGATTTTCGCATAAAAATCTTGCCGTCTCTTACCCACAAAAATTTTATGTTGTGCGACTTCTTAAATTCACGACACTTAGCAAACAATTTTCTGTTTTCGTAAGTGAGAGATTCATTTACGTAAATGGCCTTTGGCGGAAGCATTTTTGACTCTGGTAGAATGTCCAGTGTTCTAGTATTAAAATCACGCATAACTCTTCGGGCTTTAAGAAATTCATTTTTATTAATTCTGCTAACGAATCGTATAATAATTCCCCTTGGTTCTTGGGGTTTGTTTTGGTCCCGTTTTAGTCTATGGCAAGCGTCTATCATATTTGTTTCGATATTAAAATTAAGCGCTCTGCCAACTGCTTGAACGGTATGCACCGGATCTTCATTTAATGGCTCCGGAACTCCATATATTTCAGCACAATTCCTTCTGCTATACTGCTCCATATCGTTCATTCTAACCTTCGAATCAGCGGCGTCCTTTTTTAACTCAATATGACATAATAAAATTCTTTACAACGTTTTTATGACCCAATAATGTTATAAGTATTCAATGATATTGTAATAAACCTTTCTAATTGTCTTTTTATTATAGATTACTTCATATCTCTTTGAATTGATCTACCTGGAAACAGCTCAAACTCACCTTGGTGTGCCTCTCTCCTGCTATCCAAACTCATACACCTCAGCTACAAAACACTGGTTACCAACAAACCGCCTTCCAACTTGTTACACCTCAAGACACCGGTAGACATTCACTCCTTCTCGAACCCCAACACAGCTGTCACTCCTGCAACCTTCCTGCGTCCAATTCCTCCTTGGTAAGTATACTTCCAATTAAGATGGTAAATTAACTGTGTCCTTCCTTAGTTCCTTGTATCTCCATACACGTCGTCAGCATCCAGCACAATCTGCAACCTCCAACAGCTCGTCCCTTCGATGCAAGCAAGCCGGTCCCTGTCAACTGGTCCTTGGTATTTTGTCTTAGCCTCCAACAGCCCCAAACAACAATAATACTCCAATTAATGTAACTCCTGATGTCTTGTAATATAACACCAATTGAATTATATCCAAATCTATTCTTCTTGCTTCTATGCCTTGTTCATATGTAGATCCACCATTTCATATTTTCATTTTAATTAAATATAATTTTCTTCTCGTAATTCACTTACTTATACCTTGTTCATATTATTAGTAAACCCTTTTAATATTAATTTCATTTAAATAAGGGAAAATTTATGGTTTATTTTTCACCAAACTCAATTTTTACAGACTGTTTCTCAACTTGTTATTTTCAATAATTAAACCAATTTTTATTGCTATCATAGACTACAATTATTCCTGCCTGCTACATGTTATATAAATTTGAATGGTACCCACTTTATAAATTGTTACAATAGAATTTTATTCTGTCATATGCAACATTAAACTTTGTATTTATTATTTACTCTTGTTACCACCATCAAACAGTACTCAAATGCAATACATTTCTTTTAAAATTTGTTTTGAATCTTTAATTCCAAATATATCATTCAATTAAATAAGCAGTCATTAATACAATTTTCTACATTTAATCATTTCAATATAATTACTATATTGAACTTTTCCTTTTGTATTCATCTAAATAAATAGACATATTTAATGTAGTACAGAGCCTCTATATACCATAGCAATATATTAGGATAACTTTTAATTGTCTTTTTGACAAGTATTAATACCTACGTTAACTCGTAAAATACACCCTCTAATCTATTTGTTTTATTTGTAACTATGGAAATGACCTGTATAATTAAATGGTGGCATAGAAACGAAACGCTTATGTTAACTATTAAATTTTCTGTATATTTTATTCATATTAATGGCACCCATCAGGAACAATATGAACGATTTAGTACACCTGGCTGCCGAAATAATGCTCGATAACGTTCGCCGTGTGTGTTATTTTAGCTTATGCACTTGCAAATGGCCAAAGTGGAAAATAAACCTTGACGTGCAATTCTTGCGTATTTTAGGGGTATCAGAATTGCAAAGTAAATATCTATATGCCTCTTCTAGAAAATGGATGCTGAATTTGCATTAAGATAGATTAGATTAGATTAGATTAGATTTCACGACTGCCTTTTGTTGGCTTGCGCACGTCAGCCCTTTGGGCTTTTTGTACTGTCGGGAGTTTTCAAGTTAGCAGGCCGACATCCGTATCTTTTACTAGACTTGCAATGTCCCCTACCAGCTTGCGGTTGTCAATAGAGTTAAGGCTCCAATCGAGTTGGTGTCTTTTACGCTCTAATGCTGGGCATTCAAAGAGGATATGATAGGCTGTTTCATCATCCTCTTGGCATAGTCTGCAAACAGGTTCATCTCTATAGATATTGATCCTGTGCATAAATTCTCTGAATGCTCCAGTGCCTGTTAGTAGACTGACTACTTGCTTGATTCGAGTTCTGTTCAGTCTCAACAGGGTTTTGGTGGTTTGTGGATTCGGAGTTTTTAGCAATCTTTTGCAGTGTGTTGCTTGATTGTAGTTGCTCCACCTTAGTTGGTGTGTGGTATTGACCCATTCATTAATGGCTGAACGGGCTTGGTTTTTCTGAATGCTTAGACCAGGTTCTGGACCGGTCATTGCATTACGGGCTGCTTCTTTTGCGAGCTTGTCCGCCTTTTCGTTTCCTTCAATACCTTGGTGACCTGGGATCCAGCATATTTTTACTGTATTTCGTATTTCCCTGGCCTAAGGTTTGAAGTTTGGATTTGCATTCCTTGACCAGTCTCGATGAAGTACTGAAAGCGTTTAGCGCTTTCAGTGCTGCCTGACTGTCTGAGAGAATGTGTATGTCTCGATTGAGCAGCTTCTTTTCTATGCTGATGTTTGCGCATACGTTAATAGCTTGTACTTCAGCCTGAAAGATGTTACAAAACTTTCCTAGACTGACTTTTTCGTTGGTTCTAGGATTGGTACTGTACACACCAGAGCCTGTACCCCCTTCAAACTTAGATCCATCAGTGTAAAAAATGATGTTCTTATTTGTTGGAGTTGGTAGTTGGTCCGGATTCCAACTTGTGTGTACAGTAAAGTTCTTTTCAAAGTCATAAGCTTTGATTATAAGATCAGAACCCATTTCTAATATTGGGTTGTTGATATGTGACATGATCTTGCCATGTCCTAGATTATTAGCTGTGGTCATCCAGTGACCAGTACTTTGTAATCTGTAGGCTGCCATTCTGGCTTCACCTTCCAAGAAGATGTGCAGAGGTGGCAGATTTAAAATAGCATTCAGTGCTTGTCCTGAGGTGCCTTTAAAGGCTCCAGTGATGCACCGATTAGCTAGATATTGTATTCTGCTGATTTTGTGGATCGCAGTTGCTTGTTTTATTTTGGGCCACCAGGCGATTATTCCATATGAAATTATTGGTCGAACCATGGTTTTGTACAGCCAGAGGGTCAGTTCCGGTTTGAGCCCCCACGTACTACCTATGGCTCTTTTTCCAATAACTAATGTTTGTATGCACCTAGTGATTGTTTTGTCTAAGTGGGAGTTCCAAGTTAGTTTGGAATCGATGGTTAGACCTAAGTACTTAACCTCGTTCTCCCAGTTGACATTTGTCTCAAACAGTTTTATGTTCATTCTGTTTGTGATGTTCTTTCTACGAGTGAAAGCGACGAGAGTGGCTTTGCTGGGATTAATTCTAAGATTATTCTCTAGACACCACTCTTCGGTTATCTTTAGTGCTGATTTCATTATATTGTCTACGGTTTTTTGGTATTTACCTTGAATCAGTATGACAATGTCATCAGCGTATCCTTGAGTGTAGTAGCCTTTGTTATTGAGTTGGATCAGCAGTTCATCAACTGTGAGGCACCACAGGAGTGGAGAAAGAACTCCTCCCTGTGGACATCCCCTTGTCGCCTGCACTGTCTTTTCCTTGTCAAATAACTTGACTTTTACAACTCTAGTGTTGAGCATTGCCATAGTCCATCTTATCGTGGTGTTATCGATCTGATGGTTTGTCATTGCTCTTTTAATAGAGTGGTAGGAGGTGTTGTCGAAGCCACCTTCTATGTCTAGAAATGCTTCGACTGCGTACTCCTTGTACTCCAAGGTTCTCTCAATTTTCCCCACTAGTTGGTGTAGGGCGGTTTCACATGACTTCCCTGTTTGGTAAGCATGTTGCTATTTGTGAATCGGGAGTGAAGTTAGGGCTTCCTCCCTCCAGTATCTGTCTACTAATCTTTCCAACGTTTTAAGGAGGAATGACGTTAAGCTAATAGGTCTGTAAGATTTAGCTTCTGCATAGCTGCTCTTACCAAGCTTAGGGATAAATACTACTTTAGTCACTTTCAGGCTTGGGGAATGTAGCCTAAGGCAAGACTTGCTTGGAACATGTCTTTGAGTGGGTTCAGCAGTATATCTATCCCTTTCTGCAGCATTACGGGTTGTATGCCGTCATTTCCAGCAGATTTGAAAGGACTGAAGAGGCTAATTGCCCATCTAATCCTTTCTTTGCTGACTATTCTCTTAGCTGTTTCCCAGTCTTCCCTCCTAGGGGTATGATTGGGTTCAGCCAGAGTAGGTTGTTCTACTGCTCCGGGTAGGTGAGTTTTTATCAAAAGAGATAAAGTCTCCTCTTCCGTTGTAGTGTATTCTCCGCTTTCTTTTTTAAGAGTGCCTACTGGGTTCATGGCTTGCTTTGAGATGATTTTGTGGAGTCTAGCTGTGGATCGCGTGGTCTCCACCTCCTGGCAAAACTTTTTCCAGGCTGCTATCTTAGCTGCCTTGATCTTTTTGCCATAGTCTGTGAGAGCCTTGTGATAGTTCTCCCAGTTATTTGTGGCTTTAGACCTGTTAAACAGACGTCTGACTTCTTGTCTGGTCTTTTCTAGGTCTTTATTCCACCAATTTGTGTGTTTTTTTGCTCTTTGCTGACTTGGGTCTATTAGAGGACAGCTACTCTAAAAGGAGTCAATCATGGCCTCTTTTAACCGGTCAGCATTTGAGTCTAAAACTACTTTATTGGGAGATCTGAACTGTTCTATCTTCTCTTGTAGTTTTTGTTTATATAGGTCCCAGTCTGTCTTTCTTGGGTTGTAGTAAACTCTTTGGCTTACTTCCCGTTGAGACAGTTCAAAAGTTATATAATTGTGGTCAGAGGGTGATGGTTCGTCTGAAACTTGCCATTTATTCACTGATTGACTAATTCTCATAGTTGTTATGGTAATATCTATAACTTCATGTCTATTAGTGTTGTAAAAGGTTGGAGTGTTACCTTTATTGACTACTACTAGATTGTTAGTTAAGATAAATTCTAAAAGTGACTCACCTCTTATGTTGCAGTTGGTGCTGCCCCAAATGGTGTGGTGAGAATTTGCGTCGCAGCCTAGGATGAGGTCTAGATCGTCTTGGAAAGCAGATGATACTAGGTTCTCTAGTTCCTCGCTAGGCGGTGGGTCCCTGGAATCCGATGGAAGGTAGACGAAGCTTATAATGGCTTGGTCACAACCTTTATCGTTATTCCATTTTATTTTAATTGTGGTTATGTCTCTAGAACAGAATTCCATTAGTGGTAAACAGTCTAGATTATTTCTTATAAGTATGCATGTTCTAGGACTTGCATGATTATAAATAAGCTTACCTTTAGCACCACCTAATCCACGGACTTGTCCCTTAACTATCCATGGTTCTTGGATCAGTGCTAAATCGATGTCATCTGCTAGCAGCTTTCTGCTTAGATTTGCAGTGGCTGCTTTGCAGTGGTGGAGGTTAATTTGCACTACTTTCAGGTGCTTCTTTCCTATCCTTGGAGCGGATAAGGAAAGTGACCTTATTGAGGCCTAGGTGCGCTACACAGTTGATGGATGTTAGTGCTTGTTTTGCCCTGTCATCTATCATTGCTGCGAACGTTCTACCGCCATCTTCTAGTGGAGTGACGTTGAGTATTCTCCAGGTATCGGTCTGGAGGTCTGCCTTCCGTTTGTTCTGCTTTCCGATCAAACGGAGAATAACCTCGGGTTTCTGTTTGTCGTACCACTTGGGGACGTTGAACACTACCCGGACGGAATTAATAACTTTTGCCCGCTCTTTTACCTCCAGCTTGGCATTGGTCCACGGGTGCAGCTTAGGTACTTGCTCACTTAACCAGTGTTTTGTGAGTTCGTCCTTGCACGCAACCACGTATGTACCAGCTTCGAGATAGTGGCTGGTAAATAGAGGTGTGTTCTCTTCTTCTTCCATCTGGAAGATGAGATCTATCAGACTGTCTCTGACTAGGTCACCTTGTTCCTTTGTCAGTTTGACGTCTGGATATGCAGCAGGGTAGATGGCCATCTTCACCGTAGTGGCTGCCTCAGCGAAATCAAGCTTGCTGGTGCCTGCCTTTGGTGAGGTCGGCTTGTCTACTTTCTGCCTGGGCCTCTTTTTGGCGTTTACCGGGAGGGAGTGGCTTCGTCAGAGCGTTGCCTCTTTTGTCCCTGGTTGGTTGCAGTTTTTTCCGATTTCGAAGCTGGGTCTGCTGCCCTCTTCTCCATCTTCTGCTTTCTTTTATAGTTTGGGTCGTACTTAATGCCCTTGGCTTCGCAGGCTCGCTTGGCACGTTCTCTGCGTTCCTTGGCTGTAAGTTGGACCTTTTTGAGGGACACTTTGCCTAGTTGATCGGCTATGTCCGCTCCGGTTGCGGCCTTTTTCTGCTCGGAAGACTGTCCTTGACTGGAAGTCTGGACTGTCAACTCTTCAGTAGAGGCACACTGTTCCATTTTTGTCTCGGTCACCGAAGTCTGAGCATCAGTGATCGGAAGCGGTGATGACTCCATCAGTGTGTCGTCTTCACCCTGTGAAAAAGCAGTTGTTAAATCCATACAAGTGAGTATTTAATTCAACTGTAAGAGGTTTGGCTAAATACTTCTGGAGGGCGCCTGGTATCCAGAAGGCTCCGTTCATGACGCATATTATAAGCCCCTGCGCCTACACCTGCTGGTGCTCTGCTTTGCACGGGTCGCATAACACATTCGAAAAGGGGATTTTGGAACCAGAAAGGCTGATCTTCTAGACAGCCATGCATCTCTTGAGCCTGGTCCCCCGCCGTGAGATTTAGGATTTTTATTGAGGTTTTCTCCTCTTGGTCCGGGCGGTGAAGCCAAGACCCCCAGCACAGATATCTCCCGTAATACATGCCTACAGCAGAGATATCCATGTATGGTATAACGGCAATGACGTAACGAGAGGTTCGTCTTTGCCGGCATCGTTATCCCAAGTGCAGACCCTTAGCCACGACACGACAGCTGGGCTTGGGGGATGTTTATCGACTTCCCAGTCTAGATCCGCGGGGTTCAGTCTCAACGGGACCACCACGAGAAGGATGCAATCGCAAGGATCGCATATCACTGATCGTTGCCAGTGATACCCTGCGGTCTTCCTTGTTGTCAGGCGGGAGGTGCAAGACCTGAACAACTTGGCTGCGCTGCCTCGACATGAATCTTCACAGCGTTTATAGCCGTTCAGTTCAGCTGGCAATGCTCGACCCCCCGCATTAAGATAGCATTTAAGAAGACTTCCGCGGATTTTTAATTATATTTTAATATATTTTGTCGTATTCTTGCACCCATCAGGCACAATATGAGCGATTTAGTACAGCTGGCTGTCAAAATAACGCTGGATGATGTTCGCCGTGTGTGTATTTATTAGATTACGCACCTGCAAATGGCCAAATAATAAAATAAAACTTGGCGTGCACTTCTGGTGTATTTTAGGGGTAGCAGAATTGCAAAGGAATGAATCTCTATGCCCCTCCTAGTAATTTGATACTGAATTTCCATTAAAATAGCGTATAACAAGTGGATTTGCAACTTCCGCTGATTTTTGATTATGTTTTAATATATTTTATCCGCACACATGGCACCCGTTAGGCACAATACGAACGATTTTGTACAGCTATCTGTCGAAATAACGCTCTGAGATGTTCGCCATGTGTGTATTTTTGAGATTATGCACCTGCAAATGGCCAAATAATAAAATAAAAGTTGGCGTGCACTTCTGGTGTATTTTAGGGGTATCAGAATTGCAAAGGAAATATCTCTATGTTCCTTCTAGCAATTGGATGCTGAATTTGCATTAAGAAAGCGTTTAATAAGAGCAGTTGCGACTTCAGCGGATTTTTCATTATATTTTAATATATTTTATCCGTATTCATGGCAACCATCAGGCACAATATGAGCGATTTAGTACAGCTGCCTGTCGAAATAACGCTCGGTGATGTTTGCCGTGCGTGTATTTTATTTATTATGCATTTGTAAATGGCCAAATTAAAAAAAAAACTTTAAGTGCAATTCTGGTGTATTTTAGGAGTATTGGAAAAGCAAAAGGAAATATCTCCATGCCCCTCAAAGCACTTGGATGCTGAATTTACATTAAGATAGAGTTTAAGAAGAGCAGTTGCAACTTCCACGGATTTTTAATTATATTTTAATATGTTTTATCCGTATTCATGTCACCCATCAGGCACAATATAAACGATTTCGTACAGCTGGCTATCGAAATAACGCTTGGAGATGTTCGCCGTGTGTGTATTTTCTAGCTTATGCACTTGCAAATGGATAAATGAAAGAATAAAACTTGACGTGCACTTCTGGTGTATTTTAGGAGTTTCAGAATTGCAAAGGAAATATCTCTATGCCTCTCCTAGCAATTCTATGCTGAATTTGCATTAAGATAGCGTCTAACAGGAGCAGTTGCGACTTCCGCGGATTTTTCATTATGTTTTAATATATTTTATACCTATTTATGACAACCATTAGGCACAATATGAACGATTTAGTACAGCTGGCTGTCGAAATATAGTTCGGAAATGGTCGCTGTGTGTGTATTTTCTAGGTTATGCACTTGTAAATGTCCACATGGAAAAATAAAGCTTCACGTGCACTTCTGGTGTATTTCAGAAGTATCGGAATTGCAAAGAAAATATCTCTGTGCCTTTTCTAGTAATTGGATGCTGAATGTGCATTAAGATAGCGTTAAACAAGAGCAGTTTTGACTTCGGCGGACTTTTCATTATATTTTAATATATTTTATCCGTAATCGTGGCACCCGTCAGGCTCAATATGAACGATTTAGTAAGCTGGCTGTCGAAATAATGCTTGGAGATGTTCGCAGTGTGTGTATTTTCTAGCCTATGCACTTGCAAATGAATAAATGAAAGAATAAAACTTGACGTGCACCTCTGGTGTATTGTAGGAGTTTCAGAATTGCCAAGAAAATATCTCTATGCCCCTCCTAGTAATTAGATGCTGAATGTACATTAAGATAGCGTATAACAGGAGCAGTTGCGGCTTCCACGGATTTTGCATTATGTTTTAATATATTTTATCGGAATTAATGGCACCCATCAGGCTCAATCAGAACGATTTATTAAGCTGGCTTTTGAAATAACGTTCTGAAATGTTCGCCGTGAGTGTATTTTTTAGCTTATGCACTCGCAAATCGTCAAATAGCAAAATAAAGCTTGACGCGCAATTCTGGTGTATTTTATTAGTTTCAGAATTGCAAACAAAATATCTCTATGTCTCTCGTAGCAGTGGGATGCTGAATTTGCATTAAGAAAGGGTTTAAGAAGAGCAGTTGCGACTTCCGCAGATTTTTCATTATATTTTAGTATATTTTATCCGTATTCATGGCACCCATCAGGCTTAATATAAACGATTTAGTACAGCTGGCTGTCGAAATAACGCTTGGAGATGTTCGTCGTATGTGTATTTTCTAGCTTATGCACTTGCAAATGGATAAATAAAAGAATCAATCTTGACGTGCACCTCTGGTGTATTTTAGGAGTATCGGAATTGCAAAGGAAATATCTCTCTTCCTTTCCTAGTAATTGGATGCTGGATGTGCATTAAGATAGCGTATAACAAGAGCAGTTGCGACTTCCGCGGATGTTTCATTATATTTTAGTATATTTTAACCGTATCATGGCACCCATCAGGCACAATATGAACGATTTAGTACAGCTGGCGGTCGTAATAACGCTCTAAGATGTTCGTCATGTGTGTATTTTTTAGGTTATGCACTAGCAAATGGCCAAATTAAAAATAAAGCTTGTCGTGCAATTCTGGTGTACTTTAGGGGTATTAGAATTGCAAATAAAATATCTCTATGACCCTCCAAGCAGTTGAATGCTGAATTTGCATTAACATAGCTTTTAACAAGGGCAGTTGCAACTTCCGCAAATTTTTCATTAATTTTAAAATATTTTATCCCTATTCATGGCACGCATCAGGCACACTATGAACGATATAGTACAGCTGCCTGTCGAAATAGCGCTCGGTGATGTTCGCCGTGTGTTATTTTAGCTTATGCACTTGCAAATGGCCAAATAGGAAAATAAAGCTTGACGTGCAATTGTGCTGTATTTTAGGGGTATCAGAATTGCAAAATAAACATCTCTATGCCTTTACTAGCAATTGGATGCTGAATATTCATTAAGATAGCGTTTAAAAGTAACAGTTGCGACTTCCGCGGATTCATTATATTTTAATATATTTTATCCGTATTCATGGCACCCATCAGGCACAATACACACGATTTCGTACAGCTGGCTGTCCAAAGAACGCTTGGGGATGTTCGCTGTGTGTGTATTTTCTAGCTTATGCACTTGCAAATGGATAAATGAATAAATAAAGTTTGTCGTGCACTTCTGGTGTATTTTAGAGGTATTAGAATTGCAAAGGAAATATCTCTATGCCCCTCATAGCAATTGGATGCTGAATTTTCATTAAGATAGCGTTTAAGAAAAGCAGTTGCGAATTCCGCGGATTTTTCATTATGTTTCAATATGTTTTTTCCGTATTCACGGCACCCACCAGGCACAATAAACGATTTCGTACAGCTGGCTATCGAGATAACGCTTGGAGATTTTCGTCCTGTGTGTATTTCTTGGATTATGCACTTGCAATTGGCAAAATGGCAAAATAAAGCTTAGGTTTACTTCTGGTGTATTTTAGGAGTATCGGAATTGCAAAGAAAATGTTTATATGCCCCTTCTAATATTTGGATGCTGAATTTGCATTAAGGTAGCGTTTAACAAGATCAGTTCCGACTTCCGCGGATTTTTCATTATATTTTAATATATTTTATCCGTATTCATTGCACCCATTAGTCACAAAATGAACGATGTAGTACAGTTGGCAGTGGAAATAACGTTCGGTGATGTTCGCCGTGTGTGTATTTTTTAGCTTATGCACTTACATATGGCCAAATGGAAAAATAAGCTTGACGTGCAGTTCTGGTGTATTTTAGGAGTTTCAGAATTGCAAAGGAACTATCTCTGTGCCCCTCCTTGTAATTGGATGCTGATATTTCATTAAAATAGCGTATAACGAGAGCAGTTGCGTACCGCGGATTTTTCATTATGCTGAATGTGCATTAAGATAGCGTGTAACAAGAGCAATTCCGACTTCCTCGGACTTTTCGTTATATTTGAATATATTTTATCCGTATTCAGTGCACCCATCAGGTACAATATAAACGATTTAGTACAGCTGTCTGTAGAAAAAACGCTATTAGATGTTCGTCGTGTGTGTATTTTTTAGATTATGCACCTACAAATGGCCAAATTATAAAATAAAGCCTGGCGTGCACTTCCGGTGAATTTTAGGAGTATCGGAATTGCAAAGAAAATATCTCTATGCTCCTAATAATAATTGGAAGTTAAATTTGCATTAAGATAGTGTATAACAGGAGCAGTTGCGAATTCCGGAGATGTTTCATTATGTTTTAATATACTTTATCCGCATTCAAGGCACCCATAAGGCACAATATGAACGATGTATTACAGCTGGCCGTAGAAATAACGCTTTCAGATGTTCGTCGTTTGTGTATTTTTTAGATTATTAACCTGCAAATGGCCAAATACTAAAATAAAGCTGGAGGTACACTTCTGGTGTATTTAAGGAGTTTCAGAATTGTAAAGAAAATATCTCTATGCCCTCCTAGTAAGTGGATGCTGAATTTTCATTAAAAAGCGTATACCAAAAGCAGTTGCGACTTCCGCGGATTTTTCATTATGTTTTAATATATTTTATCCGCATTCATGGCACCCTGCAGGCACAATATGAACGATGTATTGCAGCTGGCTGTCGAAATAACGCTCTCAGATGTTAGTCGTTTGTGTATTTTTTAGCTTGTGCACTTGCAAATAGCTAAATAAAAAAATAAAGCTTGACGTGCAATTCTGGCGTATTCTAAGAGTTTCACAATTACAAAGAAAATATCTCTATGCCCCTCCTAGTAAGTGGATGCTGAATTTTCATTAAAAAGCGTATACCAAAAGCAGTTGCGACTTCCGCGGTATTTTCATTATGTTTTAATATATTTTATCCGCATTCATGGCACCCATCTGGCACAATATGAACGATGTATTTCAGCTGGCTGAAGAAATTACGCTGTCAGATGTTCGTCGTTTGTGTATTTTTTAGCTTATACACTAACAAATGGCCAAATGAAAAAGTAAAGCTTCACGTGCACTTCTGGTGTATTAAAGGAGTTTCAGAATTGCAAAGAAAATATCTCTATGCCCCTCCCAGCAATTGAATGCTGAATTTGCATTACGATAGCGGTTAACAAGAGCAGTTCCGACTTCCGCGGACTTTTCGTTATATTTTAATATATTTTATCTGTATTCATGGCACCCATCAGTCACAATATGAACGATATATTACAGCTGGCTGTCGAAATAACGTTCGGAGATGTTCGTCGTGTGTGTATTTTTTAGATTATGCACCTGCAAAAAAACAACTAATAAAATAAAGCTTGACGTGCACTACTGGTGTATTTTAGGAGTTTAGGAATTGCAAAGAAAATATCTCTCTGCCCCTCCTAGGGATTGGATGCTGAATTTGCATTAAGATAGCGTATAACAAGAGCAGTTGCGACTTCCGCGAATTTTTCATTATATTTTAATATATCTTATCTCAATTCATGGCACCCATCAGGCACAATATGAACAATTTAGTACAGCTGTAATGTTAACGCCCCACTTGAGGTGTTGAATTACTTATTTATATGATAAATTAAAATAATAACTTACCTCACAAATGTCAATATTTGGCATACAAAGATTGTCATGGTATATCTCTCGAATTATTTTAAATATTGCTCCGGCTAGTCAGTACAACTAAATGAATACTCTTTATCCTTAGCTGAATGGTGCTTCGAAATAACAAGTATAGCTGATTGTTTAAATATTTGGTTACTACAAAGTAATTGTATCGTTACTTTCAGGTCTTTTACTGATATTCGAAATATCTTAATGACATTCAGATATATTTATTGACTTTACAATGACGTAAGGATAGTCTAGTTTGTTTTGGATAACTTTTAATCAATATTTAAAACCCAAAATCCCTAATTTACATTTCCCAATCTTAGCTTAAATCCAAAAGGTATAATCTCTAAATATAATTGCCTAAAATCGCCGAGTACTCAGAACACTATTAAAATTTAGATAATTAATAGTAATTCTTAGTTCTAAATACAAGTTCACTAATATTAAATACACAATTTAAATATTCTTGAAGTATTCCAAAAGTTGTTCGTAAAAGTTATTAAACAAACATTGACCTTAGCGTCGCTTTAGAGTAACCTGATCAGCCACCTATAGAATCCCCTCTGCAAATGAAGCAGGACAGCTAACAGTAACTGGCTGGTTGAAATCTCCAATCCCCTCAAAAAAGCTCTTTGGATGTGTTGCTATCTTCCAGATAGCACTTCTCAATTGAATGCACAACACACACGTAAACACTGGCTCTACGTTAATTATATTGTAAGTTATTTACTTGGTAATATAACTTCAATATGAAATTGAAAACACTTCAATTATGTCGACTTGAAGGACGGTTTGATTTGCTAAATTTACTTTGTATCTTTACCAGATACTTTCCGTGTAATGATCATTTAATTAAATTCGATTGAAAATCGTACGACACTCATTAATGACCAATAGAAAAATTAGTTCACGAGTCGTAACCAAGACAACAACAAAAATTTCTTGGAAATTTTTTGTAGGTAGACATTACTTCCTTTTAAGGTTTGTGTCGTTACGATTTTCTTACCGAATCTGCATTCGAGCATTAATTCATATTCGGAAATTATTATTCGTGCATTCCAACAACATCCTAATTTGCCCTCGCGTCCCGCTCAGGCAAATTAATACGACGTTGTTGGAACGCACTCAAAAAAAATTCCGGAAAGAATTAATGCTCTTATGATATTATATGTGAAAATATTGGTTGGGATTGAACCACCATCGGTTTTAATATGACCGCCCCGAGTCGAGTTTCAAATTGAACTTTATCATTCTGTTTATTATTTCTCTTTGGTTACCCGTAACTATTGACAACCCAACGACTGTACACAAACTTTTTAAAATTAACTATCTGGATATCTTTTATATAAATACATGTGACATGCAGACTGCATGTAACATTACAGCTGTCGAAATAACGCTCGGTGATGTTCGCCGTGTAAGTATTTCCTAGATTATGCACTTGCAAATGGCCAAATAAAAAAATAAAGCTTTACTTGCACTTCTGGTATATTTTAGGAGTATCGGAATTGCAAAGAAAATATCTCTAAGCCCCTCCTAGTAATTGGATGCTGAATCTACATTAAGGTAGCGTATAACAAGTGCAGTATCGACTTCCGCGGATTTCCATTATATGTTAATATACTTTATCTGGATTCATGGCACCCATCAGGCACAATATGAACGATATAGTACAGCAGGCTGTCGAAATAACGTTCGGAGATGTTCGCCGTGTGTGTATTTTTTAGCTTATGCACCTGCAAAAAGCCAAAATATAAAAAAAGCTTGACTTACACTTCTGGTGGATTTTAGGAGTTTCAGAATTGCAAAGAAAATATCTCTATGCCCCTAGTAGTAATTGGATGCTAAATTTGCATTAAGATAGCGTATAAAAAACAGGTGCGACTGCCGTGGATTTTTCATTATGTTTTAATATACTTTATCCGCATTCATGGTACACATCAGACACGTTATGAACAATTTAGTACAGCTGGCTGTCGAAATAACGCTCCGTGATGTATTTCTTAGATTATGCACTTGCAAATGGCTAAATGGAAAATAAAGCTTTACTTGCACTTCTGGTGGATTTTAGGAGTTTCAGAATTGCAAAGAAAATATCTCTATGCTCCTCCTAGTAGTTGGATGCTGAATTTGCATTAAGATAGCGTATAACAAAAGCAGTTGCGACTTCCGTGGATTTTTCCTTATGTTTTAATATACTTTATCCGCATTCATGGTACACATCAAGCACAATATGAACGATATAGTACAGCTGGCTGTCGCAATAACGTCCGGAGATGTTCGCCGTATGGGTATTTTTTTTTTATTAGGTTTTGTACCAGTTCAACAAAACAATTGTTATTCATGGTAGTGTTAAATGAAAACAACGAAATAATTACAATAACATAAAGGCAAGTATCACCTGCATAAACACTCATTTTGTTAGTTAGGTATTACCATATAATTATTTTTTTGCACTACTAGTGTCAGAACGCGGCGTTATTGGCCTATTTTTAGGTCGTGAATTTGATTTTCTCCACCAAGGGAGAGAAAGTAAAATAAACAATTTTCACCGTGGTAACTAATAAATTGCTAAGTTACCAAATATGACTATTTTAATTTTGACGTTTTAAAGAGCTGTATTGTCAGGTTGACAGTTAAAATATTTTCGAAATTTGTTTGAAATTTAGGTATTAAGCCGTTTGGTAGTGCAAAAAATTGTATATACACCACGGTAGCGAATCGTCTTATAACCTTCGCGCTTTAGATACTTCGCGCTGCGCGCTCAGTATCTAATATGCGCTCAGGTTATAATACTGCGCTTCGCTACCTTGATGTATAATATACTATTTTGCACTACTAGTCTCAGAACGCACCGTTATTGGTCATACTTTAGGTCGTGAATTTGATTTTCTCCACCAAGGGAGAGAAAGTAAAATAAACAATTTTCACCGTGGTAACTGATAAATTGCTAAGTTACCAAATATGGCTATTTTAATTTTGACGTTTTAAAGAGCTGTATTGTCAGGTTGACAGTTAAAATAATTTCGAAATTTGTTGGGAATTTAGGTATTAAGCCGTTTGGTAGTGCAAAAAATAGTATATACACCACGGTAGCGAATCGTCTTATAACCTTCGCGTTTTAGATACTTCGCGCTGCGCGCTCAGTATCTAATATGCGCTCAGGTTATAATACTGCGCTTCGCTACCTTGATGTATAATATACTATTATGCCACTGCTAATCACTATCACTATCAGTTAAGTAGATATCTTGCGGTAGATTACGTTTCAATCGGGTATGAATTTGTCTTCGTCCTAGCCGATAGAATGCTGCACCTGGGCAATTGTTGATGTTCAGATGGAATGTTTTAGTTAACTTCTTGATATGCTCTGGGATGGTTGACATACCAAGTTCAAAATGAAGTTGTTTATTGGTGACATACCAAGGGGCATTAACTGCAATTCTAAGGATTTTGTTTTGTAAAGCTTGGATTCGATGTAGGTTTGCTTTTGACGTGTTTCCCCAAATTACACAGCCGTACAGAATTCACGGACGTATCAGAGATTTATAAAGTAGAGTAGTGCATTCTGCTTTTAAAGAAGATTTCTTGTTGATGAGTGGATACAGCTGTACCAATCTTGTGTGACCCTCATTTAGTTTCTTCAAGACATGAAATCTCCAAGTGAGACGCGTATCCAGATATATACCCAAGTATTTAACAGCTTCTGTGGAGGTGTTCCATGGAATGGCATGATTATTAATTATTATTGATGGTAGTTGAGTTATTCGTCGAAGGGTGAAAATCTTCGCATCGCACTTGGTATGATTTACTACTAGATTCCATTGCTCGAACCATCTGGTTATTACGTTGGTTGAAATTTGAAGTTCTGCGATTGCTTCTATTAGGCTTTCATTCTTAGCCAGTAGGACCGTATCGTCGGCATATAGTGCAAGATCTATGTCGATGTCGGGAATATCATGCGTGAAGATATTAAATAGAATAGGCCCTAAAATACTTCCCTGGGGAACTCCTGCTCGAATAGGTCTCGTTGAGGAGATAGCTGTGTGTATCTTAATTGCAAATGTGCGATTTTCGAGATAGGAAAATACAATAGCTTTAATGTAATCTGGAATTTCGAGTTGGGAGATTTTGTATTTAAGACCTTCAATCCACACTCGGTCGAAAGCCTGAGCTAAGTCCAAGAATAACGCTACTGTGTATTGCTTATTTTCGTACCCTGTTTCTATTGCCTCGACAATCCTCTGCAGCTGATGACAAGTAGAGTGGCCCTTTCGAAACCCGAATTGAAAGGTTGGAAGTAGTTCTAATCTGGTGACTTCTTCAATGAGTCGAGAATAGATGATTTTCTCGAAAAGTTTTGAAATCGTCGTTAAAAGACTAATAGGTCTGTAGCCAGAAAGGGTTCTCTTATTTTTTCCTGGTTTAGGAAATAGAAGAATGAGCGCGTGCTTCCATGTTTTAGGAAAGTAGCCGGTTCCTAAACATGCATTATATGTGGTAGCAAGATATGCTAGAGCTTCTTGATAAATTCTTGAGTATAATGTTGGATATTTTATCATGTCCAGGAGATTTGTTTACTGGAAGCGTTTTTATTATAGCAGATAATTCGCTAGGGGAAGTTGGTTTCATATTATCTCCAGGAGTTGGTTGGTGAGTTTCTATATGCCTGAGAATTATATTTGCAAACCCCGGAGTCTGATATCCATGCGAAGTAAAAGTTTCTTCTAAATGATCAGCGAAAACTTCGCATTTTTCTTCGTCAGTATTGTATGTTGAATTCTCAGTGGTTATAGAAGGAATTTCTTGTGGCTGGCGTAATAGTTTTCTTGTGGTTTTCCACAGTCCAGGGTCACCCGGCTCGTAGGCGTTAATATATTTTTGATACGACTGGATTCTGTAGCCGTCAAGTTCCCTTTTGATTCGATGCGATAAGTTGTTGACTAAGCGTTTCGTAGCAGGATTCCTGGTCCGCTGCCATTCTCTTCGCAGTTGACTTTTTTGTTTGATTAAGTTAATTATGTGTATTGGTGGTATGTTATAATTGACAGCTCGTTTATTCTTCTTTACTGTTGTAGCTGTGTGGATGCTTTCTGTTATACAGGTTGTCATATGTGCTACTGTTTCATCAATATCTTCTAAAGTCTTTAGATTATTTGGATATTTGAGGTTCTTGTCTATTGTTTCCTGGAAGTAATCCCAGTCTACAAATCCATTTATCAGTCTAAGTTCAGTTTGCCTTTGAGCAGGAGTTGTCATAAACGAAATTACCACTGGCAAATGGTCGGAATCGAGTTCGGCATATACTTTTTGAAAAGTATGCATATTGACATTTTTCTGGATGACTATGTCCAATATATCTGGATTGTGGTCCAACCTGTACGGAAAGTATGTTGGTTCATCCGGGGCTAATATTTGAAGAGCATGTGTATTTGCGAAAGTATTGAGTTTTGTTCCAGCTGGGTTGTTGGTCCTGCATCCCCATATCGTGTGTTTTGAATTTAAGTCGCCAATCAGTAAAGTGGATTCCCTGGTATTAAATATTTTGTATATTTCTGTTTCAAGAAGTTGTTTGTTGGGTTGTCGATAAACACTTATTATGTTGACGTAATTACCTTCACACGTTTTCACTTTGATTGCAACTGTTTCGAGATTGGTGGTGTTATATTTCGAAAGTTCGTGATGAATAATTTTTTGTTTAACCAAAATAGCTACCCCACCTGAGGCGAATCTTGCTTCTCTATCCGCACGATAGCAGTGATAACCTGATACTTTGAAGGGATCGTTTGTGGTTAAGTGCGTTTCGGTGATGCAAGCTACATCGATGTTATGTCTTGCAAGAAAGGTTTTAAATATCGTTTGTTGGGCCTTAATGCCGTTTGCATTCCAGTTCAAAAGTTTTAAGTGAATGAGTGGTTTACTAAAGTTAGGATCCATTAAGGAGGAGAGGTAACAGATTGGTTAATAGGAATTGTTTTATTTGTCCTAAATAGGGCTGGATTAAGTTGAGGATTGAGGTGAGAATATTGTTGACTACCGATGGGGTTTCAGAGGATGAATTGTTTGTTCTCGTGTTCCAAGATTGCGTGTAATTAATTGGACTAGTGGCTTTTGTAAGAAAAGGAAAGTTTTTTAGGTTGTTTTCTGGGATTGGTTGGGTTTGAGCACTCGACGAATTGTTTCTAGTATTAATATGGGATTTGTTTTTGAAGAACTTTGATTCTTGGAAATATTGGCAACCTCTAAAATTCGCTGGGTGGTTTCCTCGACAATTGATGCATACTGGAGGAGCATTCTTATCTTTGTTACAGTTGGTATATAAATGGTTACCCAGGCACTTGACACATCTCGGTTCCAAGGAGCAGTAATTCTTAGTGTGGCCATAGCGCTGACATCTATGGCACTGAGGCGTATCTCTAGATATTCTGCGTGGTTCTACTTTTACTGATGAGTGATAAATGTTCGTGATACTGAAAATTTCATTTGCTTTCTCATTAGCTGTAAGTCGTACAGCGCATACGGGCATGGGTCCTTTATCTTTATTGAGGAGTCTGGTGATGCTGAGTATAGGAAGGTTATATAAGGAAAGCTCTTCCGCCAAGTCCTTTTCCGTTAACGAAAGGAGGACATTTTTAATAACCACTGAGAGCGGTCTTTCGTTTGGATTTTGGAAAGTATGGAAAGCTACTTTATTTGTCGAGTAGTATTTTGATAGAGCCCTGTAGTCGTTCTCACATGCAAGGATGATTTTTAGTGATGTTCCGCTGAGACTGGTAGAGAATTTTTCCTTAACAATGTTTTTTATGTCACCGATTACTTCTTTATGGTTAACTGGCCCATGTAAAAATATTGGTGGGATTTTTATTTTAGTCGGTTCTTTGGTCGAGTTATTGGACAATTCTTGGGTTGTTTTTTCTCCTGATTGATTATTGGTGCCGGAAGGTTCAAGATGTTCTGGTAGATAATATTTATTTTGTTGCAATAGGGATGTTGGATGCCATGAGTATTTCTTCTGCAAATCTGTGATTGGCGGTGATAAATGATCTGAATTTCTTTTCTGTGTTGCCATTTCTTTAAGTAACACCACCCCCACGAGGGGGGAGGGAATAAAACAGTCGATCGAGATTTATTCTTAGGCGTTTATGATAAACGAATGCACTGTGGTAAATTTAAACAGCTGCTGGCTGATAAAATGCTCGGGGTCGGGATATCACTGCGGTCACTAACACACGCGTCCGCTCAGCTAAAACACTCGCGCCGAACTATGGGTATTTCTTAGCTTATGCACTCGCAAATGGTCAAATAGAAAATTAAGCTTGTCGTGCAATGCTGGTGTATTTTAAGAGTACCCAAATTGCAAAGGAAATTGTCAGGTCATTTTGTATTTTAATTAGCCACCTAGGCTTTAGAGCAGCGTGCCCGTATGTTAAACCCTTTTAGTTACTTATTTGGATTCATCGCCTAATTCCATAATAATGATTTTGCACATATTTGGCCTCAAGCGCAGTATTTCTCGTCATCTGGGGCACCCCTTTGTTGGTACTTTGACAGCCGTGTGTTAACGCTCGCAAGATATTCGAACCTTCTAGAAATTACGCTGTTGGTGCGACTGCGAGGCCTCGCACCCTCTTTGTCACCGGAACGTATTTGTTTTATTGGACGCATCGCCATTGGCTGTCGAAAGTCACGTGGTAACGCCGTTTTGGCTCACGGCACTTCGGGCGTCGTAACGCTTCTTGCTCGGCAGTTCAGCTCACGCCGTTGATCAAGGAAGTCGCAGAGTGTGCCGTTTCGCGGCGTTCCCGCCATTGGCGGGGACGCCAGCCTTTTTCCCGTCTCGTGCTGCTTCAGCAAGTGTTTGACAAACTGTTCCGCCTTAAGCGAGAGCCGGCAGAAAGCTCTTGTGTGTGACGCACGTGTCGCTTTGTGAGCGCGTTTTCCTTGGCGTTGTCGTTGTAGGCTACGTCCGGCCATGTCGTGAAAAGAAGTGGTTCTTTCATTCCTACAAGTTGTTGGGGACTCGCTGCAGGACGTGAATAATGCCCATACGTTTCTGTTACACCAATCCCACGTGAGTGACTACATTGAAATAATACGCCATTATTCGGCGGAGTCTTTGCCCAAGGAGATGTGCTTGCAAATGCAGGCGTTGCTGACTGCCACCCGCACTGCTCAGGAGAAGTCCAGAATAAATACCAGGTACCATTTAAAAAGATTATGTAACTTAGTGACCCCTTTTACGCGAATGTGCCGTGTAAGCGATCGACTTTGGTCGCATTCATTCAGTAGTACATCCTTAGTTTGTAACTGTGCAAACATTGACTTTCGCTGCGTTGCTAATTTTAGGCGTTTTGAACGCTTTCTTAATATTCTATTTGGATATTGTTATTGTGTGTAACATTTGTACGCTTTAGTTATAGTGCGATTACCTCCAGCTGGGGTCTACGTTAAGCCCTAGGTTTAGTATGGTGACCCATTCGTTGCCTGATCCTGTATAACGTCATTCAATAGACTATTGTGCAAGCGCTGGGCTTATTACTGTGTACAACCCCTGCATGCTTTACTTTTTCAGAATAAACAGCTAGTGTCACGATTAGATGTACGACGACCTCTGAGTAGTGGAGTGTGCAGGTAAGTGGAGCAGCCGCCCCCGCAGTGGCAGCACAAACCCTAACTAACGATTCAAACCTCAAATTATCGATTTTGTCGTCCGAGTTCGATACTTCTCGAGTACCCTTATCAAGTAGTAACTAGCGTACTTGTTGCCTCGTCTAACCGCCCAAGCCCGGTTACCCGAGCCCATTTAAAGTCAGGTTTGGTGGCGCCCTTATAATTTTGACGTACCCTATATATATGCCTCAACACGCTTGCCCAGAACGTATCGTGTGACTCAAGCCCGACTCCCTGAGCGTTCCAGCCGTGGCCTTTAGTCTGTTTTTAGCAAATCTCAGGGCAAGTGTGCCAGTATTCCAGGACTGATTCCGTGGTGCGATGCTCACCTTGGGTGGGTGTCGTAAAGTTGTTTTAATACCCTAACAAAATATCTCTATGCCAATCCTAGCAATTTACATTAAGATAGCGTTTAATAAGAGCAGTTGCGACTTCCGCGGATTTTTCATTATATTTTAATATATCTTATCCGAATTCATGGCACCCATCAGTCACAATATGAACGGTTTAGTACAGCTGTCTATAGAAAAAACGTTATGAGATGTTCGTCGTGTGTGTATTTTTTAGATTATGCACCTACAAATGGCCACATGGAAAAAGAAAAATAAAGCATTTCGTGATCTTCTGGTGTATTTTAGGAGTATCGGAATTGCAAAGAAATTATGTCTATGCCTTTCCTAGTAATGGGATGCTAAATGTGCATTAAGAAAGCGTTTAACAAGAGCAGTTCCGACTTTCGCGGACTTTTCGTTATATCCATATATATAATAGGCTTGTCTGGGACGCTGTTTTGTGTGACCGGGACGCTGTTTCAGCAGCCAAACCGTAAGAGATAGAGAAAAAAGTTATTAAAGTTATATGTTTGCAATGGTCATGTCAGGTCAGGAACCGAATTTCACTCACGTGATTTTAAAAAATATTATTGTTTTTATTTAATACGCGTTCTATTTGAAAAACGGTCTTATTTGTTTTATTAAATGAGACATTTGTCTCACTGGTTGCTAGTTTTAATATATTTTATCCGTATTCATGGTACCCTTCAGGCGCAATATAAACGATATAGTACAGCTGGCTTTCGAAATAACGTTCGGTGATGTTCGCCGTGTGTGTATTTTTTAGATTATGCACTTGCAAATGGCCAAATAGGAAAATAAAGCATTTCGTGCACTTCTGGTGTATTTTAGGAGTATCGAAATTGCAAAGAAAATATCTCTATGCTCCTTCTAGTAATTGGATGCTGAATTTGCATTAAGATAGCGTTTAGCAAGAGCAGTTCCGACTTCCGCGGACTTTTCATTATATTTTAATATATTTTATCTGTATTCATGGCACCCATCAGCCACAATATGAACGATATAGTACAGCGGCTGTCGAAATAACGTTCGGAGATGTTTCGCCGTGTGTGTATTTTTTAGCTTATCCACTTGAAAATGGCCAAATGGAACATAAAGCTTGACGTGCACTTCTGGTGTATCTTAGGAGTTTCAGAATTGCAAAGGAAATATCTCTATGCCCGTGCTAGTAATTGGATGCTGAATTTGCATTAAGATAGCGTATAACACGAGCAGTTGCGACTTCTGCGGATTTTCATTATATTTTACTAAATTTTATCCGTATTCATGACAACCTTCAGGTACAATATGAAAGATATACTACAGCTGGCTGTCGAAATAACGCTCGGTGATGTTCGCCGTGTGTGTATTTTTTAGCTTATGCACTTGCAAATGGCCAAATGGAAAATAATCCTTGACGTGCAAATGGAAAATGGAAAATAAAGCTTGGCGTGTAATTCTGGTGTATTATCTGAGTTTCAGAATTGCAAACGAAATATCTCTATGACCCTCCTAGTAATTGGATGCTAAATTTGCATTAAGATAGCGTATAACAAGAGCAGTTCCGATTTTTCATTATGTTTTAATATATTTTCTCCGTATTCATGGCACCCATCAGGCACCATATGAAAGATTTAGTACAGTTAGCTGTCGAAATAACCATCGGTGATGTTCGCCGTGTGTGTATTTTTAGATTATGCACTTGTAAATGTCCAAATGGAAAAAATAAGGCTTCACGTGCAGTTCTGGTGTAATTTAGGAGTATAGGAATTGCAAAGGACGCTGCATGTGCATTAAGATAGCGTTTAACAACAGCAGTTCTGACAGCCGCGCACTTTCCATTATATTTTAATATATTTTATACGTATTCATGGCACCCATCAGGCACAATATAAACGATTTAGTACAGCTGGCTGTCGAAATAACGTTCGGAGATGTTCGCCGTGTTTGTTATTTTAGCTTATGCACTTGCAAATGGCCAAATAGAAAAATAAAGCTTCACGTGCACTTCTGATGTATTTTAGGAGTATCAGAATCGCAAAGCAAATATCTCTATGCAAATTCTAGCAATTGGATGCTGAATTTGCATTAAGATAGCGTTTAAAAACAGCAGTTGCGCTTCCGCGTATTTTTCATGACATTTTAACGTATTTTATCCGTATTCACGGCACCCGTCAGGCACAATATGAACGATTTAGTGCAGCTGGCTGTCGAAATAACGCTCTGAGATGTTCGCCGTGTGTGTATTTTTTAGCTTATGCACTTGCAAATGGCCAAATAAAAAATAAAGCTTGACGTGTAATTCTGGTGTATTTTAGGGGTATCAGAATTACAAAGTAAATATCTCGATGCCAATCCTTGCAACTGGATGCTGAATTTGTATTAAGATAGCGTGTAACAAAAACAGTTGCGACTTCCGCGGATTTGTAATTATATTTTAAAATATTTTATCCGTATTCATGGCACCCATCAGTCACAATATGAACGATTTAGTACAGCTGGCTGTCGAAATGATGCTCGGTGATGTTTGCCGTGTGAGTATTTTTTAGATTAAGCACCTGCAAATTGCCAAATAATAAAATAAAGCTTGGTGTGCAGTTCTGGTGTATTTTAGGAGTATTAGAATTGCAAAGTAAATATCTTTATGCCCCTCCTAGCAATTGGATGCTGAATTTGCATTAAGATAGCGTTTAATAAGAGCAATTGCGACTTCCGCGGATTTTTCATTATATTTTAGTATATTTTATTCGTATTCGTGGCACAAATCAGGCAAAATATGCACGATTCAGTACAGCTGGCTGTCATAATAACGCTCAGTGATGTTCGCCGTGTGGGTTACTTTAGCTTATGCACTTGCAGATGGCCAAATAGGAAAATAAAGATTCACTTGCACTTCTGATGAATTTTAGGAGTATCAGAATTGCAAAGGAAATATCTCTATGCCTCTTCTAGCAATTGGATGCTGAATTTGAATTAAGATAGCGTTTAAGACGAGCAGTTGCGGTTCCGCTGATTTTTCATTATATTTTAACATATTTTATCCGTATTCGTGGCACCCATCAGGCACAATATGAACGATTTAGTACAGCCGGCTGTCGCAATAACGCTCTGAGATGTTCGTCGTATGTGTATTTTTTAGATTATGCACTTGCAAATGGCCAAATAATAAAATAAAGCTTGACGTGCACTTCTGGTGTATTTTAGGAATTTCAGAATTGCAAAGAAAATATCTCTATGCCCCTCCTAGTAATTGGATGCTTAATTTGCATTAAGATAACGTATAACAAGAGCAGTTGCGATTTCCCCGGATTTTTGATTATGTTTTAATATATTTTATCAGCATTCATGGCACCCATCAGTCACAATATAAACTATTTAGTACAGCTGGCTGTCGAAATAACGCTCAGTGATGTTCGGAGTGTGTGTATTTTTTAGCTTATGCACTTGCAAATGTCCAAATGGAAAATAATGCTTCAGGTGCACTTCTGGTGTAATTAAGGGGTATTAGATGTTAAGGTCTTAAACGGGTTTTACGACACCGCACCGGCCCATACAACAACTAAGCGGCCGACGCGGACGATATTCCGCAATATCGGTACAAAGATTCACCTAGGCCGCTGCCCGTGCCGCAACAAGATAATGCCGGCTAAAGCATCAGTGCAGCTAAGGGGAGTTCTTAACGAGATCACCTAAGGTTAACGGCCAGAGGGGCCGTAAATAACGATAAAAGTAAATAGGGCGCCACCAGGTCTGTCTCGAGGTTTACACGTGCCACCGGACCTGGACTGTTAGACGGAACGAGAAGTACACAGGGTACTTCGTCAGGAAGGTACTCGAGAAGCTGTAAAACTCTAATTACAATTTGGGGAAAAATACTGCAATAACTATTTCGAGAGAACGGGAATTCGGCCTTACAATCCTCATCGTCACTGCGGCAGGCGTCGCCAGACCTACCTGTGTCACTCCAACGCTCAAGCTTTGTCGTACATCAATCGTTATACAGAAAACTTATCCTGAAAAGAGCATGCACAGATTCGCCACAATGATAAGGCCTTTGTGAGAATATTCGTCGATTGGTCTGACGTTAATGTTTAAATATATGTGATGGACATGGATAAGGGTAACTTAAATGTAGTACCCCCAGCTGGAGAAGCAATAACATTTATAGAATTTGCCGCATTCGTAAATCCAAAAGCAATCTCTAAGCCAGGCCACATGACCACGTATGAATGGACTGTCAAAGATTAGTTGCAAGGGCTGCTGCCAAACTGCAGTAATTTAGCAAGCACAGTATGTAAATTTAGTTTACATGCATAACAGCTGATTAGTTACAAGGACGGCGGCCCAAAATGCAATAAACTAGCAAGCACGATATGTAAATTTGGTTCTCATAAATTACAGCTGATTAGTTACAACGGCTGCGCCCGGAATGCAATAATTTAGCAAGCACAATAAATTAACATGGGTTTAGGCTACATAACTGACAGCTGATACGTTCTGATGGCAGCGATTAAACCATAGTAAAATTAGCAAATACGGAATATAGGTTCATTTCACATAAATGACAGCTAATACGTTCTGATGGCGGCGATTAAAGCACAGTAAAATTAGCAAACACAGAATATAAGTTCAGTTTTCACATAAATAACAGCTAATACGTTCTGATGGCGGCGATTACAGCACAGTAAAATTAGTAAACACAGAATATAAGTTCAGTTCACATAACAGCTAATACGTTATAAATTGGATACACAGATACCTGTATCTAGACGATCCTCGAGCGTGGGGGAGGAGTTGCCTAGCGGCATGCCTACAGATGGGACGCAAGAGCAAAAGCGTGGGAGGCACGTGAGAATGCTGGCGGAATCCGCCTTAAAGGGGCGTCAACTGGAATGCGCCCCTCTCATGGGACAAAACGACGGTGAGGCCTAGGAATCAAAAAGTCCTGCATGTTTCATCCGCGTTTTATCGGGATTGATGGGTCAGCCACGACCCTACATGACTAAAGCAGAACTCGGCCATAGATATGCACAGGCACCCACGTACCAACGGCAGCACGACACACCACACGCTCCTTGTGCCTCAACGAACGACCCTCTCGAGACTGCCGGAAGGCAAACACAGTTTTAATGTTCACACAAACACCTTGCTGTAACAGCACAAACGGAAAGGCCGACGCCTCAGCGACAAGCGCGGAAGCGTCGCACGAACTCTCACTATTCGACTTGTTAGCTCGACGGCTCGGGTCTGAATCCCCGAATCTCGACCGAAAAAACTCGCCCCAAAAGAAGCGTCCCCAAGATGACTCGACAGCCAATCGGGAGGCGGAATCGTTCACCAGATAAAACAAAATAATGTCGGTGTGACAAGGAAGACGAGGCTCTCTCATTTGCTCCAACAAGAATTTTTAACACGCCTGAAACCAGAGTTGCGGAACTAAACCCACGTGCAAGGATCAGTGAATAAAGGGTGGCCCAAATTGGGGTAACTGCGCTAAACTACAGGGTGTTCGAATTTATTACTGCTAACATAAGCAATGAAAAATTGAGTAGCTAAAGACGGGTTAAAGGTACAGACAGGCTGTTCTGAAGGCTCTATCCTGCTGTAAGCTGTCAAAATGGTAAATTAAATTGCTGAAGACGGCAAAATGGCTTAACACAGAATTACAAAGGAAATATCTATATGCCCCTCTTACCAATTGGATGCTGAATTTGCATTAAGATAGCGTTTAAGAAGAGCAGTAGTGACTTCCGCGGATTTTTCATTATATTTTAATATATTTTATCCGTATTCATGGCACCCATCAGACACAATATAAACAATTTAGTACAGCTGGTTGCCGAAATAACGCTTGGTGATGTTCGGCGTTTGTGTATTTTTTAGCTTATGCACTTGCAAATGGCCAAATAAAAAAATAAAGCTTGTCGTGCACTTCTGGTGTATTTTAGGGGTATCAGAATTGCAAAGGAAACATCTCTATGCCCCTCCTAGCAATTTGATGCTGAATTTGCATTAATATAGCGTTTAAGTGGAGCAGTTCCGACTTCCGAGGATTTTTCATTATATTTTAATATATTTTATCCGTATTTATGGCACCCATCAGGCACATATGAACGATTTAGTACAGCTGGCTGTCGAATGAACGCTCGGAGATGTTCGCCATTTGTGTATTTTTTAACTTATGCATTTGCCAACTGCCACAGAGAAACATAAAGCTTTACGTGCACTTTTGGCATGTTTTACGAGTACCAGAATTGCAAAGGGAATATCTCTATGCCCCTCCTAGCAATTGGATGCTGAATTTTTATTAAGATAGCGTATAACAAGAGCAGTTGCGACTTCCGTGAACTATTCATTACATTTTATTATATTTTATCCGTATTCATGGCACCCATCAGACACAATATGAACGATTAACTACAGGTGGCTGTCAAAATAACGCTTTGAGGTGTTCGCCGTGTGTGTGTTTTTTAGATTATGCATTTGCGAATGGCCACATGGATACATAAAGCTTTAGTTGCACTTCTGGTGAATTTTACGGGTACCAGAATGGCAAAGAAAATATCTCTAGGCCCCTCCTAGCAATTGGATGCTGAATTTGCATTAAGATAGCATTTAATAAGGGCATGCAACTTCCGCGGACTATTTATTAGGTACATTTTATTATATATTATCCGTATTCATGGCACCCGTCAGGCACAATATGAACGATTTAGTACAGATCGATAGGTCAATAATGTACCTAATATTACGACTGAGATAAGCCCAGTAACGTTATGCAAAGGCATAGTAAGTACTAGACATTGGAGAAAGTAAGAATATGCAACGGAAATTGTCGAAGTATTGGAGAAAAGTTGACAACGGGTAAAGAAAATTCAGGATAGGTACGAGGGAAAGCAGAAATAGAAGGAGATCTGGTAATAATAAAGAAGCTAAGGGTAGCCGATCGAAGAGCGAAAATCTGTGCCAAATTCCTAAACGCTTACGAAGGACCTTACAAGATACATAGGATATTAAGTAATGAAAACACTTATGCGTTAATCAATGAGAATGATAATGAAATCAGAGGACGTTTTCATATTTCAGCAATTTATCCATACTTAAATAATGTAGAATAGGTTAGTTTAGTTTTGAACAAATGTTGGGACACTCTTAGTTAGGATAGGATAGAAATCAGGTAGGATTTATTATTGAGCAGAATTTTGAAAGAAGTTGAATGTCAGATTGGGCTGATTAAAAAAGATTAGAGCCATGCAATAAACTTTGTGATAATTAAAATGACAACGCATGCAAATCAAAGGATGCTGAGAAATAACACTCATGCGTGATCATTTTAATTCTTAAAATTTGGGGGAAATAGTATGAGATGGTTTAAAGTTCACAATTTAATTCTGTATGGAGAGAGAAATATTAAACAAAGTCAGTTACAGCACAGAGTTGAAATATTTTATTTAATTGCAATCTAAACAGTAGTTGAAGTTATTAAATGCATTGGTAATGAGATGCAATAAGTATAATTAGAGGGATAAAGGCAGGCATAAGAAAAGCAGATTTCAGAGAAATTGAATTTGAAGTTTGAGTAGAATAAAGATTTAAGATGGCTCATATAATATAAGTAATATGATAGGTTTGAAAAATTATTCCATTGCTTGAATAATTCATGTTTCTCAATTAAAAAACGTTAATATGAGTAGAAAAAATGAAGATTAATATGTACTAACGCTACCTACTAATATGTGTCTTGCAATGGTTTTGATACCTTGATAGTTTTATTTGAAATGTTATCTGGGCCGCAAGTTGTAAGTGAACGTTTCATTTACTAGTCTGTTCACATTAAAAGGAAAAATTAATTAGGTACGGTGGTATGATAACTGCCATTTTCGAACAACCTCCTTTAGATATATCTGTAGGTTCCCTACTTCGAAATATGTTGTACGGTTGCTCGTCGAATTTCGTGATTCTGTAAACTCTGGTTTGGGTCCGTGGAAGTTCTATTCTATGGTTGTGGTCTGTGATCCTGCGCTGTCAGGTGAGTGTCATAGTTGCTGTGCACGTGAAGTTTTTGTAAGTTGTACCATAAATTCGAGTTTAAAAGTGTGCATTCTAACATATTGCATTCCTCGAAACACAGTTTCAACTTAAGATGGCGGATTTAGACGATTTCTTTGCCAAGAAGGACCGGAAGAAGTCAAAGGGCAAGAAATACGCCACCACCGACGAGGTTGCAAAAAAGTTGGAAGATACATCAAAAAAGCCGGAAAAGGCCCCGAAAAAGGAGCGTACACAAGAAGGGGAAGAAGGTGGAGCGCCCATACACGTAAGTAAGGCCAGCAGAACTAGTTTCGGGGCTCAGTGACGTGGAAATATGTCACTGTGTCAGGTTTGGAAGGGTTAGCAGTTTATTTGAGTCGGCCATCTTTAAGACCGCTTCTGTTTACCACCTTCAGGAACAGGACGAGTGGAGGGAGTTCGAGGAGGAGAAGAAGGACTATACGGGCCTGAAAATTGGAAATTTGAGCATCAACTCCCGGAGGGCAACAGCGGCAACACCGAGAACTTCTCCGAGCAGAACCAAGGCGACGACACTGGCAGCGAGACCGAAAAGAAGGCCGGGCCTTGGAAACGAATCGACTCTGATGTAGCAGAACGCGAAGTTGAGAAAAAGCCCGAGCCAGCCCCTGCGCCTCCACCCCCTGTGGTTGCCGCCGCCACCACTGGTAGCGTGTACGTGCCGCCTGGCATGCGGAACCCACAGCAGCAGCAGCAGCCTTTACAGTCTAGTCGACTCCGGTCCAAGGCTGCACCTGATATACATAATGAGGAGTACTTCCCTAGCCTTGCTAGTTCCAAAACTGATCAAAGAAAGTAAGTTTTAGATAGAATAGGTGTTTACGAAAATGGTACTGGTACATACCATATCTACCACAAGCTTGTGCAAAGGTTACCATTTACTTTGGCATTCGAAAATTGTAATTAATTCAACCAATCTGTGCATCTGGATTATTGTTTGTAAATCAGTGCTTTCAATGGTAAACATGTTATTTTATAGCCTAACCTAAAAAGGTTAAGAATGGTAAAAAAATAATCCAACTTATACCGTGGAAGATTAGATGCTACAGAATAGATGTAGCATGTTTCAGAAAGAACAATTATAGTGTTAATAAGTTCCTTGGTCTTTGTTCAATGTGCAAATTAAAGAATGCAGTAGAGGTTACTACGTTTGAGCTGTGAACTTACTTAATATTTTTGAAAGTTTGCTGAACTTTTTCACATGTTCGTAATTTAGTCTACTGTACTTATTAACTGGCAAATCAGCTAATTATTCATTGATAAATGGTAGATACCTATCGGTATCATTTTCGTAAACGCCTAATGCAGCTTCCTATTCTGATTCACTTTTGTAGTGAGTAATTAAATCGTGTAAGTTTGTTATTATGATTGTGACTTATCGAGAAATTGAACTTTTACAAAACTTTATGTTGATTGTTTTTTCGACAGAGCAGCATTTGATAAAATTTCCCAAGATGCATTCCAAATTAAAGTAATGATGTTTTACTATTGCAACCCGTGGGGCCAAATTTCATACATATTTTATATAATTAAATATGAATTGCAATTATCAGTGATCATACAAGTAGTCTTTTTTAACGATTTTATTGAAATTGTGAATAGTCCATGACAGTTGTAAATTTGAAGTCCTTTTTGATCAAATTTCGAGTTACAAGGGTTGGCTATGCAAAAACATCATTTGTACAACATGTATGAGAGCAACTTTTGTTTTACTCAATTGTTTATAAACTGTGGCTTTGCCCTCGTTTGTCAAACTGCAAATTTGTGAAAAAACCTATTACTTTCATAACTAGTTGTACAATATACTATTGTCTTTGCTTCGTTAATTTCTAGACGCACTTCTGCGGCTGCTCTTACTATCACAATGAATACTTTCATCATAGCGCTGGTAGACATACATCAGTATTTGTGCAGATTTTTGAGTATCATTCTATGTGTGTTTAGGTTGTACGTTCTTTTATCACTTTTTCCAGGACTGTGTTAAAGAGTAGGCCCGTGTTGATGTGAATGGTCTTTGCTTAACGTAATTTTGCTTAGTTTAATCAAGTATTTTTCAATTCCAAACCCCACCGCTTTAAATACTTGTTTTCGATCAACGCAGTCATGTGCATCTGCTGGAAACCACATTGATAGTTGCCAGTAACATTTTCTGCCACGGGTTTTAACCTTTCAAGTAATATATTGAAGAATATTTTATAAGCTACGTTTAGGAGCATGATACCTCTCTAGTTGGTAGACTCCAACTAGTCTCCTTTTTTATATGTTACGTACAATTCCATTTTTCCGGGAGCTCGGCCTGTTTCCAGATTTCTGTTATAATCTTATGCATTATATGTATTAATTGTTCTTTTTTGTATAGTTTGATGGGTATGGTATCTTCCAGGGTCTTTGTACATTCATAGCTTCTTCTATTCCTTCTACGTCCATTTCTTCTCCATCCTTATTTAGTTGCTCTTTATAAGGTTCAGCTCATCTGTCGAGTATTTTGTATTTGTATCTATTATTAGCTGTTTCATTCTTTTACCCATTAAAATCCTGTGCCTAGGTTGTGTTCTTCTCATTTATGGCAGCTGAAGTAGAAATTGTATTGTCGTTTTTCCAGTATTGCTTGTCCCGACCATATAGTATAGGATATTTTCATTGTGCAAATAGCATGAGTTGTGCCAATTTTTACTCAAAATTACTAATTATTGTCAAAAGACTCGTTAGCGTAGATAATGGGTTCATTTCTAGTGATGAAACGATTAGTACTTTTACGATTATTAAAACAATAATCGTACGATTGCAATTAATCCTTTTCATAGTACATATTACAATGGTTTACTGCCCGCAGCAATTCTGGTTTCCTAACTAACACGAAAATGAATCATTTCAAAATGAGCACAGAATTAAATATTGTATATATTGCAGGAAAGTCAGTAATTTTACACTAATCAGTGCACTTGAGATGAGTAGCAGTAATTATAATTGGAGTGAGAAAGGTTAGCATTAGATAGGGCAGGATTCAGCAGGGTTATGTTCAGTGTTTCAGTCAATGTTTGATGCTAGTAATGGCAAATGCAGCTTAATTTATGTAGCTGACTGGTTTGAGGTGGGTGAAATCAATACGGTGATATGAATTTTAATATAATACAGCGATGGTTTGTGAAGTACAAAAATTATATAAACGTTATGATTAAAAGTTTGTATCGCCCATCTTTGTCTTATTTTAAATTCACATTATCGTTGATGTTAAGCTGTGTTTGCCATTCCGAACATAAATTATTAATCAAACGCTGAACGTATCTAATGCCAACCTTTCTCACTCATATTATAATAATTGCTAATCGTATATAATTTTTGTACTTCGCAAAACATCTCTGTATTATATTAATATTGTATTGATTTCACCCAACTCAATCCTGTCAGCTACATAAATTAAGCTGAGTTTGACATTGACTGAAACGCTGAACGTAACCCTTCGGAATCCTGCCCTATCTAATGCTAACCTTTCTCACTCCAATTATAATTACTGCTACTCATCTCAAGTGCATTTATTAGTGTAAAATTACTGGCTTTCTTGCAATAAATAAAATATTTAATTTTGTGCTCATTTTTCGTTTAGTTGAGCAACCAGAATTGCTGTGGGCAGTAAACCCTTGCAATATAAACATTAGAATACATTAAACTTATTTAATTTCTGTGATTCAGCCAAAGTCAATCAAAGTTAACAGTGCGCAGGTTTTTATTTAGGAAACAAAGTTTCTTTAAATTATTATGAGCCAAGCTGTTTCTTTTAGCGCTTTGAATCGGTCCAGCTTTCAAAAAGAGTCTAATGAAACACTGGAAGATTTGCAGGCAAATACTTTCATGCTAACTTCTTTTAGGCTTGAGTGTAAGCAGTTGTCGTTCCAATACAGAATAGAGTCTACTGAATTACTTCAGTTGTGAGATTTCCGGTATTCCCCGAGTTTCTCCAAACGCGTAGACAATAATCGTAATGTTAATCGGTGATTACGATTAATCGAAAATTGTCATGCTATTTAAAAAAACAATTAGCATAATCGTAATCGTTTCATCACAGTTCATTTACCAATAAAAACGAGTTGATATATCAACCGTTTATAATTTTATGCAAAACTAGTATTGATAATATCAGCAATTGTTCCCATGCTATTGAAATAACGTAAGTTGCATTGTTCTACTGTGTATTTAGATATAAAGATTATACTATACTGATAACTTATTTAAAAAATCCTTAATATAACTTGCATAAAGCATAATCAGTTATTAGTATCTATTTTGTTAATTCAATGCCTATTATTGTGGTGCTAATAACTACAAAGACAATAAATTTATCAAAAAACAATCATAAATAGGTATATCAAGCATTTGTTGGACATAAGCCCCTAAATTTGTCCATTGCTTTTTTGTCCAATCTGTGCCCATAACCTTTATTAACATCATTGGTTCAACTTGTTTGTGGTATTGTATATTTTCCTTTTGACTGTGTGGCCTCCATTCAGTTATTTGATGCATCCATTGATTGTCATCCATTCTGGCGATGTGGCCCACCCAATTCCATTTGCATATACAATGTACTATGTCACTTTGGATCTATTTCGAATTTTTTTTTAATTGAATATTTTTGTACAATTTTCAAGCCTCTTGAAAATATGAAATAATTTAAATATATACTGCTTTGTCTATGTAGTTAAAGTTGATCTCTTTAATGACATTTTGGCATTTAAATAATTTAAATGGCAATACAAATATTTTGTTTTATTTCAGTGATAGTGCCGATCGGTCAAATTCTGATAATTAAATTGAACAATAAAAATAAATTATTTATAGTTACTCATTGCAAAAGTGAATGGATGTGTTTCAGAGTTTTTGCTATTGTTTAATTTTACAGAAATCGTAGTGAAGGCTCATTCGAGGTAGTTTCGCACAACAAATCAAGTTCGCATCGACACGCAGAGCAGACGAAATTCTCTACCAGTCAAGGTCCGAAGCTGAACCTTGGGAATCGCTACAATACGCTTAGTAATGATAGCTAGTATTATGGATTTATCTTAGGAAGCTATAATAAGATGTGTAGTGGCCATGCGGGAGAGACTACTTTTTTTTACCGTTGATTCTTTTTATTGTGGTGTTTACAATCCCTAATCTTATCTTTGATAATTCATTTGAAAACTTCAATATTCATTAATTTGCCTCCAAATTGTTCATGTTTTAAGTGATAATTAGGTGACTCTACTTGTACCTCTATTTATGTTTGTCAATTTGTGGAACGATACTTTTTATTCATCAGTTATTTCGGTAAAGTAAACGATATGATAATAAAGGGCTATTTTTATTCTTTTTCTTGGTACAGTGTTAAATTTACTATGGAAACACAGTTGAGCTACTCTCATGTTCGGTTCGAATCATCCAATACATCACCAGAAACATCACGTCAACATTTAATAAATGATATTCAATTTAAAACAGAACCGTCACAAAATGAAAAGCCAACAAAAACGCCGAAACTACTACCAATAATAAATTGTTTTGAGTTGTACAACGAATTGAAACTGAACTACTGAATTCCAAGCCGTCATGATGTATAACAAACAGGTGAAAGTAAAGAATGAATGTGTGTTCGTCCTAAACAAGCGGAAGTAATTTTGGCACTCGTGTGAAAACAAACGAACAAAAAGCATCGAAGTCGTAAGGAAGTTATACCCATCATGCAACCAAAATGTGCCAACTGCGGCAAAAACCCCCCACCTAACTGGCTACAGATGATGCGGAGTAGTTAAAAATTGCAAAAAATTAGAAACAATGCAACTAAAGTAAGTCAAAAAATGAGCCACGTAGCCGATGGGACCCAAAAGAAGAAATTACGGCAAACTAGCTATTACAAAGACTGATATCCAAACTCAATCAACGAGAAAGAGTACGATCAGCAAGAAAAAATGCTAAAATAGTGATGAAGCTACATGGAAGGCAACAACAAAACGAACTCGAGGTATTCCTAAAAATGGAAAAAAAATATATTATAGACCTAGCTCATAAAACTGATCACATGGAGCTTGGAGGACAGGAAACTTTTCTTACTGTACACTAACAAAACTACAGAAGAATTGTAAGTGTGGTAATAATAAAAGAAAACAATTCATTAGAAACTAAATATGAAATACATAAATGTCCAACAAGAACGATCTAAAAAAATAGTACTGAAGTCTACTATAAAGCTTGGGAGAAATATTTATATTTGGAGGACATTTCAATCCAAAATATCTAATTTGGGGTTCTAGACTGACCACAACTAGGGGAAAGAAACGTAATTACTAATTTGCGGTGAAACCCATTTACTGTCCCACAGACCATCTCCAGGAAAACATCTGCAATGAGAACTTCGATGTGAGCTCTAAACAAAACCTCAACAACAAACTCACAAATTGGAAAGCAGTTGAAGAAGAGCTAAGCAGAAATATTCAACTCAACGTACAAAGACCAATTGAGCTACAGAGCTGAAAACCTTGTAGTGGTTATATGATAAGCTGCTTGGAGAAAATATTAACACATACATCGAAACTAAAGCAATATGCATCAATTTACCTTAACGAAAACACGAGTTAGAGAAATGCAAGAAATAGTGAATCTGGGAATATCTACCTGAAAAATCGGTAACAACAAAGGTACCTTATGAAAACCAAACATATAGGCAAAAGTCAACCAGCGGAAGGCAAACCACCTCAAACAGGTAATTCACGTGAATATACAAGTACAGAGTGCAGAAGACGTAATAGTATATTACATACCGAGGTGGAAAGTGTTTCATTCCTGTCGAGAGATTAAGTAGTTAACCGAGATGCGTAGCGTCGAGGTAAACTTTATCTCAAGACAGGAATGAAACTGTTCACCGTGGTATGTATACTATTTTATTCGCAACCACTTTATTCTAAACAATAATTGGAAAAATTATTATATTATGAGACATTTTGTGACGCGCATGCATGGATCAACTAGATTCCCAGTGTCCCTACCTACTTAGCGGTCGGGAATGGATCAACGAGATTTCCATTGTCCCTACCTACACAGCGGTCGGGAATGGATTCATCTCCAACCGGCAATCACTTTTCCGACCGGTTGGAAAGTTACAAGTTGGGAATAGCTCATTTTCCAACTTTTTAAAATTCAGTAATGATCTTATTACATATATGGTTGCGAATAAAATTAGTTACTTCACGGAAGTAACAAATGAAATGAAAGAACTCTTCAAGAAAGTTCTGGGATTTGATCTTATCATATAATATGTATCGAGCTTTTGGAAGGTGGCAGAGGTAGGTAATAATGATACAGAAGTCAGGGAAACTTTCAAAAGTAAACAACATTCACCGCATCCTATTCCTACCCATAATGCCAAAAATGTTTTAAGGAACTGCTTCTCAAAAGGCTCTTGCAAATAATAGAAAGAAATTGATTCGTACTCATCAGTATGAATTTCAAAATCAACATTTCATTATAGGCAAAGTCCATAGAATAGGTATACTCGTTAAGGTTTAAAAACAGATCGTAAGTTTACAAGTTGTGACGGATATTATGTCACCATACTCTTTGTTTGAATATTATAAACAAGATCGAGAGAACCCCCTTTCAGATGTACAGGCTTTCAGTAAATAAAAAATTGCCGTAAACGATTTCCTAGATTACGGAAGTGATATCTCAAATAGACTGTTCAGAATTAAAGAAGAAAATGAATACTGTGACCTTATACAAGATAAAGGTATTGCACTGTGACCAATATTCTATCTCTTGTACACGAGTGACGTCGAAAAATCAAGGTAACAATAGCCACCTTCACAGACGGCTAGCGATTGATGAAAATACTGAAGAAACACTACAAGTCACCAACAAAGAAGATAGATGGACAAAATTGGAAATGTTTACGAATCAGTTATGATCAACAATAGCATTATACTGCATAGTAATACAGGCCAAACTATGCTGAAAAGTTCATATAAAAATGGAAGAGAAGAACTAAATATAAAATAACTATCTGATAGGAAGAAAGATTCAATGCACCAAGTTACTTCTGTTCAAACGAATGTGATTATTAATTTTGGGGCTATGCCTGCAAAGTCCAAACACTTCAGAAAAAAGTACTAAGGAACAAATTGCAGATACACCACAGTATATTTACACATTCGGTAGGAACACGAGCGTATAAACCGTTCATGTTGTTTTGGTATAATAGGAGGCATGATTTATTTTTTTAATGTTGGACACTATTCTACGTGACACAATTTTGCGTCACTGAAGTGCCTGACATGCGAACATATTTACCGTATTGCTGAATTTCCCGCTAAAACATTGTCAAAGTAATACTTTCTTCAAAATACCAAGAATTATTAGCTGTGAAATTAAAGTAGCAATAAAAACACGTTACATTCAATACAGAAAAGATTTGCCAAATTTCAGTCGTGATAATGTTTGTATTCGACTGCAGAACATATTTTCAGTAAGTTACAATTAAATCAAGTTCTTTTTGTTTATAAATTGAATCGTAGGTGAGTACAAGCCAAATAGCATGGATAGTGCAGGCAAAAATGGAAAATTTAAGCACATCAAAAATGTGTGAGTATTTTTCTATTGCAAACTAGTAAAACTGACAACAATGCAGTAAACATTGACGCTATGTATAACCTCAAACTTAGAAAAACATAACCTAATTAAACAGACAGCTTTACTGCCAACTTAAATGCCAAATTTCCTTGACGTCATATTATGCCAAAACAATGTGAACGGTGTGTATCTCCATTTATCGCAAATTTCTAGTACGCATGCATTACAAACTGGCGGTCCTTCGACTAATTTTGACGGTTGCCGTGCATGTGAATCATTTATTCCATTTAAGCTGTGTACAAAACCTGCAGTGCGCCAGTACTGATCTGACGTCTGAAGGTTGCGAGTTTGATTCCCGGGGAACTGCTTAGTCTGCAAAATTCTAACTAGAACTTTGACCATATGACCAAAGCAGTCAGTGTCTACAGGGTGTCTACTAATATACAATTTTAAAATTCCAAGTATTTTCACACTACTCTGCCATATTTTTGTTAGCTTCACGCACGTTGTGGTTGTCAACTTGTCATGAAAAGACAGAACATTACACCAGAAACACCATGCGTGTGCTTTGGGTCTTTTTAAGTCACACGATAGCTGCTTGACATAAATTGAACTTACTAATATTACGTACGACGCTAACACTTTTATATCTTTTTACGTCTTACGTGTAAAATGTAAACGAGCAAAATGGTTGTCCGGTCAAATGTAAATCACGTGATTTTTTAAAATTTTATATTTTACGGGAAACAATTTTTTTCAAATGCGAAATCACAAATTTGATAAAATTTTTATAGAAATTCCAGGAGGATAAAGAAATTCGGTGAGCGGATGGCCCCACGAGCAAATGCTTGCCTCTCAAGCCGGCCCGGGTTCGAATCCTGGCGGAATCTAGAAGAATTTTAAAAATCGTACGCTCCCCGGCTACCACGCTAACACCTGCTGTAGTCGTTAACCCCTAAACAAGGGAACTCTTCCTCACTTTCGACGGGCAAGGCTAGACACCTACCCGGCCTAAGGGCAAAGAGGGCTCGTAGAATCACTTTGTGGTTAAAACAGGCCACTGGCCTATAATAAAAGGAAGAAGAAGATAAAGAAATTCAAGGAATTTCAAGTGCCAGTTTTGAGATTCCAAGAACTCCAGGTTGGTAGACACCCTTGTCTAAGGTACCTGGTACGTCGTATGCCTAGACCTTGTCCATAACAAGCAAAAGAAAACCTGCAGTGCAAAACATCGCTACCTAAGTAATTTTGAAGAGATGAATATACAAAGAGCAGTAGAATTGAAGAGCTTCTGGCAAAAACATGTCCAAAAATTTCGCATTCGAGTTTTATTAGCTAATAAAGTTGAAGCAATTAAGTCCATGCCTTTTCACTCAAAAAGATGATATGTCATTTTTCTTTAATTTTATTAATTTGATTTTTACAAAAAAATTAGTGTCAGAATCTAAATTAATTTGTAATTTTTGTTTTATGCAATGTAAATGTACATTTGTATTTGTAGTATTTACTAAACACGTCTTTTTGTTCGTGAAAAAATTGTACTTTTATCTCTTGTAAAATATACTATATGATGTGATGTCAGAAGTTCTATATTCGAATAAAACGCATCAGGGAACATAACGCCATCTAAAGTAAATGTTTTTTCTATAATAGGGGATAAGTTGCATTCCTGCAGGGTTCCTAGTTTTAATAATGTTGGTACATAGATTTTTAGTTCTTTTTTTCCACTAAAAAGATTATTGTCATTTTGACAGATATGTCATAAAGTCATAATAGTGGGTAAAACGAACAGCATAGTACAATATTGCAAATTTATTAATTATTAAACTTACAATATTTGAAAATAAACATAATGAACGTTTGCAAAATTAAAGATAATTGTAATTAAACGACAAACTGAAAGAATGATAAATTTTGACATTCAAAATTGACACATAACCATAATTTTTAAAAAGTTCTACCAACACGAGGTATAAAAATTTCCTAGCGTTTTAATCACATATCTACCAACATTGTAACACTTTGACAGTTATTATAGAAAAAAAACATACTTTATGCCATTTCGCCAAGGCTCGCCTGCACCGCCATTCTGTCCAGAAACTTGCTAACAAAATTTCAAAGATGCCGACACCTTGGTGTCCCTGCTGAATGTATAAATATACTATGGATACACCCTGGTATGCCAAAAACAGTGGCCCCCATTGAAACTTAGAGAGACGAGCTATATCCGAGAAGGCTTGAAGACCCAACTCAAATCCTAAAAGGACAATACCCGTTGAGCTAGTGTATAATGTAAAATAAAAAACGGCAACAGTGAAGTACTAATATGTAAAAAAGGTGTCAAAATACTAGAACTGACAGGACACCAATGGGTGAATTGTTATACTATGTATTAGGTAATTTAAATTATATAAGATTTGCTAGTTAATCTTTTAGACTGTTTGCAATGTATTTGTTTATTAAACTATGGGCATTCAGTAAACACAAAAACATTTTAATTTTTTTGAAGTTGGCATATGTCTACATTCTTTGTACTAGGGATTCTGTATTTTGTTTTGTAAAGGTTTTCACACTTGCATACAGGCAAGTTTGAATTTAAAAATGACAATCAATGACAATTAATATTCCTCATTATTTCAGTGTCAAAGTAGATATTTTTCTGGAACTTTTAATAAAAACACCTATTAATAAACGCTACGTCAATAGTACCCAACACAGTATTTGCATAATATCCTTAAAAGTAATTATTTACAACATTTATGACAGTTGCTAGATAAATGTCACAACCTTAATCTATTTGTTTTAGTAATTTTTTGTAAGTACATTCCTAGACAAAGATGACTTTTGGAAGTACAATCATGAAATTTAGGAAATCAAAGGCCACTTTGTGTTTTTATGTTTAGTGAACAGACTATATATTTTCTATTCGAAGTGATCATCAGTTATTTTTGTAAAGTAAACAATCTGGTAAAAAGAACTATTTTTATTTTCTTTCTTGGTACAGTGTTAAATTTGCTATTACAAATCCGATGAGTTACACTCATATTTGGTTCAAGTCGTCTAGAGTCGATTCTTCACTAAAAAAAATAACAACATTAATATTTACTGCTTGTAATAATCAATGAATTTACCGTAAAATTTCAGTTTTGTAGTTATAATTTGGATCACGGTTATACCTTATTTCATAAGGTAATCCATGATCGCCCTTGGTGCTGTAGCTCTCGAGCATGATTTTTTGTAGTAGCTCAGATCTAAACTTCTTGATGAAATATATCCAAGCTTTAATGGTTGCCTGCTCCCCATCGAGGCACTTTAAAACCCTTTCCTCTCTGATATAAAAATTTGGATGATCTTCGAGAACATCTAAATTGGCTAACACCTTCTCGTCGACCTCGTAAACTTCACCGTGTACATGATTTCCTACGCCTGAAAAATAAATTCATGTTTAATTTTACTCCCAACGGTATAGCAAAAGTACAAGCAGGAGTTGGATTTTACATAAATAAATAAATACTAAATATTGCAGTAGTAAGATTAAAGGGAAACACCTCTGACATTATTATCATCCAAGTCTATAGCCCTACGTCTACTGCTACAGAGGAAAACATTAACCTCTTGTACAATGAAATTATTGAAACTGAAGAATATCAAAAGGCAGGAACTTCCACTCATTCTGTTTCACTTCTTTCGTGAACACTGGCATACAGCGCTTGAATAGGAACACGCCATATAGAAGTATTACATATATGATATTGATAAATAACAAAAAAACAACAGAAGTACTAAACATCTAAGTTCTCATCAGACCGCTGCCTCCCGCTTACGATATTGAACACAGACAAAAATCAAATACGACTCAAAAGATTTATAAGAAATAATACACAATCTATGCAAGTATCTAACCAAGTTAACAAAATCATTTGCAGGAAAAATACAACCAACAAACTGCTTGAAACTTACACCAAGACAACTGCAACATAAAGCCAATAAACGATGTCAAATAGAAGTTCTTTCAAAGGAAATACATAATCTTAACAGTCGAAGAGGAACTTTGTAGAAAGTGAAGTGAAATAATAAAATGGAACAAATAGAATGATGCGAGACAAACAAACTAGTGGGAAGAAGAGATAAAAAACGTACGAAAAACAAAAGGTTAATTGAAGAAACAAACTACACGCGGAAAATGAACAAGGTACTGCAGAATTTAAATAAGGAAATATAATCCATTGAGGAAACTCCCATGACGTAAAAGTCACTATCAGTTGGTTAATATGAAAATCGCTAGTAGGATGTTAGTAATTTTTGCATTTTATGTTGGCGCCATTTTCAATTTAAATTACAAGTTTTTGTTTTTTATTTTCACTTTGACATTTGAATTATTGAAGTACATTTTGATTATCTTCTTATAATTCAAAATTTTTTAATATAATGGATGAAGTGAAGCAAAAATGAAATCTTTCAGCTAGAGAAAAAGAAGCAGTACATAAATATTGCTTAGACTGACAAGAAATTAGTCCTGTAACAAAATAATTATACAAGTTTCGAAAAAACTGCTTACTAGTCGAGTCAATAAAGCCTAAAAATCGACCAAACTTCTTAATTCTCAGCAACAGCTCCGATTTTGATCAAATTTTTTTTAAAATGTGTGTTTTTTAATATTATTCAAAATCAGAAACATCCCAATTTCAGGAAATAATTTTTTATATTGTTTAAACAATAAAAACTGAATTTATGGGAAAAATTATTTAAAAAAATTCTTTTCGCAGTATTTGTGAAAATATTAATTGTTTTTATTGAAAATTCATTATCAACAATGTCTCCCGCACTCGTGGTTAACATGTATTTATATTGTTTAAACAGTAATAGCAACATTTACGTAAAAAATTGATTTTTTAAATGTTTTTTCGTAATATTTACAAGAAAGTGAAAATTTGAAATTATTGAAAATTTAGTATAAATAATATTTTAGACAATTTAAAATAATAATTATTTATACTGTTTAAACAATGATAACAACATTTATATAGACATTTTTTTTTCGATATATTTATAGAAAAGTGAACTGTTTCTATTAAAATCTTACGGAAAGATATATTTATTTAAAGCGTCAGAAAGGAATCGTAGATATGTCGGTAATGCCTCGATTGATTATTTATTTGATGATAATGTCTTTACAAACAACTAAGGAAAAATTTTTAGCTAACAGCAAGAATAAAAATAGATTTATTAATCTTCTTTATAAGAAGCTCATTGAAAATAATTTTGAATGCACTCAAGCAGAAGGTGATGCCGATCGTGTAATTGCTCAAACAGCTCTATATTGCCTTTCTCCTCATGTCGTTGTTGTAGCTGAAGACATTGATGTTTTGGTATTATTAATGGCGTTATCGCCAGATAATAAGGAATTATTTTTTTTAGACCACCGAAAAACAATATATTACTAAGAGTTTACTCATCAAAGACAGGCTTAAATGATTTTCCAAATATTAAAAAGGAGCATCTTCTGTTTATTCACGCTTTTACAGGATGTGATACATCAGCTTTTTATAGAAAAGGTAAAAATCATTTTTTTAAATTTTCAATGATAATGTAAAGTTACGTGCCGCAGCTGAAGTATTTATGCTTGAAAATCAACGTAAAGAAGTACTTTTTAACGAAGGTATATTTTCTATTTTCGCACTGTATGGTGCAAAAACTGCAAACAACTTAAACGAATGGAGGCATAAATGTTTTATAATGCTCGCTTCAAAGACGAAAAGCGTTCAAATTGCATCACTTCCTCCAACAGAAGATGCAGCTCAGCAGCATATTAAAAGGACTTATTTGCAAATACAGCAGTGGAAAAATAATTCACTAATACCTCCCGAAAAATGGGGTTGGAAAAAAGAAAATTATTTAATACCAGTGCAAATGACGCAACCAGCAGCACCGGACATTTTAAAAATTATTTTTTGCTCATGCAAAACCGGATGTGGGGCAGCATGTGGATGCAGAAAAAGTGGTTTGCATTGCTCCCCTGCGTGCATTGTTTGTAGTGGCAATGATTGCAATAATCATCCACCAATTGAAGAGGAGCGAGAATTCGAAACTGAGGATTTAGACGCCGATTAGATTTTTATTCGTTTACTGTATTATAAAAAAATATAATATTCTTTAATAAAGTTTTCATGTAAATATTTTTAAATAATGACACTTTTATAAATAACATAAATAAATAAAAAACATTAAGAACAAATTATGTATACTATTCATTTGTGTATTAGATTTGCAATAAAAACAATTTGCTTTTTTATAAATATCGCCAGAAAAAATAAAAAAAATATTTTTCATAAAAATTTCATTGTTATCGTTATTTAAAAAATATAAATAATTACTCTGATTTAACTAAATATATCTTTCCGGAAGATTTTAATAGAAACAGTTCACTTTTCTATAAATATGTAGAAATTTTTTTTTTATATAAATGTTGTTATCATTGTTTAAACAATATAAATAATTATTATTTTAAATTGTCTAAAATATTATTTATACTATATTTTCAATAAAAACTCTTCAGTTTCTTGTAAATATTACGAAAAAAACATTTAAAAAATTAATTTTTTCCGTAAATGTTGCTATTATTGTTTAAAAAATATAAATACATGTTAACCACGAGTACGGGAGACATTGTTGATAATAAATTTTCAATAAAAACAATTAATATTTTCACAAATATTGCGAAAAAAAATTTTAAAATAATTTTTCCCATAAATTCAGTTTTTATTGTTTAAACAATATATAAATTATTTCCTGAAATTGGGATGTTTCTGATTTTGAATAATATTAAAAAACACACATTTAAAAAAAAAAATTATCAAAATCGGAGCTGTTGCTGAGAATTAAGAAGTTAAAACCTTCATTGACTCGACTATACATATTTTCAGTACGCTTTACTACATTTTAGGTGGTAGGTTTTTGTCATCCTCTTGTCGAATGGGTAAACTTAAAAATGTTTATCCAATCGACAGGTATTGCACTACGTATTGAATCAAATGCAATGAACAAATGCCTGCTCTCCAAGAATTTCTCTTATATAACTTCCAGATGGATTTTTTGAACGAAATTAAGGAAAAGTGTAGGTATTTGTATATTTATGTTTTGGCTGCGATGTGTATCTAAGAAAAATGAAATTTCTTTTATTGCAGGTGGTAAATTTTTAATATACAGGTGATTTATATATATTGCAGTGGATACGTGTATATGATTTTTATTTATTTCAAGTATCGAAACTTTAAAACTTTTTACTAACTTTAACTTGAATTATACTTCACATATCTCAGGATGTGGTTCGAGAAAATCTAGTTAGTTGTTTGTTATTTTTATTTTTTTAATATTGAATTATTTTAATGCAAGTAGCTTGCTGTCAAATATTATGCAAAACACAGCGTTCAATGACAATTTTTAAATTAATATGACAGAACAAATTTCTTTACAAAGCTTTTATGATTCCACCAATGTTACGACATGTAAGTCAATTCAACTATATTATAACTAACCTTGTTAACTGTCTTTTATTTTAGATAAATTCAGAAAAATACCTGCTTTTTTACCCACCTAAGTTCCTTATCCAGCAGACTCGCTTCAATTTTCCAAGATACACCTCTCTCTTGTATCCAAACTGCTATACACCTCTGTCACAAAACACCGAACACCTACTAGACCGCTTTCCACTCGTTGCCAACCAATAAACTAACAGACCATCACTTCCTCTCGAACTCCAACCAAGCTGTCAGTACTAGAACCTTCCTGTATCCAAATCCTTCCTAGTAAGTAGCCTTCCAGTTAAAGTGGTAACCTTAAAGTATTCCTCCCTATGTTCTAGTATCTCCATACACGACGTTCACAACCAGTACGTCCGCAAACCCCAACAGCTCCACCTTCTGCTGCAAGCAAGCCGTCTCTCGTCAATGGTCCTCAGTATTCAATTCCAGATTCCAACAGCTACCCCTTTTACTACAAGCCAGCTGGTCCTCATCCAAATAATGCCAAGTCCCTCAGACGTAGTACTCGAAAAACTCCAAATGTCATTATTAATCCAAATTATGTAAACATTAATAAATTGCACTCCAACTCCAATTAAACTATGTCCAAATCTTTCTTCTTACTTCTTTGTCGTATTAGTTAGTTCCAGTTTACCATCTCTTGTATGTCATTATTAAACCCTTTTTAAATTGATTGTAATAAATTAATAGTTATTTAACCAACAAGTGTGTTAATGAAGGAGATTAATAATCGAAACTGTTTAAAGCACGAACGAGCGATAGCGAGTGAGTGCCTTTAATAGTTGAGATTATTAATCGCCCATTAACAAACGAGTTGATTACAAATTTTTTTCGTTGACCGCAAAATCTTTTTTGTGGCGAAAAATTTGATTAATACAACTAACCTCCATGCAAAATATCATCAAAACGTCAAAATCACAAAAACAATTAATTAATGAAAAAGAGTGCATTAATGTAAAACAGTGTATTAATAGATCTATTAATCCATCCTTTTTTAAAAAACAGTTAATTAATGAAAAAGAGTGTATTAATCAAAAACAGTGTATTAATGACGTCTATTAATCCATCCTTTTTTAGGAAAAATAATTCATTAATATTGAAATTAACAAGCGGTCAACGAAAAATGAAATTAAGGGCACATTTATAGTTTTATTTCCACCAAAATTAAATTTTTACAACCGTTTTCAAATTTGTTATTTTTAATAATCATTCCAATTTTTTATCCTTATCCTAGACTACCATTATTCCTGCCTGCTAAGTTATAAATAAATTTTGAATGGTGCTTACTTTATAAATTGTTACAAATAGAATTTTATTCTGTCATACTCAACATCCAACTTTGTATTTATTATTAATTTTTTATATCTTATCGTTTCAGTATAATTACTGTCTTGAACTTTTCATTTTTTAATTCATGTAAATAAATAAGTGTATTTAATGTCATACATGACCTCTATATACCATAGCAATATGATCATTAAATTAAATGGGTTATACTAACTTCACTAAAAATTTCACTTATGGAAAAAAATCCCAATAGGGTTTTTCCAAACTTTTGAGAACCACTGGCTAACACCAAATCCTTTATTAGGTAAATCAAATGAGAGTAGGTTCATTAACCGTTCACACGTAATGCACTAAATGTTATTAAAGTACCCAAACAACTGCTTTTTGCTTCTGCATTTTACCCCAATTCGGTTTTATCGCAGCCACATGTGCTAATGTATGTAAATTATGTTTACAGAAATGTATTCACAGTGCCGAAACGACAAGTATGGGAAGCACTAAAAAGAATGTGTAAAAAGTAATCTAATAATGGCTGTGGAAAGCACAGACAAGAACACATGAAACTACAAGAACAGGAAATAAAATGGTAATAGAGTCTGAGTCCTCTGCTCTTTAGAACCCTGGTAGAGAAAATAGTGAAAGAAGTCAGAAATAAGATCAAAAGATACCTTGTAGGTTACAGAAACATCGAACCTGTTTCAAACTGAATTCATGTTCGCGAACTATCTGACAGTCATAACAAAACCTGGGAATGAGCTACAAAGAAACATAGAATGCTGGAACTAGGCGTCCATCTATAGAAATATGTAAATGAATAGAGAAAAGACAGTTGTATTAATAATAATAATAAGAAAAAATCAAAGGAACCAAACATTCGACTGGGAAGCAAAAAATTAACACAAGCCTTTACAAATGGCATTCCTAAACAACGGCTTCCCCCATTTTTGACCATTCCTGTCCTGTCCACCACATATCACATGAAATCGTCTGACCACCTTGTTGCTAGTCTACCTTTCTCACGTCTTAAATGGCTTCCACTGTGTTGCTATTTTGGTCCATCTTTCTTTTGGCATCCTAATCACATGACTTGCTCAGCTCCATATGTAGGTACTTTCACGTTGCTTCTGTAAATCCTGTTTTTCTTTTCTCTTCTCTATTCCAGCTTTATCTTTTAGGCATATGTCGATTACAAATTTCTCTATTCTATGTTGTGTTATCGCAGGAAAACACCAATTTATTATATAAAAAAACGGTACAATGCTCAACTTGCCCGGATTCGGGTTACAAAGGTGGAGCGTGCCTTTTGTGCTTGCACAGCAACCATTGGGTGAGGTGTGTCTTGGATACTATTTTTCAAAATTTAAATAGTAAACATTGTTTTTTTAACCTACGTAATGTTAAAACATTTTATTTTATTATTATTATTGCTATTTTTATGTAGTGTTATCTCTAAACCAAAAATTCAACGGTAATCTATTATTAAAACCCTCCAATGGTATGATCGCCTTGACGTGGCGGTAGGGCTTGCGTGCTTTGAAAATCCTAAGAGCTAAGTTGATGGTAGCACAGCTACTGTCAGGTTTAACCATGCAGAATAGATCATAGAAGACCGACTAAGAGAGATACAATGGTTCTCCAGGTTAGGAGTTGAGGTTGGACCAGCACTTTGGCTGTTGGAAAAAAACCTTTAATTGTCAAAATGAAAAACGGACCACACTATGAAAAAGGATAATGCACATAGGGATGCGGAATGTACAGGGTCTAAACTAACAAAGGAACGAGATAGTGAAGGAAATGAATATGCAAGGAATGGACTTAGTGAAACTTACAGAAACAAAAAAGAAATGTGAAGGAAGTGTAATGATAGGCGACTATGTCTGTTACTGGACAGGAGTAGAAAAAGCAAAAGAAAAAAAATCAGGACGAGAAACTTGTCATATTAACAGTGTATGCCCCAACCAATGACGCTGCCGATGATGAGAAGGAAATGTTCTATGATACTTTAAATAAAATTGTTGGAGATCTAAACGTAAGAGTGGGGAAAAGAGACTCTGGCGAAATGATAGGGCAATACGATGAAGTAACAGTTAATGACAACAGAGAAAGATTAGTAAATATGTGTGAACAATATCACCTAAACATTTATAATACCGTTTTCCAACATAAATTCAACTGGGAAAGACCAACATTAAAACAAAAATCAATTTTAGACTACGTTATTGTAAGACAAAAGTCAGAGATAAGGTATAACTATACACAATGTGAGAGTTAAGCGAGGTGCTAACTGCAGATCAGACCATTACCTAGTCAGAGCAAAAAGGCTATTTCCCTTTCCAAGAACATTTAAGAAAGAAACACACCATATAAAATATATTTAATGCAACAAGATAGTATACGAGAACTATACAGACACAGAGTGGAACAAATACTTATGAACAAGAACGCACTACATCTTACAAAAACTAGATTAACTCTCAAGGTAGGTCATGAAAGGTGCTGTGATCATATTAGATGAATTGGCAATATGTGGAAAGTTGTCAAACATACAAAGTTTGGTTACATTTTAAATGACAAGTAATCAGTAGCGGTTGCTGTTGATTTTGTTAGTTCTGTTATTTTGTTATTGCTATTGTTATTGTTGCTATTTTTGTGTGTGTTGTTAATTCTATTATGAAATGCGCCACACCACAATGTTGAGTACGCCTCTGATTTATTGTGTCATTTAGCTTAAATAAGGTTAATAATTTAATGTCAATATGATAATGTCAAAAGTGTTACCAATACAAAACTTGGAAATTACTAGATTCTAACATTAGTTCCGATCTTCACCACGCTTCAATCTAGAATCTGTAATCTGTAAAAGATAATGAGGAGGAACACCAACGATTAGTCAATTTGATCCACCAAGCAGCATATGAGGCTTTGGGCGAAATAACTGAAGGGTCAAAGCCAAACTAGGTTTGGTGGACAAAGGAATAGAGGATATAATAAAAAAGAAGAAGCGAGCGCATAACAGAACAGCAGAGAACTATGCTGAATATAAAGAGATGCAGAAAGAAAGTAAGAGAAAAGTGCGGGAAGAGAAGAATAGATCGTGGAAAAGAGATATATAAAAATAAATGCTCTGTGGGTCTCAATCAACAAAAGTATGGAGATGCATCAATAAACTGAAAACGAATAAGTCAGAAAATAAATCCGATGGAATAAAAGCAGATGAATGGATGAAATACTATGAAAAACTCTGACAGAAACAAGAACATAATTCGTAAAGACAGACGATGCAGAATGAACAAATATACACCAATTACAAATGGAAATTACACAAACACATGTAGCGAAATCGATAAAGTCAATGAAATATGGAAGAGCACCGAGTCCAAAGGGAATAACAGCAGAGATGGTACAATGTGGCGGAAATAAATTGATGGAAAAATTGAGAAAACTAATGAACCATTACTTTAAACAATGTACAACCCCTGTACAATGGAAAACATCTTATATTTATCATCAATATATAAAAAAGACCAAAAAAAGATACCAATAATTACAGAGAAATAAGTGGAATATATGGAAAAATAATAAAAAAGAAAATACAAGACATGATGCATAATAGGATAAGTGATGAACAGAGCAGGTTTATACCAGGACGGTCTTGCAGTGATACATATTTCTTACAACAACTAACGGACAAGAGAAGGATAAAAGGAGAAGAGACATACGTAGCATTCATTGGTCTAGAAAAAGCATATGGCTCAATCCCAAGAGTGAATCTGTAGCTAACCCTACAAGATTTTATAGTAGACATGCATATTGTATATGTAATTATTAAAGAACTGTATCATAACAATAGGGCACATGTGAAAGTATGCAAAAGACTATCGAGACCTATTCATTTAATTTTATGCTGAGTGCTGTCATCTTCAATGCCAGACACTCCTTTACTTTTCTAATTTTAAATTTTGATGTATTAACCAGTACAACGATCTTTATTACGTAGTTTGCTGGTTAATTAGCTTCTTCTCCAATGTAGCGTATTGTTAATATAATTTCTACCTCGTCTTCAACGTTTTAAAAATCTTAACCTCACTTCAATATGTGCGTTGACTACCTATATATTAATGATCATTATGGACCGAGGATGAAACCAGTTTGGTTTTTGAAACATGTTGCCACCATAATTTTAGAATAAATGTTTGTGGAGAAGACTATTTAGTTTTATTGCTTCATATTAAGGCATCTCCGCTAAAAGCATGACGGATCACCTTCCTACTATTCATACAAGTAAAGGACTACACCAGGGTTGCTCTCTTTCACCAAATCTGTTCAACATATATCTAGAATATGTATTAAAAAAAATTAAAAAGGAGCTGCACTGGGATGGGAATACCAGTAAGAAATAAGTACCTGTTTACGCTCAATTTTGCAGACGATCAAGTAGTCCTAGCTCAGGATGCTTATGATCTTGAATTTATGCTGAAACGTCTGCATAAAAGCTACCAAGAAGAGGAAATCAATGTGAATATTACAAAAACAGAATACCTTGCAATTAACTCAGAAGCGCAGTTTCAATAATTAGACAAACACAACAGCTTAAGTATTTGGGGGTGCTATTTACAAAAGATGGATTAAGTTGAATATAAATAGTTAATAGAATTAAACAGGGTCACAGAAGAATCGGATATTTAAATGCAATATGGTCGAATAAGCACATTTTGGAGAATAATAAAAAACACATTGGAAAAACAATGGTAGATGAGTTGTTAACATCCTACGGTAGTGAAGTATGGACGTTAACAGTGAAGCTGAAAAAGAAGCTTGAAGCTACAGATTGGACTACTTAAGGCGAAGTGCAAGAGTGTTCGTAATGAAGAGATTCGAAGAAAAATGAATGTTCAAGGTACGATAGTAGATAGAATTAAAAGGAGAGAGGGTTAAAGTGGTTTGGACATATTATTCGACGCCAGAAAATAGATGGCCACAGAGAATCTTTCGATGAATACCACCTGGGCAAAATAGAAGAGGAAGGCCTAGAAGAATAGTATGAGAACCCGGGAATTAGTGGAAGAAGATGCATTAGACATAAACAAATGGCACATAAGGATGGGAAACAAAATACTGATGGGCCCATAATTAAATATAACAGAAGTGAGATGGAGTGAATAAAGAATAAACTGAAGTCTACACATTACCCTTTTTCTGTGACGTCAGAAATAACAAAACATAGCGTTTAAAACGTATGTCTTATATTACATTAAAATGCAAAAAGATCATTTAGATCGCAGGTAGTAGACTTTAGAAAGAATTTGACATATATTTAACCTTTAATGTAAGGGATGCTCTAGCGCATTATTCAAACCAAGACAGTCCTGACCAACGTAATCCGACGTTTCTCCTCTTCGAAGAAATACCTAAAGCTTAAAATAAGATTTTAAGCTTGCTCGCTTGCTTGTTATTGCGCGTTAGTTTACTGTCATTTTGGACAAATGTCACATTGACAGTATTATAAAACAAACCATACTTAAAGCGAACCTGACCAAAACTGCAGATTTTTTGTTTCGTCCAGTTCCTTATAGTTAAATAAAGAGAGAAAATTGTTACGTCACAGCAAAAGGGTAATGTGTAGACTATACTTATACTTGAAAATGAAAGAGACACATAATATGGGGCTTCTGCATTTTTATTGTTTTGTCATAAATATCAAAAACTAATTATAAATTGGTTCTATTCAATTACTACATAAATTATTACGTTTTCTTCACGCAAAATCAGTCGTCTCATTATTTTTAAAATTTGAAAGGTTGAAGTTTGTCAAATTTGTCTATTTTTTTCAATTAGGTACGTGAAAAATCAATTACCCATTTCTTTATTCATGGCCTACTTTTACTGCATTAAAAATAATTAACAAGTGGTAGTGCTCATTGATCTTGCCAAAGCTTTCGATACGCTGCATCACGAAATTCTATTACAAAAGCTTGACGGTATGGTTTTCGCGGTAAGGTCCATAACCTATTAAGAAGTTATCTAACAGGTAGATCTCAAGTTGTTAAAATAAAGGATCAATATAGTGCGCCGTTGCCATTAAATTACGGAGTTCCACAAGGATCGGTGCTGGGGCCAATCCTATTTATCTTATATATAAATGACATCTTCAACATCAATATACAAGGACAGATACTCAGTTACGCGGATGATACTGCGCTATTTATCAAAAGTCAATCCTGGGAAGAACTGATAAGATGTGTGCAATTAGATTTCGCGGTACTTAGAGATTGGTTCCGAGGAAACTATCTTACATTAAATATGGGGAAAACTCTTTTCATTCCGTTCGGCTGCTACATTGACAGTATACCAGATTTAGAAGACATAATAATACATGAAAGGGAGTGTGTAAATGAAAACCATTGTGACTGCCCAGCTCTAGGAAAGGCAAACTCGGCAAAGTATCTAGGAATAGTAATTGATAGCCATCTAAAATGGGACCGGCAGATTGAGCATGTGGCACATAAATTAAGATATATGACATGTGTATTTTACAAACTTCGATTAGTATTAAGTCTAGATCAACTGTACACGATCTACTATGCCCTCGTTGATTCAATATTGTGGTATGGTATAATAGGCTGGGGAGGCGCCCGGGATAACGTTTCAAAAAAACTCCAAACAATACAAAACTGCATTCTAAAAGTGATGCTCAAGAAAGAGAAGCGTTACTCCACCGAGCTATTATACGCGGAAACCACTGTCCTAAATCTGAGGCAAAAATTCTGTGTATCGGCGATTGAGCACAGCATAAAAAGTAATCAATGGTTACCTATAGAGCATGGAAGGAATACCAGAAGCAATACAACTAGATCTGTGATAGTACCTCAACGTGAGAAGAGTATAGGCCAAAGATGCTATAAATATATTGCTGCAAAAGTGATAAATTGTTTTAGTGCAGAACGTCGGGATTCCGTACTAGAAACAAGTTCTAAATCGCGAGGGAAATTGATAGAGGCGACTGTGAAGGACTTATCTGTGGATGTGCTCGATTCAGTTTTCAAGGTCTCTTAGCGGGACTGATGGCAATGTGTAGGTTTGGTGTGGGATGTGAGACAATTGAGACTGCGCCGGACCCCTTCACTAAATCTTGTTAGCTTTAGTTATGTTTTAGGATAGGTATTTAGGTTGCGGACAAGTGCTAATGCACTTTTGCAATCCTTTATTCTCATTGAATGTATTTTGTACTCAATAAAATATTATTATTATTATTATTATTATGTACCGAGTGACTATAAATGATTGAACTTTTTTTTATTAGGTTGGCACTGTTTATGTTGGTAGCACTGTAAGTCTATGTCAAATTCGAGGTTAGCAAGTTAGGTTTTGCGTCAGTTTTGACATAGAATGACGCAAAACCTAACCTGCGAACATTGAATTTGACATAGACTTACAGTGCCACCAACATAAACAGTGCCAACCTAAGAAAAAAAAATTCAATCATTTATAGTCACCCGATATATGGCTTAATTATGTATAGGCCATTCAGTAAACACAAAAACATTTAAATTTTCTTGAAGTTGGCATATACGTAAAATTTTTGTGCTAGGGACTCTGTATTTTGTTTTGCAAAGGTTTCCACACCTGCATAAAGGCTACTTTCAATTTATAAATGACAATTAATAAATGTCATTATTGCAGTGTCAAAGTACATATTATTCTGGAAATTTTTGCCTGACCTTTTATAAAATGTAATAAAAATACATATTAATAAATGCTACATCAATAGTATCCAACACAGAATTTGTTTAACATCCTTAAAAGTAGTTATGACAGATGCTAATTAAATGTCACACGCTTAACCTATTTGTTTTAGTAACTTTTTGTAAGTACATTCCTAGACAAAAGATGCATTTTAGTAGTACACTCATGAAATTTTAGAAATCAAAGGCCACTTTGTGTTTTTATGTTTAGTGAACAGACCACGGCCTTCTGGATTAGCGTGTCTGCCGGCTCTCCGTCAGGCACGCTAATCCAGAAGGCCGTGGAACAGACTATATGGAGGCAATGATCCGTGATGTAAATCACAGAGGTCGACAAATGCCTCAACCCTCAACAAAGCATTTTTGCACTGACAATTATAGCAACTCTACCTGCAAGTGCAGAAGCCTCAGATTAACCATCACAATTCTTGAAAAAGCATTAAACGAGAAGTTTGGGTGAATAACTATTACTAAAATAACTTACATAATCTATTTCAGGGATGAGCAACCAGCGGCCTGCGGGCTGCATCGAGATTAAATGATGTACCTACGGTTAGAAAGCTGCGTGCGAGTTGCTGTGTCATCTGTATCTACAAATATAGACCAATTGATGGCAAAGAAGCAATCTCAAATTTTTCATTAAATAATCTTTTCCACATTTATCTTTCGCCGTTTTTCTTTAATAGTGTTTCTATTAATAAGTGTTTTATTTCTGTAATTTTTTACACCTACTGGGTTTATTTTGTTAATAAAGAGATCATTTGAGTTCATCATTCAGTGTTTATATTATCATAAGTTTCTTACATGCGGCCCGCACAACATTTTTAAATTTGTAGCTGGCCCGTTGTAAAAAAAGTTGCTCATCCCTGATCTATTTTGTAACTGGGTCTTACCTGGACTATGAAGAAGAAATGGAATGTTGTATCGAGTACCAATAATCAATGGATACTTCTCAGTCGTTTGTGCATTGCACAAAAATTTAAAATATCCTGAGTCGTCTTTACTAAACCACTTATGGTTTGGTTCGCCCTTTTTTAGCGTGCCATAGACGAACACATTATATAGATTTCCTGCCATTTTAACTGCAATATAATAAAAATTACTAGAAAGTGATGGTGCAATAAAAACATTGTATTTTATCGAAATTTTACCAGTATTATTAAAATTATAGATCACACTCATTCTGACAGCACAAACGTCACTTTTGAATTTGGAGCGCTTTTTAAGCAGCCAGCGCCCCTACCAAATACCGTTTTTTTGCGTAAACAAAGTATTATTCTGGGGAGGGCGTGGTATGGTAGTTTGAATTACAAAATATACAAATAAAAAAGTACTCTAACATGGTAGGTGCGGCTAAGTGCGAAGGTGAGTGAGGTTATTGCATGAAAACACATGTTTAAAATTTAAAACAAATGAAAGCACGTCTGTCACATTTTAATATTTGCTAATTGAAACAAAACGAGAATACCTGAACTCAACAAGATGCCCTTTGTTTAAAACTTATCGTCTAGTTAAGTGATAACTGATAAGACAAGTAGGTAACTCGTTAGTAAGGTTATAACAACAATTATCGAAAAGTCGGCGGCAAATTTAATTCCGAATGAAACGTCTACGGTATGATGGAAACCCTGCTGAGGCCCGATCTTTTCCGCTTGGAACTCCGCCGGCTGTCATTCGAAGGGTTCGAAGAGCGCCGTGATTGCGACTTCCTTATCAAGCCGTAGATATCGTTCATTTCGCCACAGTATTCGTCAAATAGATTGCCCTCTAGTGTAAGGTTCGATAGCCCTTCCTGCATTTGGCACACGAGGTCTTGGTGCTGCAGCATTGAGATTATCTCGTGCAGGCTCTCTGTGGTGATCTTGTTATCTGAAAAACATGTTCATAGAGAATTGTAAAGTATGCCGCTGCATTCATACAAGACAAATTGAGGTTGATTAGTTGTAAGTTGCCCCGGCAGTAAATTTCTTTGTTTTCAGCGTAACAATTCTTTACAAAGGGGTGGTCATCTGGTTTCAGTTCGGATTCCACCGCCTGCATCACCAACTGCATGTCAATAACGTCAGCTGACGGTTTTTTCTGTGTTTTTTGCACAGAACTCATTGATGAGTGACCTATAACAATAATTGAGATTTCTGTTAGAGCAAGTTCCTATATATTAGTTTAAATTCATCGGCATTTGTTGGAATAAGGTTTTAGACAGAACTTTAATATTGCGTTCAGAAATGAAACTTTATAACCAGGTAATAGATGTCACGTATAAATTGCAGTTTTGGGTCTGTAAGGATCAGGGTAAACTGAAATGGAAATTTTTTACGTGAGTATAGAGTTTGATTAATTGAAGTTAACTTTTATTTGTTGTACATGATTCATCCAAGAGGTAGGTTTTTCAGCCGTATAAAAATATTACTTTCTATAACCGTGAAAAAATTAGTTTTTTACATGTTTCAGTGTTTACACTGTAGTAGTAGCCTTTTACAAAACATGATGTTGAAGTGTAGGCATAATGCAATTAAAATTTGAAATATTTTGACATTTCAAAATGTAATTGCAAGTTCTTCTTTCTTTTCTGATAAGCCGTGGAACATTTAAGGGTAGTTCTATGAGCTATCTTCAGGAGCATCTCGTGCACGTGGCTAATCTATTGAATTTTTAAGGAAAAATAAAAAAGGTGACTGCATCGTTTGTCGGCCACTTAACACATTTTCTGATTTTACTGTGAGATAAACAATTATTGAATTGTAATTGTTGTGACATCATCACTGAAAAGGTTGTATATTAAAGGTGTTAAAAATATTGGAAATGCTTGAAAGTATTAGTTATCAAATAAAATAAAATGTATGAAAGTGAAATTTTCTCTGTTTTCGGCAATCATGGATTAATTTTCAATCGTTCAGCCAAACAAACCCCTACTTTCCCAAGAACTTTTCAAGAAACATGGATTAGATGAATAGGTAAAAATGAATGAAGAATCATTTTAAGAACTGCTGTTGATCTGTTAATCAATCTCTATTTTCTGCAGTCTCATCCCTGGTTATCTATGTTTCTTTAACGAAGTCTTCAGATCTCCCCTGGTCTTTCTCTCCACTTTTCTTTTAATTGTCTTAGATTGTTGTTCAGGGTATTCCAAATTGGCGACTCCCTTATATCGTTTTCTCTTATTTGAGAAAGCGCCCTCTTTAACACATTCGCTGCGGATCTGACATGTCAACTGCCGCCCGGGGCGGGATTAATTTTTTTATAGAAAGACACTATTTTGGCGCTTACTAGTGTAAATTTATGTCATTATTGCATAATTTTCATATTTTGTTATTAAGTTATATCAAACGCGGTATCGCGTTATCCGCACATTTGCAGGTAGTTTCAATTATGTGCGGAAAACGCGATAGCGCGTTCCAAGGTATTTAGAGAGATATATGCTCCAAATTAAACAATAATGCTCTTCTTTATTTATAAATAAAATAACATTTAAAATAAATAAAAAGTAAGAATGAACAGAACTTGAACTTACAAAATAACCATAAAATACAGATATATGATATAATATAGAATAAAAAGTAATAATAGGCAGAACTTAAACTTTCAAAATAAACACAGAATACAGATAAATAATATAATATAAAGTAAAAATAATCGTAGAATAAGCGTAACCTTGTAGGAACCATACCATACCATACCGGACGCTTAGTGCAAATTCTTATGGTAATCTCCAAAACATCCATCTGCGCAAAGACCTGGGGTATCAGGACATGCTTTGCAATGGTAGATGGTGTCTTTGCGGAGTCCCTTCTTGCGACAATTACGGCAGCTCTTTCTTTTTATGTGTCCCTTTGTATTGACGTTCTCAATTTTCGAAGGCTGATGTTCAGAGACAGTGGGTTTAATTTTGGGTTTTGCTGTGTCTTCTGGCAAAAGCTGTTCAAGTACTTGAAGCCGAAAATCATAAAAGGTTATTTTTTTCCCCGAATATTTGGAATATAGATAATGCGAGTTGAGCAGCAAAAGTTGAATAACATGAACTGCAAGTTTCTTGTACCAGCGTATTGTTTTACGCAAACAGGGATAATATGATAAAAGTTGATCCTGTCTGTCTACGCCGCACATATTTTTATTGTAGTGAACAATGGGAAGAGGTTTTTCCTTCTCTTGTCTTCTTCCGTTATATGATTGCACCATTTGATTTTCAAATTCGGTGGAAATATAAGTAACGTCACGTTTATCTTTCCACTTGCCGATCATTATGCCGTTTGAATATTTGGCCACAGATTCACCTAAAATTTTGGAATAACTGTAAAAAGGTACTAAGCATATAGGAGAAATAAACCAACCTTTTTTTAATTTCGCAGTAACAACGTCTTTTGGGGCGCCTTTTCTATCGGCACGTAGGGTGCCTGTGCAATAGGTCTTGTTGTCCAGTAAATTTTTCGCCAGCTGGTAACTATTGTAATAGTTATCCATGTACAGAGAGTGACCATTATTTAATTTTCCTTGCATTAAATGAAAGATTACTTTCTCTGCATGGCCCTTACCTCCAATAGCATCAAGCTGACCAGTATACACAGCGAATTTTAAAACTAAACCATCTGGATCAGTTAGCATGTATAGTTTTAGTCCATATTTATGGCGTTTGTTGGTAATGTATTGTCTAAAGGACAACCTGTCTTTCCACAACACCATCGATTCATCCAGCGACAGATTTTTGTCGGGGTAATAAATGTTCAGCATCTTATTATTAAAATGGTCTATTATTGGCCGAATTTTGTAGAGACGGTCATCTGGCAGTGGATCTCCATGTTCTGGGTTTTTGCAAAAATGCAGACATCGTAATATAAGTAGATATCGGTCACGACTCATGTAGTTTGAAAAACATGTGATGTTAAAAAGCCTATGCGTTTTCCAATAATCCTGAATTCTATTTAGTTTTATAGTTCCCATGTGGAGGGTGAGTCCTATAAAGATTAGTGCTTCTGACATTGTGAGATCTTTCCACACCGAAATCCTTGATCGTGCACCTGTGCCGGAAGCACAAAGAACTTCCACAGCGTAACGATTTGTCTCCACCACTATATGATTGATAATATCGTCATCAAACAACATTCGAAAATAATCATATGGTTGGCCATTTTCTGGAGGATCTACCAATAATTCATTTTTCTTTGAAAATAAAAGATCCTTCATTCCATTTGCATCGATTTTCCAAGAATCGACAACATCACGAACATCCGGCTCATCAATGTCGTCATCAACAGGCCTAAAATCCACTAATAATATATTGAATACATAATTTGAAATCATATAAAATAAAATATAGGTTACTCACTTAGTTCTTCAACCTCCTCCTCCCCCGCCCACTCATCACCGCTTGAATCTAAATGCTCATTTTCCTGGTCAGAATCATATAAAAACTGTAACATTTCGTCGTCTGTTAATTTTGTTGGGTCTTTTACGGCCACCACTTTCCGTTTTTTAATTCCCGAAGGGCCAGCTTGATCCATGGCTATAATAGCGCTCTCTAAATAAACAAAAAAAAAAAATCCGCGAACGAACACGTGTTTTTGCAAGACCAAACCACTCACTATGTGCGAGCCAAAATTCATCTACACACGCTGCCTGCGGAATTCGTACTGAAGCATTGAAACCGGTTAAGCAAGAAACGCAACATTGCGTTGTGCGCATATACTCATGGGAGGGGACAACGCGATGGCGCGTTCTCCGCAGCCAATGTGTTAAAACATCATCTGAGTATGAGAAACATTTTTTCGTATTTAATTTTTTGAGAGGTTGTTTTCTCACTTTTTCTCGTTTTCTCTACCGAACCATCTGAAATGGCAAAACAGAAAGGTACACACTTGTTCAAGGTATTATATTGTTACGTTTTTACAATCGGGCTATTTAAAAATTATACGACGCTTCTTGTATTAAACATTTATTTACACGATTAATTACGACTATTTACAAATACACGAATTATCAAGGCAGAACACAAATTACTTAAATTACGAACTATTTCTAACAACGATACACTATGCGCTGGATTAAACATCAACTAATTTATGTGGCTCTTTATTCACGACTTAAACATTAAGGATTTATATGGTTATATTTATTTGTTATTTATTTCACTAGGGTTATATACTCACGGTTCGTTTATATCACGTGCGCTTCGAGTCTGATGAGAACTGATTTCTTATTTCTGCGGCGCGTATTTATATATCCGAATAATTTCCGTCTAGAACATTCCAGATTTTGCTCGTACATTCCGGCATTCGCATGTGTTGACCTCGAGCATGTTCCCGAAAGCGTGAGTCACCCGTTGCATCTGGTTGCAAGGTCGCTTCTCGAGTACTCGACCGCGGTGACTCACATATATCCGCAGCGGCCCAGCTGCTCCAAGAAGTTCTGAAACGCTCGGGGCTGAATCATATGTCCGGGGAAACGACCCGGCTGTAGAATCGTTACAATATAAAAAGGCCTCTTTCTCGGCTACCTGAATTACATTGTTTAAATGAGAGAATGGAAATTGGAATCATCCATCATGTTTTCAAGAACTGAATTCTACCTATTCAGATTTCGGCCATATTTACGTTATAGGTGGCTCTTAGTTTCTGTATTCGCTGAAAACCAATGTAACAAAGTCGCGGTAACCTGCAAATGTTTTCTTAGTTTTTGACCGAAAAGGGGTACAGTATTGATTCAATTAAAATATGAAAGATGACACAATTTTGTAGATTCCAATGCAAAAGTGGTCGGCTAACCAGCGCATCTACCCAACCCTTTCGTAGAGGTCACGACCACCACGGCTGTTTTTATATCGTAGCAGAAGAGCGTATAATGACACTGACTATCTGATTGTGAGGTTCGTACGCACAACCTGCGTAATGGAAATGCTTTTTTACATTTTACAATTACCTAAAATCATTTTGATTCTAAATTAAAATCTGAACGTTATCCTTACTTTAATTTTCTTTAATAATCCCTTGCAACTAAGATTGATAGCATGGCTTACCGTTTTTACTACTTAATGTGAATTTTGAATGATAAATGTTGAAAAGCACTCCCATGGCTACCCACCTCTAATTTCGTACTCTTAACAGCTATCTTGCATCTATCTCTATGTTGTCCGTCCATATCCCTGTAGGTCTTGATTTTTCCTCCCTATCTCGCCGTAGAAAATTTTTCCACATACGTCGTGGTCGTTTAAAGGTTCTCACGTTCCTTAAAGCTGATTTTGACTATATTTATACATTGTAAATTTGTCTTGTTCCATGTAGTTGACACTTTTATAAACATTTCCAATTGCTTTACGAGAAACATGGCAACACTGCAACTCTACCTGTTTTTGTTTATACACAAACTGCTTTACACAGAGCTATTCTATTCTCCCAGGATGGTATTCTATTGTTTGTCATTTGCTGTACATGGTCTGTCCATCAAAATCAGTGAATCTTGACAAAGTTAATTCTATTTATATCTTTCTATAGGGTGTAAATAGACATATCGTACTTAGGGAAACGCCAGTGCTAAACTTCACGTACAATCAACGAGGGTCGTGGATGACTCACACGCGACAGCGATGCATTTGTCACATCTGTTTTTTTGCGCGCATAGCACACATTTATTTACATTGCTCTGCTCAAGTCATTTGTGGACGTACATTATTCAATTTTCCCCGTAAACAGGGACTAAAGTAGCTCATTTAATCTCTAGGGACTAAAGTAAAAATGATACCGTAACTATGGTAAATTTATGTACACACGAGGTTAGTAGGTTAGGTTTTGTTTGTCATTTGACACACACTGACGCAAAACTTAACCTGCAAATCTCGAATTTGACATATACTGACAACACACTTCAGTACTGCCAACTGACTCAGGCTATCCACAACCTGCTGCAATTCAGTTTTTAATAAATTGTAATTGTCAGTTTCCAAATTGACAGATTCCAAATTTTGGAAATGTTTGATGATAATGTTCCCAAAAGTGCAAAAAATAGCATATATACCTCGGGACTAAAGTGCCTAAATCCCTTGAGTGGTTGTTGCCCTCGGGCTTCGCCCTCAAGGCAACAAACGCCACTCGCGGATTTAAATGGTGCACTTTAGTCCCTCATGATAGAATATACTATTTTTCTTACAGTGCAGTTTCATATTTACTTATACCAAACATTAATGCACTGCAACTATTTTACGAAAGCGTAATATTATTCCGCACTAATTAAAGCGTAATAATCACAACAATCGTTTACATAATTTAGCATTGGCGTTTCCCTATGTACAACATGTCTCTTTACACACTGTTTAAGTATAGTTCATTTACTTGACATCTGCACTGTCAGTGTCAAGTTTAAAAAAAATGTATTGACTATAGCTCAAAAATAATGTGTTTTTTATGAGACTGTACTGTAATTTAATTGTTAAAATGTGAAAAATAGCAGTGGTGCCAACATAATGTCAGTTTGACAGTGCAGATGTCAAGTAAATGGACTATAGAAGGTGAGCTCTTAGTTGAATGGTATGCAGAGTTTGGTGGAGAGTAGATTCAGGAACCTCTGGCTGTGCAGACGTATACATTTGTTCATGAAGGGTTTGAGCTTCCTCATGTGGTTTGTAAGTAGCTCTCTGCATCTATTTATCACGTCGCTTCTGTTGATGATCAGATCTCCAATGTAGTCTCAACTTTTAGAATAAAACCTTGTAACCTGTGTAATTAAATTAACTGTCACATTTTTTGCTGTCATCGAACATCAAAAAACAGTTATTTGAAAATATGCCTGTCATTTGAATCACTTCGAAAAAGGAAGAGTTGTCGATAGGCTAATGAGAGGAATGCACATACAGGCGATTGCCACTCAGTTTAGTGTAGGTAAAAATACAACTTATCTTCTGATTATATATCAGAAATTTTTTAACTTCCATGACAGATAGATTGCAAACAGTGATGACATTAGAAAATATGAATTTATGTTATTAAAAATTTTCCCGTTTTTTATTTGTAATTTACATGACATTGACATGATAACCAAATTACAGGTAACTGTAATTTTCGAGCATACGAACCATTTAAGCCATACCAAAATAGAAAAATATTGTCACTAGATCTGTTCAGGTGTAACCGATTTCATTGGTGAAAACTGTACTTTGTTTTATCTTCGTTTATAGTTAGTTGACATCCTGCGCTGTAGTCTCAAATTTTTTTAACATTTGCACTAGCTCCTTTCTTCTTCTTGTCATCATGATTATATCATCTGCATAGGCCACACATTGTTGTTTGTTTTATATTAGCCTGTTTCTTTGAATTTTACTTTTTCTCATTATTATTTACAGGGTGGAATTAAATAGAGCTCGACAGAGGATCTCCCTGTCTCAATCTTCTCTTCCCTTCAAATTCTTTGGATAAACTTTCTTCTATAGTCACTTTATTGGTAGTGTTTTATAATAATAATAATAATAATGTTTATTTTACCACGTTATATACATACATATATTTGTAGCAAGTCGAAATAATTAACACATTGAATATTTTATAAATATATGCAATTACATAAATGGTGTATCCATATACTCTTTAGTTGAATAAAAACATAACTGTAATAGATGCCGCTTTACATTAGTCTTAAAACTACTTAATGACATAGATTTTATACGCTGTGGAATATGATTGTACAGGTTCAAATTGTAAGAATTTTTAATAGATTTGGTCAGTCTAAATCGTGGATTGCGTAAAGCATTATTAGTTCTCGTGAAATAATTGTGATAATCACGATTAGTAGAGAACGTATCTATGTTTTTTTGTATTTCACACAGAGTGACATATATAAATAAACACGGTAGAGACATAATACCCAGGTTAATGAACAGTGGACGACAATGGTCCCTACTACCAACGTTAGCTAAAATTCTAACAGCTTGTTTCTGTTGACGAAAGATACGTAAAGCGTGAGAAGAATTTCCCCATAAAATCAAAGCGTAAGAAATATTTGAGTGAAAATGTCTTAAGTCATTAATTCTCAAGGCACTCGTAGTTTTCCAAGGCGTCATAATATGGAATCATATGTTTTTTTCAGCTCTTCTCTCTTCTTCATATTTTCTTCTAGTTCTTTGGGTTCTCCGCATTTTCATGTGGGTAGCATTTATTTTATTTGTTGCTTCGGCACATTCTTTATCAAACCAATCATTATGTCCCTTCTTTTGCTGGTTTCCTAAGACTTTATTTGCTGTTTTCCTTATTGTCTGAGTATACTGCGGTCATGTTTTCTGTATATCATTGTATTTCATTGGAATATTTCTGTTAGGTTATTAGTTGGCGTTTACTATCCTAGCTCGTATTTTCACATCTACCAAATAATGGTCCGAGTCAATGTTAGACTCTTGGAAGGAGCTTACATCCAAAACGTCTGTGGCATGACCGGTATCGATGAGTATGTGATCTATTTGTTTTTTATGATACCATCAGGGACGTCTACATGTATGTATCAATTCAAAGTATGTACTCATCACAGTCTTATTAAGTGAAGCAGCCACGTTAACTAGGAACTGTCCAGTCTTGTTACTAGTTATATGACAGCTGTGTGTGTCTATATTTGGTCGGTATTGCTATGGCTCCACGTTGGGGCACCATCATTGCTATGGTGTGTACCAACAACGTAGTTTTATTTATTTAATGTTGCGCCCCCCCAATTATTATTTACCCACGTTATAGCAATATTTGTTAGGCTTGAACTTTTTTGTTTAACTTTACTGGTACTATTTAGTCTGTAACAAATTCTCTTTTAAGATGAATTTATGTAAATTATATGCCCTTTGATATAAATTATTAATTATTAGTTTTATTAACTATTCCTAGCTCCAGCAGAAACAATAATTACTCTTAAATCAGGTTGGTTCATGCAGTATGAAGCTCATTATTATACTGGGTGGCCATAAATATCTGATATCACATTACCTTTGGAATCAACACTGCTTTATTAAAGTGGTGAATCCAACTAAACTAAATGTCATTAATGTCATCACAACTAAAATTCTTATCTGTCAAAAATTATTACAGATTGCAATAAGTATTGAAGTTAGAACAGGAGATTTTTATAATCGAGTCATAGGCTAAACTGCAGAATCTGCGGCACATTCCCCTCCTCTTATTTGCATTTTATTACATTTCATACCAATACTTATTATAATTGAAATATGTATAATGCTAATCAACATTTATAAGTAGCTAATTCCATGGCTACCAGGATCTCAGATGTTCATGGCCACCCGGTACTAGTAAAGTCGTTTTGTTCAATGAAAGATTACTTCAAAAATCATATGACATTTTCTACAATTGTCAATGTCATATAAAACTACGACAGCGGAAAATTAGTCAAAAACTTATTTGTTACAATTCTTATCATTTGATAAACATAAAAATGTAAGTAGTTCAGTTTTAATTATCTTATTCACTACATTATAAGGTTTACCTTCAGCTCTTTTAAGAAATACCTGAAGTTCCAACCTCTCCAATCACTTCAATCAGCTCCTTCACGTAACGATGTGGATTCCATTCGCTCACAGAGGCTCTGGGACACCCATGCACAGTTTCCAACTCAACACTGCAAACTCCCATTCAGCAGCAAAAACTTTTCTTTCCACTGCACGTCAACCTAAGTATAGATGCAATCAAATACCAGTAACAGTAACTGTAATGTCTTTTTTCCAAATCTCACAAGATGTCCACAACCTACTACAAAATGCTCAATGACGTCTACCACTAGTGACTGAAAACACCTCCTATCCAATTCACATGATGTTTCCCTCAATAAGAAGCTTGACGATGTCCAGCTTCTATTTTGGCATTCATATCACCTAGGATAATTTTAATGTCTCTTTTTGGACATTTATTATAGGCTTCTTCTAGTGTGTCGTAGAACTCTTTCTTCTCATCATTAAGCTTTTCTTCGGTTGGTGCGTGTGCGTTAATGAGGCTATATTTAAAGAATTTTTCTTTCATCCCTATTGTGCAGATTCTTGGGCTTATTGCCTGGTAATCCGTAAGCCCTATTCTGAATGTATGTTCTTTTCTATGACAACTGTAATAATAATTATGATGTCGTTTTTCAAATTTTCCTTAACTTGCCCATCGCATTTTTTCAGTTTTATGGGGTTAACAATTTATTGTTTTTATATTACATTACAATTAAATGTCGATCCAGAAAGCTAATGCTGTTAATAATGCAAGAAGCTTTGATACAGATGTCCCTCATAATTATTACAAAATAATTTTTTTGCGCTACGTACCTATTTCTACTTGTTTTCGGATTCGTTATCTGCGACGCTAAGGCCAACTTCCGTTACCTTTGTTGGTTGGTAAGGCAACAACAAAATAACAAGCCCGTTATGAATATAACGGTCCTAGGACTGTTATAGGAAACTGTTTTGTGTTTGGTTACTATAGAAACAAGAATCACGCACTTTATTTAGGCAAACGGTATTTTTATTAGTTAATAGTGCAAAAATGTTATACGAGACTCGGATCATTTAGTGCCTTATTGGAACAGGCCTCAAAAAATAGCAAAACCCGTGTTATACGAGACTCGGATCATTTAGTGCCTTATTGGAACAGGCTTCAAAAAATAGCAAAACCCGACCTTTTGGGTCTCGTTTTTTCCAACTTTTTCTCGGCCTGTTCTATGGCACTTACCACAGAATAATACCCTAAATCAGAATGGCCTCTCTGTGTCGGCGCTTTTGATGTCAGCATGCTCAATTTTTATGACCTTGAAATTGTTTGCCATGATCCTAGTGGTGTGTAGAGGCGGCAAATTCAAGATTATGCGCCGTAATTTTAAACTGAACAGAAATAATCGGTACGTTTAAAGTCCATGCAGTTTATATAGAAATGCACAGTACACCATGTGCCACCAAAAGATCTTTTCTGTGCACTCATATTAAATTAATATTTTAAAACCAATTGCACAAAAAAACATAACCTTCTTATAAGGGCTCATTGACCGCCACAAGTACACGTGTAAAATATGGAAAACAGCTGACTGCACACCACCAGAACTCGCGCATGCGCAAAGAAAAAACTAGCTGAATTTTAAGCCGACAGGCCATTCTGTATTATTCTGTGCACTTACCGATCTTGTAACGTAATATACTATAAGAGTCTACAAGAATATTGTTTTCTAACTACGAAATTGAGTATTTAGAAGCGATTTGCCTGATATGCAGGCAGTATCAGGGTTTGCAACTGCTTAAAAATGCTGTGCCACTTTTAATGTCTAAAAAAATTACTGAATTTCTCAAACAAAATTACCAATATAATCTAGTAGAAAGTTGATATTGTATTAAATGCTACCTTTTATACAAGTAAGGCCCTCATCTAACAGATGTTTTACTGTATTGTTTTCCTTGATTTATGTAAAAATGTTTTAACAGTATATTACATGACAAGCTGCGAGCTGAAATACGAGGTGAAGCGTAGCGAAGCCAAGTGGTTTAAATCACAAGTGTATACGATACACTTTGAGCTAGTTATGTATGCTATTTTCAAACACAAACACAAAAAAACACATTTTTGCAATTTAATCAATAACAACTTGATTATAACTGCCTTCGGAGAGGTACCTCTGACAGCTCTGTTTCCTTGAAATCGTTCGTTAAATATGGAGCAAGCCAAGTGAGGAGATCTGTCAGCGTTCTGTAAGTACCGATGCGAGCGTTCGATGTACCTCGATTCGCTCAATGTATTTCAACCAAGTAAACATAGAAGTACCGCATGACTAGTAATAACAATGACATATGAACAGCGGCGTTATTTAATCTTTGAATATGAATGAGCCTCGATGCCGAAAGTAAAAAGAGATAATGAATGAATAAATCAATGAAATATACGTTGTAATTTTACACTTGCGCATTTTGTCACAGATGACAGTTGTGTGTTTGGCAAATATTTCCAGATATTCGATGTTCACTAGTCACATGACTGAAATTCGATCTGCTCACGCTCCGCCACGCGAAGTACTTAACGAACGCACCTTCTGACAACTGACAATATTAGTAGATTGTAGTTTTAGGTTAAAATGACATATTTTCAGTAGTTTTTAGGTTAAAACGACATATTTAGCCCCCCGTATAACTGTTTGTTTGTTGTTTGTTTGTTAATGGACAAGGTCTAGGCATGCAGAGTACCAGGTACCTTAGACACTAACTGCTTTGGTCATATAGTCAAAGTCCTACTTAGAATTTTGCCAAGACTAGGGAGTTCCAACTCTAGCAAGGGATCTTTTACATGCTACACATCGTAGTAACATGGGACCCACGGCTTTACATCACTTCCGAATGATGGCATTCTGTAGAGGCTATCATCTGCATTTTTTTTATTTTTGAAAACCTCACCGGGACCGGGAATCGAACTCGCGACCCTTAGATCATCAGTCAGGATTCTTACGACTGAGCCACCGACCCCGGCCCGTATAACTGTGAATTGTGTATTTTTTTCATAACAAACACGTTTGTTATGTTAACGACCAGATGAATGATATTATCATTTTTTGTGGCTACTTGACTGTACGGAAACTGCCACTTTTGTATGTAGGCATGGAAAAATAGTATACTATTTTATCGCATTTCATAAGAAATGTAAAATATTAAATTTTTATATAAAAGTGACATTAAATGTCGAAACATAGCCAAGTTGAGCAGACTCGTTTCTATGTACTAAAGCACAATAAGCAGCTCTAGTTGATGTTATGTGTTTGGCAGTACTGAAGTGTATTGTTGGTGGCACTGTAAGTCTATGTCAAATTCGAGGTTAGCAGGTTAGGTTTTGGGTCAGTTTTGACACACTGACGCAAAACCTAACCTGCTAACCTCGAATTTGTCATAGATTTACAGTATCACAACAATTACACTTCGGTACTGCCAAATGTAAAACAAATACCTGTTGCTATGCAGAAAAAGTGTTGCTAATGCAGAAACGTACCACATTTCTCAACGATTTTGAATGTAGAAATGTAGTACATTACCAAATGAAATGCGATAAAATTATTTACATCATATGTTGTTTTACCTTTGCTAGCTTTGCGTGCATTTTCTTTGCTTGATCTCGCAGGAGAGCTTTTGCTATGCTTTTTTTGGGAAATATTGGATGGTTTTTGTCGCACTGATTCAGATGATCGTTGCAGGAATTTGAGTTTCTGTTGTTCTATCTGTGTGAATAAACATTTTGTTAATACTATTTTGATTTTGTTACTTACAGAGCATCTAAGAGTGAACATAGGGATGTTATAGTGGAGAACTTGTGAGAGCTTCTATTTAATAAGAAACCTATTAAAATTTTCTGCTAATTTGATAACAGTAAAAATGTCAGCGTACTTTTGTACGTAAGGCAGCTTAGAATAATGTACAGGGTGGGCAAATTTCAATGTTTTTATACGAAATCTCGATCACTATAGGAGATACGGAAAAATACACTCCCCATCCTTGATTCCTTTTTTCAAGAAAGCGTAATGGTGAAAACCAAAATTGAAAATATAAGTATAATTTATTCACAATGTTTTGCTCCTCCGTGCAGGCTGTTAGGGTGACATTTTTATTGGTATGCATGCGAAACGATTAGACGTGACAAAATTGGATTGTAGTTATAATTTTTAAAGGTGTGCATTGTTGCCGCTTAAATGTTTGTCTTCTTCCAGAAAATGCTTGGCATTTTGACATTAAAATTAGAGCAGTTGTAAAAAATGTCACAGTTTTTTTATGCCACAGTTTGCCTTCTCTCACAATTCATGCATGCAACCTAATAAAAACATATAACAGCCTACTAGGAGGAGGAAACAATGTAAATGGATTATATACAATATGTGCCTGGATTGAGTTTACAAGAGGGAACACTTTTATTCTTTATTTTTCATAAAAAATTAATAAAGTAAATTTTTTTTCTATAATAAATTTCAAGGTCAACTTTCTAGGGGATAAGTTGCATTCCTGCAGGGTCCCTAGTTTTAATAATGTTGGTACATAGATTTTTAGTTCTTTTCTTCCACTAAAAAAATGATTGTCATTTTGACAGATACGTCATAATTTAATATCGCTTGCTTCATTTTTGCATTTAAAATATTTCTTGGTTTTCTTTTTTTATCCAATTTTATTGATGATGATGATGATTCCATGTTAAAAAAAGAAATTTGTAGAGAGTTCAAATTAAGAAACTTTGATATTCAAAATTGACACATAACCATAATTTTGAAAAAGTTCTACCAACACGAGGGATAAAAATTTCCTAGCGTTTTAATCACATATCTACCAACATTGTAACACTTTGACAGTTATTATAGAAAAAAAACGTACTTTAAAAGTTTTTGCTTCTCACAGTGCTATGGAAGAATTTGAAATTTGATATGTCGAATGTTTGAAAATTAAGGAAATATGGTAATCACTAAAGAAGTATTTTAATTTTGACTTTAGAGGAAAATGTTATAAGAAAAAGTTGTTTTTAAAATTCCAGCTTCATAATAGCAACTTGTATTTTTTTATTTTGAAGTGTCGTCTGCGTTGATTGTTTATAGCAAGTCTGTTCAATGCCCTAAAAAGTTTGCTTCCTGGCAACCGAAGTTTTATAACAGATGTCACCAAGATTGCGTGTTACAGGGAACTGTAAATATTCACCAATACTCCAGAAATATTAAATTTAATTAAACATATAGAAAACTTATGTGAAGTGACAAATATCATGAAATTGGGTATAATGTTTATGTCTGCTACAATGGCCATGTTAGGAGAATACATTGTTGACACTTTCGAAGAACAAATCGATTGTAGTACTTGTCTGGAAACATTGACCAGTGTTAACACTTGTAGGCCACTATTAGACTTAATATACAATTCACAGAAAGTAGATTAAGTGTCAAGGTAGGTCATGAAAGGTGCTGTGATCATATTTGATGAATTGGCAATATGTGGAAAGTTGTCAAAAACATACAGTTAGGTTAAATTTTAAATGACAAGTAAACAGCAACGGTGGGTAGAGGGATTTCGTTTGCGCAGTGACTAACGTCATATGACAGATTCTTTGTGTTTTAAAGTGTGGAAATTGCTGTTGCTGGGATAGAAGGTTTAGCAGAGCCTGGTTGTTCAACGTACATCATTATTTCCGCAAACCTATTAACATTCAAGAACTGATAATATACCATACCGCAATGTTGCGTATGCCTCTGATTTATTGTGTCATTTAGCTTAAATAAGGTTAACAATTTAATGTCAATATGATAGATGTAAAAATGTTACCAATACGAAACTTAAAAATTACTAGATTCTAACATTAGTTCCGATTTTCACCGCATCCCAATCTACTTTCTGTAACCTGTATCTACAGAACAGAATATTTTTTTGTAATGCGACATTTCATTTCCTTAATATATAATACTAGTAACATTGTAATAGAGATAATTTCATATTTTCCACCGGTAGGAAATGCTATGAAAATTACTGCATCTTTATTAAAAGACCCCCTAAAATTACATTTTCAACGTGGAAATCACAATCAACCCATTGTTGATAGAATTGTATCAAAATTGATTAAATCTCTACTTAGCAGTTATTGCAAAACACGAACCAACGGCCAAGTAAATGGTTAATATACCCGGTGATCATAAATGGTTGTAATTTTTTTTCTTAGGTTGGCACTGTTAATGTTGGTTACCCTGCTGTCAATTTTGGTGGTACTGTAAGTTTATGTCAAATTCGAGGTTAGCAGGTTAGGTTTTGCGTCAGTTTTGACAGACCGACGCAAAACCTCACCTGCTAACCTCGAATTTGACATAGACGTAAAATTGACAGCAGGGTAACCAACATTAACAGTGCCAACCTAAGAAAAAAATCACAACCATTTATGATCACCCAGTATTCTAAACCACTTAGTAGAAAGATACTAAAATTTTTATGTTTTTTTGTGTTATAAAATATATGCAAAGTTATTTTAAACTTACTATTCATTCTATATTTAACATTAAAGGAGAAATAAAATAATTTTTTAATATTTGACAATGGCATAACATGTGTATAACCAAACATTTGACAATGACATCGATTGACAACTTAGAAATCTCAGTGTTAAACCCAGAATTTTGATTCCATTGACACTAGAGACCCTGTATTACTTTTTATACAGGGTCTCTAGTTCCTTAGTATTTTACTTGTCAAAGGTGCTAAGTACCAGGGTCTCTAATTGACACTAGAGTCCCTGTATATAGTTATATAATAGTACGAGCGGCAGTGACACTAACACCCGTATTCATAGTCGTTCGCCAGCGGATCGCCGGCGACTCGCCAGAGATTCGATGAAATAGTATGTTGGCGGCACTGTACGTCTATGTCAAATTCGAGGTGATCAGGTTAGGTTTTCAGTCAGTTTTGACAGAAACTGACACAAAATCTAACCTGCTAACCTCGAATTTGACATAGACGTACAGTGCCGCCAACCTACTATTTCATCGAATCTCTGGCGAGTCGCCGGCGATCCGCTGGCGAACGACTATGAATACGGGTGTTAGTCTAGTGTGATAAAACTTTTCAATGTCATATATATAATTCGTTAGGTCATTGATGGGGAAACACAAAATGGCACTGCTGCCACGTGTGGACCGAACGGCACTATAAAAAATTATTAAAAATAATCTTTTTTTTTCAATATCTAGTATCATAAAACTTCAGGATTCTGATTGTTTCTCGAGACAGGGGAGGGGTAGGGCTTTAAAAAAAACAGTGCTGCCACTCCCCGAGCGAACTCTTATCAGCGGCAGCAGGGAGATAAGTGATCCCTCAGATCCTAGTTTCTAGTATCATCGAACTTCATACAAATTCAAACGTTATCTGAAAGATCATCAATTTCTGTATAAGATTATCGCAACCAAATTTCGCGTGTTCATTCTGTTTTATCGGCATTAATCCGGTTTTTTCGATTTGTACTAATGAAATACGCGTGACATTGTAAATTGCAATAAATTTTCTATTGCGTTGATTGTTTAAACAAATGAAATTGTATTTTTTATGTGATATTTTTCTAGTTTTCCTTATTTCTCTTTTTTTTTTTCAGTTTCCAAGCCTTCGATTCCAATTGAGAATGAATTAGTTCTATCTAAATTAGATTCTATCAATTATTCCAAGTTCATTGATTTTTGGGCCGCATTTTTAGGGGTTTTCGCGTTTTTCACAGCACGTACGAATCCGTTTCACAGTTTTATTGAAACATGCCATTTATTTATCAGAACAGGGATTGTTTGAACAAATTAGAAGTATTTAACTTGGAACATAAAGATTTTTGAGTTATTTTTAAGCAGAAATTGAGTCTGCGGCGTTGATTTATTTCACCAACTGTAAGAGAATGGAAACGTGTTTAAATAAGTAATAGTCTTGTTTTGTGAAAACGAATTTAATTTCTTTCTAGATTTATGCATGCAAATGTTGGTTTATAAAAAACACAAAGATTATGAAAAGTTGGCAATGAATTATTATTGAAACAATTTTCCCATTTATTAAATTTGGTATTATATTAAAAGTTAAAATTACGATGTAGCTAACAATTAAAGTATCGAAGCAACTTATCACTAGTTTTCGTGGTCAGAATCAAAACTTTCTGCGTCAAATTCTTTGTCAGCTTCGTCATTATTATCTGTTGTCAAATATAGTATATTGTCAACGAAACAAAGCATTTTTTGAAGAAGTAAAATACGTTTGAGATTACAAAAAAGGACAGCGACGCGACCGTTGCTGACTGCTTCTCAAACGAAAGTGAGCATAAAGCATACCAACTACCGACGAATGGGCTTTGTAGGTACTTTTGCTACCCTCTAGCCAATCAGAATGTGCCACTTGTGAATAGCACAGCCGGGGTCCTACAAAGTAGGTTGGTAAAATAAATCAATGCCGCAGACACAATTTCTGCTGAAAAATAGCTCAAAAATCTTTGTTCCCAGTAAAATACTTCTAATTTGTTCAAAAAATTCCTGTCGTGACAAATAAATGGCATGAATAAAAAAAATGCGAAACGGATTCGTACTTGCTGTGAAAAACACAAAAAGACCTAAAAAAGCAGCCCAAAAATCAATGACTTTGGAATAATTGATAGAATCTAATTTGTTTAAACAATGATCGCAAGTATTGTTTCAATAAATAGAACTAATTTATTCTCAATTGGAATTAAAAGCATGGAAATTATTTAAAAAAAACAAGAAAAATATGGAAAAATCTAAAAATATTACATAAAAATAGAATTTCATTTGTTTAAACAATCAACAACATTGAAAATTTATTGGAAATTACGATGTCAGCGTATTGCATTAGTACAAATCGAAAAAAATCGGATTAATACTGATAAAACTGAATGGACACACGAAATTCGGTTGCGATAATCGCGACTTTCAAATGGTGCTGCCGCCATTTTCTTCACTTTCTGGAAAAGGCAGCAGCGGTTTTTCTTACACAAAAATTGATGATCTTTCAGATAACGTTTGAATTTGTATGAAGATCGATGATACTAGAAAATAGGATCCGAGGGATCACTTATCTCCCTGCTGCCGCTGATAAGAGTTCGCTCGGAGAGTGGCAGCACTGTTTTTTCTTAAAGCCCTACCCTTTCCCTGTCTCGAGGAACAATCAGAATCCTGAAGTTTTATGATACTAGGGGCCGGTTGCGTCAAAGTGAACAAAATCGCATCAAATTTTGTTTACTAATGTATTAGTTACCATAAGCATTTGAGATTTGATTCGTTTTTGTTCACTTTGACGTCGCGTTAGCTAACACCAGACTTAACATTGCTTTCTGCAACCGGCCCTAGATATTGAAAAAAAAATTTATTTTTTCTTTAATAGTATATTACGGGACAAGTGGTTGAAATTTTATCAGCCACGAGTTACATATACTATTTTTTCTACGAATTTTCACTCATTTTAACAAATTAATGCACTTTAGAAAAAATTAAACATAAAGTGACATTTCTCTTGTCATCAATTGAATGTCAAACAGTTTGAAATCCCGGTAGTCCGAGCATTTCAATCTCTAGTGGTTGAAATGCAACTTCAACCACCGGAATCAATGTCAAAATGACTGATTTCAATGTCATGAGTAGAAAAATAATTTTTTATAGTGCCGTTCGGTCCACACGTGGCAGCACTGCCATTTTGTGTTTTCCCATCAATGACCTAACGAATTATATATATGACATTTAAAAGTTTTATCACACTAGACTTAGTGTCACCGCCATTCAGACTATAAGAGTCGGGCAAACACAAATGTCAGCCGCCATTAGTGTTCCAAAAATAAATGATGCGTTCAAGGCCGGAGTTGTTTTCCTTAGTATGTGTCACTTTGATGAATTTAATTACTTGTCAGTTCGACATTGTCAATAAATGGTAAACTTAATGCATTTACGAAAACTACACTGGTAGGTAAATACCGTTTACCGATTGGTGGTCAGCTGATTTTGCAGTAGATAGATCGGATTGAGTAATTTACGAGCGGTTTTTTGGTCGTGTAGTAAACATATAACCTTTAAAACTTGTCTTGTCGTCGAATCGAACAATATTACGCATGTCATTTAATTGTCATTGCCATAGCCACCCTTCAAATTTCCATTTTAGATTACTGCGCATGCGCAGTGGATCGTAGCCAATCAAAAATTGAACCGCGTTTGCCTGACTTTTATCTTACTATATACAGGGACTCTAATTGACACGTGATAGCAGCACCTCTAGTTGCAAATTTAGATGGAATGGAGAAACTTGTTATAAACAATCAACGCAGACGACGGTTTGAAGCAATGCAAAAGTTATAATCAGGGTTCCCAGCGACCTGGAAAACAGGGAAAACCGGGAAAAGTCAGGGAATTAAAAATAGTCAGGGAAATCAGGGAAAAGTCAGGGAAAATTAGTAACTCTTTCACTTGGTCAGGGAATTTTTGGAAACGTAAAACTGCGCATGATTATTTTAATTCTTGCGTTACTTTCAGAGATATAATATACCTACGCTCAGCGTATTATCTCTGTCTTGGCCTTATGTAGTAGCGTTTAGTTGACAAGGATGGAATGTCGCCAGTGTGTGTGTGTATTCATTCGCAGTCGGACGACGAGTCGACGCATTCAAATTGTGGCATCTCGCGCGCGACGCGCGCATTGGTTGCTTATTCCGCCCAGACCGCCGACGACGCGAACCACGTGTTGTTTCTGTTTGACTTGTGAGGTTATGAGGTTGGTCTAGGTTGCCCGTTTTGCATTGTTTGCGTATTTTAGTAAAACTTGAAATGTATTAGCATGACGCAAAAGAAAACAGTGTTTAATAAAAGATTGGATTGATCCAGCCCTAAATCCAGAATGGAGCAGAATTATAGCTGCTGTACCAAATTACCTGGAAAAATGAAAAATTAAGTCAGGGAAAACCTGGAAAAGTCAGGGAATTTAAATTTGTTAACTTGCTGGGAACCCTGTATAATGCTGTCAAATATTAACAAAACATTTCTAATTATAAAACTAAAAAAGTAATCGTAATAAAATATACATACATTAAAATAACAACTTATTCTGCATGTATGGCATACAACAATGTTAGGCATATTAAGTATTTTACAGGTAGGGCCCCCTCACCCACTCCTCTGATTTTGTTACGTATTAACTTCGGCGTACTTGAAGTGGATTTTGTACTGTAAAACGGGGCGAGATGAGACAGCAGTCTGAGATTGGATATTTTGGACTTCCCGCAATTTTTTGTCTTAACTTGGTACTACCATAATGTTATGTAGTTAATGTGAAAATATTGCAGAATCGGATTTTGATTTGAATAACAGTAAAGTGCACTCAATAATAATTTTGTCTGAAAAAAAAATTGGAAATGTGAAATTTCAGTATCTTGCAACTTTCTTTTGTAGCAGCCTTACCTTTACTTTTGATTTTTTTTGTAAGTAGGGGTAAACTGATAATCCAGTGATAGCATACAGTGATTTTTAAACATCAATATTGTAAGGTTAATTTTCTAGGAAGGTTTTTATAATTTTTTTTACTTTGTAGGGGCGTGATTTGACACCATCCATTTTTTTTTAAAGAATGTTTCAAATATTTATTTTTTTAAACAATTCATGTTTAGTTTAGATTGAAAGAATGTTTAGTTTTGTTTTTCAAGAAAATTCATGTTTATTTACTTTGTGAAATGTTTTTTTTTTTGTATTTGCGTTTCAAACTTGAAATTTGTAAGGATTTCATATTTTTATTTGTGTGAAGTACATTTTTTTAAGTTTATATGAAAACAAAAACAGAAAAAACAATGTAAAATGACAAATATGTAGTTCTGTTTTTTAAATAAAGCCATTTCAAGCTTATTTTAAGCAGTTAGAGTCGGAGTCGGGAAGTCGGAACTTTTTGGGTGGAGTCGGAGTCTGTATAAATTACCCAACTCCGACCCCCACAGAAAACTATTTGAACTACTGTACTACTGACTATTTGAAGACTCGGAGCAAGGGATTTTTATTGATTTAAATCCGATTTTTTTTATTGAAATGAAACATTTATTTTCTTATTTTTCGTTATTTATGATAGTTTATGAGAATGCACGTGCACTATGAAATAAGTTAATTCAAAGATGCACAAGTGTGTATAGTGTGTTCTAGAATATGTGTTGCCACCGCTTGCAAATTTAAAACGCTACCAAACCATTTAAAATTTCCTACTTTTTCCTTATACAGCGAAATAGACGGTTTTTCTATTTTACCAGTAAGATTTTATGTGATTGAGAATAAAACATAGAAAGTACATATTACAATAATTTCTTACTTTTATAGTGCACTTTATTTTTCATTTGGGTTTCACTTTCAATAAACTATGATTTTAGATTTTACCATCTACTTAAAAGTGTTTTTTTTTTCTTAATTTTAAACACTCGCATCCTAACTTTCCATTACGTTGTTATTGTTAATTTATGATTCTAAATAGCAAATATTAAGCAAGAATATAATTATGTAATTTATTATAATCAACCACACTCACCAAAGCTTAGAAATTTCTCGTGACCCGGTAAAGTTTATCAGGTAGTAGATGACAAGGTATGATGGGGTGGGTGGTGATATTTTCTAGTACTGTTTGAGTCAGATTCAGATTTCTAAATATCAGTAGTCGGAGTCGGATTTTTTTTACCGACTCCACAGCCCTGATCTTAAGTTTTAATTTTTTTTTAACAGATTAATGTGAATCTTTTTAAAACACAATTAATGTCGAATTTGAAATATATAAAAAGTCTAGTTTGAGTTTTCTGGAAATTTAATTAGGTGCACATACTCGCCCGCTACTGTGGAGTGAGTTGGGACACTTAAAAATATATTTACATAAATGTTTTATGGGCGACTGAAAAATATATTTGATAATGGCATTTATTGCTGAATGTCGACTTGCACTAATGGCAATTGTGTTTTCAGTTTTCAACAGATCTTCATGTTTTAGAGTCCCCTGAACCCAAAAAACATGTTTTTGTTCATTGGTCTGATAAAAAATATGTGATAACTAATCTATATATTAATAACTTTGATTTCAAAAAATTTAGAAAAAATTGCATTATTTTTTAATCTATAAAATATGTAGCTGAATGTTTAAATAAATAGATGTCTATGAGATACTATGTAATTTAAGCATTATAATTACCAGTTGCCATTTGTGTTTGTAAAAGTCTATAATCCTATGTCTTCTTATTACAATTTCTTCATGCCGCAAGGTAAACGTATTTAAGACATTTATTAGTGTAATGCAACCTGTATCAGTGAGCCAATTGTCAGCTAGGTTTAAGGACAACAGCGTACGATTTATTCGTAATGCACTTGCTAAAGAGTCTGTACCGTTATCAGATATGAAGTTGCTTGATAAATCCAATGACATCAGTGTTTGCTCAAGGGGTGTGTTCAATTGGAGTGCAATTAGACTGACTCCTCGGTCATTGATTTGACACAAGCGCATTGATAACAGACGTAGCCGTGTATCTTTCAGTAAGATGTAAAAATTCTGATACGGGTTTGGATTTCCATTTATGCTCAGATCTGTAATTGCTTCGTGCCTCTGAAGAATTGTTTTTAGAGTCCTTAAATCGGAATTCTGTAACTGGCAGTGCTCAAGCCTGAAAGTAAACGTATTTGATGTGTTTAGTACTTTCTCTGCTTCTTACTTTAAGATCCCAATAGTACTGAAATTCTGAAACGTTTTTCGAAGCGCTATTAGCATACTTCGGTCGACATAAAAGTTCTTGAATATTACAGTATGCAAAACGACATGTATTTCATCACATACAACTATCACAGTAGGTATCAAAGGTTCATAATCCTTGAAAGTCTCTGCATACACATTTTTTATAGCAGTTTCTGGTAGTTCCTCTCCATCGGCGAACTAAAATATATAATACGGAAACTATCTTTGCTATTAGTATCAATTTACTGTAAGCTTGAACAGAGCTGTGCTTATTTCACTATATGTTCACTTACTTCAGGAAAGCTACCAGCAGAGGGTTCATGTGGAACAACACTGACATAAGGTATAATCCATGAACGAAACTGCATGCAAAATCTCTGATATTGCACGGGAAACGTCTCCTCGATGCTTGACTTCCGTTCCTTTCCACTGATTGAAGAGCGGTCTCTTTTTAGCCCACTAGAACTGTTTCGTGACATGCGCTTCGTTAGATTTGTAGATGACCGTTTTGATTTTAAAACCATTTTAAGTGTAGAACTTCAATGCTATTAGCAATCACCAATTTGTTTGGATTAATGTCATTGTAAGTAGCTACAGTTACGTAGAAATGTCAGTTTGTTTTCAGTTTTTTACACAGGCATTGAAAGAATCGATTTTTTTTCAAATTTAATATTTTTAAGAAATGGTTATACTTTTTAGAATAATAAAGCTAGAAAAAGGAAAAAAGATTAATCACCTGCATAATGCAATTTAACTATTATTCCATTGCGTACTTTTTTAATACTTTTTCGTCTTAAATATCTGCATAAAACGAGATTGCGTTTTCTCCCAGATCTTTCTATTCATGCGCTTTTTTTCACTTTATTATGTTCATCCACTGCTTTGTGTGGGACCAAGCCTGTTACTCTTTTTACCATCTTGTCACCATTTATTCTTGTAATGTATTTGAGCTATTGTAATTTTACTTTAGTACTTCATACTGTGTTTTTTCTTCCCAAAAATTTGTGTATTTCAGTATTTATTACTGTTCCACAGTCACCGTCCTCTTATATTGACTTGATAATTGTTCTTCATTAACTACAGCCCAGGTGTGAGCTCCATATGTTGTAACTGTTGATTTTCATTTCACTTACAATATTAAGAATTTGGAAATATAGTCTATTATTAATGTAATAAATTTATTTCCTAGTTTTATTCTTCTTTATCATTTTCTATATGGTTTATTTCACTACCATTCTATTTAATTTTTATAATTTAAACTTGTCTAGACTTATTTATATATTTATCACTTTCACTGCAGTTTGGTTTACATATTTGCATGGTCTTAGTTTTCCTTTCATTCTCTTCAAGTCCTGTTTTTCTGGCTTTTCTGCTAGCCAGATGAAGGTGTTCTTAATTTGACTTTTTCCAAACTTATTAATGTTAAATCATATACACGAGCCTGTTATTGCTTCTAGTGCCAGGTTTACATAAATATTGAATTCAAACTCTGGGTAAATGTATACAATTTTCTACTTGGTTAGTTTGGTTTCTTCTTGGTCAACTTCCAGTTCATACAGTAATAAAATAACTAGAAGTGGAAAGTAACAAATACAGCATTGATATCAACTATGAAAAACTAAAATGATGATCATTGACAGGAAAAATTATGATAGGCCTGATAAGACAGTGTCAAATAGTAAATCAATAGTACACTTGAAACACAGCAAAAGTATGAAATGGCTAGAAGAGCGCGATAGATCTTCAATGAACATGGTAGATAACACCAATATTCTGAACACCTATAAGAAAATTATATTTCCAACATTTCTGTATGGTGCAAAATTGTGGACAATTAAAGTCCAAGATAGGAAAAGAATTGATGCACTGGAAATGTGGTGCTGGGAAGGATGCTTTGCCTCGTTTAGACTGCCAAAAGAATTGATATATATATATAAGTACTAGCAGGGATTAATATTAAAATATTTTAGACACATTACAAGAACAGGCACTGATAAATTAGAAAGATTAGTGGAAAATGACAGACAGCAGATCAAAGGGATAATTGCCAAAATGATGGTCTGATCAGATTAAGGAATCAACTATTCCAGCTACCAAGTGACTCATCAAGCCAGACAGATAAAGAGGTGATGGGACATTATACAAAGAGCCAAAACACGAAAAAAATAAACAAAAGGAAGAAGTGTATTTACTATTCACTGGCACTTATTTGTCTTATACTCTGAATGTTGTCCACTGTTGAACTGTTTACTGTGAACCCATGTTGACAATCCAATAATATTTTCTCTACTTTCACTCCCACTCAAAGCTGGCATTTCATTTTGCCCCATTAAGTTTTCTATCAAATGTAGATCTGGGCTGTTGCTATCCCAGTTCATTAAAGGGATGTTATTTTCCTGCAGCCAATATTAATTATTTTGGCAGTATGGCATGAAGCGCTATCTTGCTGAAAAATATAATGCTTCTCATCAATTTTAACGTTAGAAGTTGATGGTATTAATTATTCTTCCAGTATTGTTTTACATATTTTTTCATCAATACCTGGCAGATTTTTAATGGTCTGACTGGACATAGACCCTTCATACCATAAGTGATGCTTTCTTCACTTAGCAGTTGAGATGATACACCTCTTTTGGTATGACCAACACAGACTTCTAAGCGAAATTAGTTGCTCCAAATAGCGCTATTGTTGTTTTGTCCAATTTAAGTTGTTTTTAGTCCACAAAAAATGAGCTTTCTTTGGTTTACTAGTCAGTAAGGGATTTTGTTTTGGAGACATATGAGATAATGAAGTAAATATTGCAAGTGGCATTTGCTTTATTTCCCTACTGCAAACAGAGCTGTTCCGAGTACACACAAAAAGTACTCGAGTATCAAGTATAAATACTTTACACATAATGTAATCAAGTACTGAGTACAAGTACACAACGATAAGTACTCGAATACTTATACGAGTACAGAGTACAGAAGAATGGAAAAATGGCGGTCAAAATAGCATTTTTGGGAATATCTACATTAGTGTTAGTTATACGACCTAAATACTTATCATTCTTATCAAGAACGTCGTTTACAACTGTTGTTTGAAAGATTTTTCTGTAAGTCAAATTTATCCTGAGGTAAAGCAGCGCGAATTAAAGCGCAAGACGAAAAATTGTTCTGCTTTAATAATTTATCGATTGTTATTAATTGAAAATTATGTTTTCATTATGACAAAATTTTGTTTTTCAGAGGTTTCCACACTTATAAAATTTGGGGGCTCTAGTAGTGTCGCATTCACCCCATTTCTAACAGCTGAGTTCTTACAAAACCCCTTCTATTACTCAACATCTGGTCTTCGTACACTTCGACCTTGGTTCAAATAAAATCACTTGCGCCTAGACAGATATATCACTCAGGCTTACGCATGCGACCCGACAAGACAACCTGAGCCGCAAATCTTGAAATTGTGTTGTAATGACTGAAAAATAATTCATTATAATAAAAAACAATTTTCAATCAATACCTACTCATTGAAAACTCGGTAAAAAAAATCGTCTTACGCTTCAATTTGCATTGCTCTAGTCAGAACCGAATTTTAAATTTAAAACATCAAAAAATTGGAACTCCAGGATTTAATGTTTCTGAAAATTACCTAATGACAGGACTATGTTTTATTGGTTTTGAAAATATAAAGTTTTTCAACATTTTCATCTGTGAGGGCATACACACACACACACACAGCTCTAGGGTCCTTGTAGAACCTTGGCTTCTTCTACCACAGCCTTCCCGAGGCTGTAGATCAGTTTTCGTAACTGTGGTTTTTTACGGGATAAGGGTTTTATCCCCTGGGGTAGTTAGCCCCATGCCCAACCCCCTTTTCGGAGGGCCATCTGCTTGGGTACCTCGGGGTTGCAAAGCCCGTACTAACACAGAATGTGCTAGCCCCTGAGGGGTCTGTGAGGGCATAGCATCCGTCTTATTCACCAGTATGGCAAATGAAAATAATCGTTTTTGTTCTATTGCTAACTAAGCTTTTTCTGGCAACTGGCGATAGTCGGTGGTTGAACACCTGATAGTCACATGTCTAAACTCGCATAAAAATGTACTTATTGCTTAATGCAATGTACAATGGCGGACAATAAATTTAGGCCGGCCTGTCATTCGCTTGGCACTGTTTATGTTGGTGGCAATCTAACCTGCTAACCTCGAGTTTGACATAAACTTACAGTGCCACCAACATAAACAGTGCCAAGTGAATGACAGGCCGGCCTAAATTTATTGTCCGCCATTGTACTCGAGTACCCGAAAATGTATTCGAGTATTCCAAAATGTATTCAAGTACATGTATATGTGCTTGCATACACTTAAATGTAAATTTTTTGTGATCTGAAATGTGTTGAATACAAGTACAGGCTGGCCAAATTTCGATGTTTTCATAAGGAATTTCGGTAACTATAAAAGATGTGGAAAATGGATCCCCATCCTCGATCTCTTTTTTCGAGGAAAACTTAATGGTGAAATCCATTTGTTCTTCCATCTTTTGTTTTTGAGTTATAAATTCGATTTTTTGACTTTCCATTCTAACTCTATATCACGCTTATTTATGGAAATAGAAAAAGGAAGTTTCTACCTTCTTCAGGCACGTTTTTGATAAGAATGCAGTGACTTAGTCAATTTTTCAAAAATATTTATGAAATTCAAGTCAGCATAAAGTTGTATTTCTTTTATATGGAACTCATAGTTGGTTCTGGCATCAAAAGAAAGACAATTTTTTCCCATTCCAATGATATACATCATGCAGGGTCAAATTGTTCATTAACACTGCTTTATAGCAAAAACTCTTAATTTTCAAAGTAGTTTTTAATATTCCATCGTTTGCTAGTAGGCTTATGTCATTTAGAATTTACTTGATTAAACAAAGTATCTGTCATTACACTGTTACAATAGCGATCGTTTAATTAACAGAATTAATAACGTTTGTTTGTTGATTATAATATTTCACCTTAACCCTTAGGGTACTACGCTATTTTGTACTGCGTAAAGGACGGCGTGGGGTCCTTGAGCGAGACCACACTATTTTAAGATAAATAGTTGCAAAAATGGGTGGAAATCTTAAAACATAGCTGTATAAATATATTTTTGATGAAATATTTTTATTAAAGTTAAAACCGAAGCCGGCGTGATTATGCTGCAAGCACGATGTTGCGCCAGCTTCGTTTCAAGCAAAAGATACTTTAGTAACAAAACAATAAGTGTTTTTAATATTTTTATTATAGCTGGCTCATAGAACATAATAATAGTAGCAAAAGAACAAAACAATGAACAATTCGAATTAAACTAAATGCTAAATTGAAAAAAATCACTTTTAAGCCATTCAACATTCATGGATTTTCATGATCGCAGCAGTAAATGTTCTTGCTGATTTCACCACGTCTGTGGTTTTTACAGATGAACATTTGACAAGAATTACATTTGACATCAATCTTTCTATCAGTAGACCTAGGACAAAGGCGACATTTTCCGCGCTTCGGAGTTTGAGACTCCAGTACATCTTGCACTCCCTCAGTTGGATGAATATTCACCCCGCATGCCTGAATAGCCCTTAGCATGTGTTGATTATTTCGCAAAGAATGTACATGCAATTTCATGTTTTCTTTTGCGAGTTGTCCTCCTAACATTTCCGTCGTATGTTCTTTTCTGCAACGCAAAGCTCCTGTTGAAAGTAGAACTCCAATAAAGACATCTAACTCAACTTCCGTCAGTATCTTCCAATTTTTATGTTTATTTGTAGTTTTTCATTATAAGATCCATAAACTCTTTCAGCTTCTTCATTAGTATGTCTGCAAATTATTTCTCTCATATCATTAGTGAGAAATGGCTTGAAACTATCCAAAACGTCAGTTCCAGTAGACGAATACTGTGTTAGTCCTGTTTTTTTTTCAACTAAGATGTTATGACGACGGCGGCCATGTATAGTTGAATTTGCTGTCCACAACTTTCCAGATTTAGCTTTACATTGATTGAAAGTCGACTCACCTTCAGCTTCATTATCTGACGTAGCAACATCTTCGTTTTCTTGCTCAGGACTATAATCATCATCCTCCTTTTCTAAATATTCGTTGTCCTCGTCTTCTGACACAACTTCTTCATTATCCGATTCAACAAAATCGTCATCATATAATCTCAAAATCTCATCCTCAAGCTCTTGCTGTGTGAGCGATATTATAAATAGTTTTGTTAGCATATTCTATGTAGGCATATAAGTACTTACAGTAAGCTAATTGTTCAATTTCCGCACTGACACAACACTAACAGAGCATAAAAGTGACAGCGGTAAAACAGGTATCTGAATTACAAACAAAAATGGCACATTAAATACGTATTTTTGACCGACATAAAATACTACGTGGGGTGGCTGCAGGACCCCAAACAACTTTTTTACTATTACTATGAAAATTTAAAAAATCCCGTTATGCTGCATATCTTAAAATATTCGTTAAATGAAATGACTAGACTAGCGAGAAGACAAATGCTGTAAAAAAATATTTCAAAAGTTTTTTGATAAAAACAATTTTTGGGGTCAGAAAACGACCCCAGCAGTACTCTAAGGGTTAAAAGTGTGAAATGGCTTATGAAAATAACGAAAAATTTTATATGCTAGAATGTTTAATTCAGACTAATAATATTTTGAGGCGGCAACTAAAATACATTTTAATTGTTATTAAGAGCCATTTACATGAACAGAATTTCTGGTACAGTGACGTTACCAGTCCAGTTAAAAGTAAGTTGTAAGATCGTTTACACGAACAAGTTTTTCTTGTAAATACACTTGCAGCTGGCTGTCATGCAGTCATACCAAATAGCGATGTGTCAATCCGGTCTTATTCGATACAAAGGATCGAATCCGGGGCAGGATCGATTTGGATCGAGTCCAAGTTTCGGTCCGGATTCGTTCCGAGGAACGAAAAGGTCGCGAGGCGTCAATTCTCGCGGACATTCATTCCTTTGGCATTCCGTTATTCAATCCATTTCAATACAGAATACAATACAATGTGTTGATGGGGAACAGCAAATGATGATGGTGTTCGTTTTATTAGAGGCTCGACGTCGACAGGCGAAACATGATACGGCCGAAGTTGCATGCTTTTTTATCAGTTATCAGTGATTTATGGCTTTTGGCGGCTTTGTATGTGCCCAATTGATGTTTGAGACATATAAACATAACAGACTGAATTACCGACTGCGTGACCACTCACCAAAACAAAGATACGCGTTGTTTGTTCCGGGTCCGGAATGACCGAGGACCCCGGGTGTCTGAAATGCACATTCAATTTCGATGTCGATCCGAGGATCGAATCCGATGGACTCGATCCACTTGCGGAATGGGATTGGAATAAACGAGTCCGCAAAAGTATCGAAACTTCCCATCACTAATACCAATATATTTAAAATGAAATAGAAACATAACCTCAAAAAAATCTGGTGTGATACACGTGTTAGGTCGTTAACAATAATGGAAAAGAACACAATAAAACACACAAATAAACTATAATTATCTATTAACCTTTCGTACAAGATGTTTTATTAATCGAGAGCGCACGTCTGCTTCGCTCGGGGTTCGGAACGCGACAAAACAAGCAAATTGCGCGCTACGCGCACGTGAAATAAGATGCGCGAAAGGGCAAGCTCCGAGCCGAGCACTAAGATAAAAAAAACAAAACCTAAACAAATATAAACATCTGTGAAGCCGGAACGTAAGATTTTATTTTGTGCCACAGACAAACACACATTAAGGAAAATTATATTATAGATGACCTCCCCAACATACTGTTGAAGTTTGGTTTGCCCATTATAAATCACCCTGCATAGTGTGTGTTTCAATAGGAGCTGCTGTTTTATAAATTTGCCGCCATTTTGCATAAGTGGCTCTTTGACATTTGAAATTTGGCATATATAGTCTAGAAGAACGGGAAATTAGTAAGGGTACGCTATACGGTACAACCAAGTGTACAAATCATGAAAATTTATTATCAAAATAAAGGTTCGATTACAAACGTGCATCGAAAAGTACATGATTAAGTGACAGGACTCATTTTCACCTTCACAGTTACGTCAATAAGCAAAGTTATCAGATTTAGGGAGTTGAAAATCCTCAAATGGTTTATGGGCAAACAATCCATTCTGAAAAAGTTGCTGTTTGTGTGGTTTCTGGGCAGATATCATAGGGCAGTACTTCTTCAAAAATGCGGAAGAAATTTCGGCGACGGTGGTTGGTAACTGTTACCGTGATGTTTACTGACTGTTATTTCGTGTTTTGCTGACGTCAACTGTCCTCTGCATAATTGCCTCTCGCCATTTCCTCCTGGGTCTTCTTCTTTTTCTTGTCCCTGCTGGATCCTTCCACTCTATTGACCTGACTGTCCTCTCATCACTCATTCTTTCCAAATGTCGTGCTCATTGTAGTCTCTTCGCTTATAACCTCTGTTATCGCAGCCTCTCCAGAAAATTTTCCTCTTTCATATTTCCGCCATATTTTGGACTTTTTTGTTCATCACCCATGTTTCGCTGCCATACAGTAGTGTGGGTCTTATCACCATCTTGTATATAATAACCTGTTTGTAGTGCTCTAAAATTTCTTGTGTTTGTCATTACTATTTAATCAGTTTTTTGTTTGCGCTTCATAGAACTACGCATAAAGTAATTACTAGAAATTGTCTTGTGGTAGAATAAGGATTTTTTCAAAGTTTTGGCAATATTTTAGCACGAACGTCTTGTTTTAAGCGATTATGAATTGTTTTATGAATTTTGTTATAACTTATTGATTATTTCATAGCCAGTTTTAACAGCATATATAAAATTTTTTCACAATCTAATTATGTAAGATAATTTAAAAAGCCAAAGGCCTTACAAGCCTGTAGAGCTGTATATATAATTACCGAAATAAAATCGATTGCTATCAGTACGTGATTATTAGTAACGTGTAAAATAAATTAATTAAGAAAAATTTAATCTAGGCATATTCTGTGTGCTACATTAGAATAGCATAACAGCGTAATAGCACTAACATTAAGTAGTAAGATTTGATACTTTTGATTGACTTTTTATTCTTTTTGTTATAAGTCCAAAAATGTCCTTTCCACATGGACTGCTTCCCAGAAATAATTGCTCAAAAGAATGGTTTTAACGTTCACGGTGAACAATATTTTTACTATTTCACCTTGTAGCAGGTAATTTTAAAGATGTTATTTTTTGCTAGATTAGTTTTATATTTAAATATTCCAAAACACAGTTAAATCTTGTGATTGTTTATTTAAGTAGCTTTCATTCGCTGCTTTATCAAAGAAATTACTACTACTCTTCTAGAGAATTGTATTTCTTAACTTCTCCAACTGTGCCGTAATAAATGTGTTTTTAAAATACAGTAATGTGCAAACAATAAAAATCAACCACACCTTGAACTCAAATGTTTGTCCATCCATCATATAATAAACGTTAAACAAGTCGGTTCAAGGGAAACTCATAGCAGTCTTTCTTATTCAGCATGTGACCAGGTGTTACACAAGCTATGAACAGTAGGTAATTTAGAAGATGGCTTTAAAGGCTTACTCTAGTGTTTGTTATTAAACAGCTGATATTGTTTCAAATTGCTACAGATTCAACCATCGTTTTTGTAAGTTTATGTTTAATATTTATTGTATTTTCTTCATATATGATTAGCCATACTTATTACAGTAGAAAATGCATATTTAGGGCATTGATTGCCACTTACTCCAAAAGAAGTAATTTTTATTCCCTCCTTTCAAGCCGGTACAAAGGTGACAAGAAAACTAGTGCATTTACCTTGGACTGGCGTATTCAATAATCAATATTTTTTGTTATTTATTTTTTAATGTAATCACATTCTGCGAAGATTATATTTTGTCTATTACACTTAATTTATGACTTTTTAATTTAGAATAACGTTTTCAATAGCAAAAACAATATTTACTACTTCTTGTAAAATTGTAACCTATACAGACTTATTTTTTATTGGTCGCGTTTAACAAAGGGAATGCGTGAAAAAGCAAAACTTTACATCGTAAACATGAAAAGTATATAAACCATTACCTGACAAAAACTTTCAAAATTGATTAATAAGAATGTGAGTTACATTGTCTTAAATTTTATCCCAGTGAATTGGATTATGTTCCATCTGATACCGAATCTAAGGATGAACAATCCTTAAGATTAAATTTACCTCCCTTCTAGTTTTGTAGTTAAGGGCGCGAAATGACAGCTGTAGGATGATGTAGGGAAGATGTAGAGATCCTGTATATAGTTTACTAGTATACAGGGACTCTAGGAAGATACAGCAAGATAATGATAGTGTAGCTGCCTTCTAACAAACTAGCTCAAAAATCTTGTTTCAAAAAACACTTGTATGCTGTTTGACAAGGTTTTCCAAAATCTATTTTCGAGAAAAGAGTTGGCTATTGAAGAATTTCAAATGTTTTTACAGGTCTACTTGTTCAGTGCGAACAGTACAGATGGCCAAATTATAAGATAATTGGAAAACACATTTACTGTCCAATGTACCAGTTTTTAGGGACACGATCAGAAATCAGTTTCTGCTAACACTTTTCTCCAAACCAGACGGTGAAACTTTGCACGCACCAAATAAAGAACTTGTGTTAGATGCAAACTAAAAAATTTATATCTTTGAAAGTTAAAAAAAAAGTTGTTTTCTGGCCTTGAGATTGTTAAGTTAGCTAAAACTAACACTGTAAAAAAATTCATTAAAATCTTGCTTAATTTTCAAAAAATCTTTGGATTTTGACAATTTGGAATAACGTAATTTTCTAACTAAGTAAAAATCACTTGGTATATGATAAGGGACAAACACAAGTTATTACCATAAAAAGTTTTTTTGAAAAATCAAAAATGAAATTTTTCCCTTTTGATGCCGATCTGTATACTACCGGGTGAGGGTGACAATGAGACCAGGGCCATGCTTATATCTTCTTTATTTATGAATCGATTTGGATAAAATTTATATGAAGATACAAGACGTAATTTCTGATTGATAGATATAGTCAAAATGGGTGACTTATAAAAATATTTTTTAGACGACCACATATGAAAGTAACATTATCGCGATAGCAGCCTACTACAGAAAGTTGACAATTTCATACACTAGCACGATATTATATCGTACTAGTCATATCGTAACGGCACAAAGTTATTCAAATCACGGCCTGCTTAATTGTGTGACAAACGTCACCTTGACGTTTGTCACACAATTCAGCAGACCGTGATTCAAATAATCCAGACGCTTTTGCTTTATTCGTTGCTCTGCTTCCAACAAGCTCTATTTTTTTATAATTGTACCAATAATAATATAACAATCAATTTTGCAAACGAAATAAAAACAATTCTTAAAAATAGAATTTACTTTGAGTGGTCGTCTAAAAATTAGTGTTCATAACTCGCCGGAAAGTGCAAATATCTGTGCTCGTGTTTTAGATTCACTCGGGCTTCGCTTCGCTACGCCCTCGTTTGTCTAATCAACACTCGCACGATATTTGCTACTTTCGACGCTTGTAATGAAAATAACTATTTCAAATTTTATTTTTTTACCATAGAAGGCCGTGGCGTGGAAAAATCTGTTCTAATTGACTTTAGCAACTCATAATAATAGTTATTTTATCGATAAGGTCAATAACAAACCCTTAATAAAGGAATTTATTTATTTATTATCTTGAGCCTCTTTTTACCTACAAACATTAAGTTATTTAGAGCTGTTAAGTGTTTAGCTATGATTATGTAATGTTCTTGTTGCATGTCCAAGTAATGATTCATCGGTGCTGTATGACTAAATATTATGTGTGCATATTAGTATGCATCATAGTGTCTACGAGCCTCCTTGAGTGCAGTTGTGTTTGCAAACGAAGTGTATTCATGTTTGTTTCTCATTTTTAGTAAATAAAGCTAACAAAAGTTGATTTTTATTAAAATGCCACACAAAATCATGCTTTTTTCTGAATTAACAAAACTGATAGGCAGGAAACCTAAAACTGTTTACATATAGGTACATATAAAAAATATTCCAAAAATGCAATTATCTGTACGTGATTAAAACCATCTTACTTTGTGCTTTTGCTACTACATGTAAGTAAATTTTTCTGAACGAAGTGAAAACGTATGGAAAGAAGGGTGCTGAAAACAACTCAAAAACATTTAAATTTGCAACCTATCAGATATAGGAGCTGGAAGATAATCAGCTACAGTAAAATACAATAGTATATTACATACCGAGGTGGGAAGTGTTTCATTACTGTCGAGAGATTAGGTAGTTTACCGAGACGCGTAGCGTCGAGGTTAACTTTATCTCGAGACAGGGATGAAACTTTCCACCGTGGTATGTATACTATTTTATTTGCAATCATCTAATTTTAAAAATAACTACAATTGAATTCTGAATAATAGATATCTTGATGTAGCTAATATTTTTGTTACCATGAAAACAACCCACTCAATGTTTTGTTACCATGGAAACACCCCACTCTTCAGGTATGTAATATTTTTCGGGGTATGTAATAATTTCCTGGCTAGTTTCAAGTAATCATCTAGTTCCCAGCTGTTGTCATGTCATGAAATTGACACATTACAATGTGATTGCGAATAAAACAAATTACTGTGTTTATGCTATCCTTTTCTTAGTTTTTAGTAAACCAAGGAATGGATATTAGACAGTAATAGTCATTTATAAGACAGTTAAAATTTATTTTAAACATCTTGATTGGTCAAGTTACGTTTGCAGTAATAATTTTTCTGCTTCATCAGACTTAATGTTTTACAATATACAGGGTGTCTCAAAAGAATGGGACACCGTTTAGCCATAGATTCCTTACGTCATAATAAATCGATTAAACCTAATATACTTTAGTACAAAATCCCTTCAGTAAGAAGTTATAGGGCCTTGAAGTTCAATTTTTTATTTCTTATTCTTATGTTAATTTCCACAAATGTAGAGATATCAATTTGAATTTTGGTATATTTACTTACTATTGCATACTACACTAATAGGAAAAATGTCATAAATTAGACATGACTGTAAAGGGCACTTTACCTAACTTTAAAAACTTTTTTTAGCTCTAACTCCGTTATATGTAACATTTTTTTAAAAAATAAATTATTTTCTGAAGAGAATTTAAAAGCACAAAAATAATGTACTCTTAGTTCTTAAGCCTAAAAGCAACCCTTTACCGTAAAATGCCCATCAAAGGTTTTTGGTTATCATTAAGATGTGCAATTATCAAGTAGCCATGATCACAAAAACAATGGATAATGATTGTAATCTAGTAAACAACAACAAGAAATTAATTAATGACGTTGGTGTCATCAGTTTTTTGTTTTTTGTGCTTACGAAAATGCTGCGACATAACGAACCTTTCAGCATTGGAGAATTCGTTATGTAGCGGCATTTTCTTTAACATAAGAGAACAAATTCTTGTCACTAATATCATTAATTGATTTATCATTTTTTTTTACTAGATGACCATTGTTTTTGTGATCATGCTTACTTGATAATTACGTGTAGTGACAACCAAAAACCTTTGATATGTATTTTAAGGTAAACGGTTGCTCCTACGCCTAGGAAGTAAGCGTACATTATTTTTGTGTATTTCAATTCTCTTTTAGATAATAACCTAAAATTTTAAAAAATGTTACAAATAACGAAGTTAGATCTAAAAAAAGTTTGAAAGTTAGGTAAAGTGCCCTTTACAGTCAAGTCTAGTTTATGATTTTTTTTCTATTGGTGCAGTATATAGCGGTAAGTATGTATACCAAAACTAAAATTGATATCTCTACATTTATGGAAATTAACAAAAAAATAAAAATAAAAAATTGAACTTCAAGGCCTTATAACTTCTTACTGGAGAGACTTTGTACTAAGGTATATTAGGTTTAATCAATTTATTATGACGTAAGGAATCTATGGCTAATCGGTGTCCCATTATTTTTGAGACACCCTGTATAATAATAAAAACATGTGCATTAATTTTCTGAAGAAAATATTTCTTATAAGGTTGTAGTAGTTTTGTTATATGTAAGTCAATCCAACAAGGAAAGTTTTTTATGATTGGTGACATTTGATGTTTTTATTCAAACATTTTTTTAATTAGAAAGTTAGTATATTTAAAGAAGTGAAGTTCCTTCCATGATAATTAACGAACAGTAACTATGTGCAACATAGTGTTTGTACGATCCTGAAAGAGTAGTGGACTGTATACTAAGACAATAATTAATTTCGGTAGCACACGGTTTAAAATATACTTTATTTTACTAAAATACACGAACGAAAATTATGTACAAGAACCTATAATATAAATCTTGCAACCGACCAGGGCTAACGTCGCTTCGAGTCTGCCCCTTTGCGATTTTAGGGCTGCTATTCATAAAAATGTCCAGATGTTGAACAAGTGGCCGGCACAAAATAGCGACAGTCCTTACACTTACTTCTTAATCCTAAACATACTCGCCACCTTGAAACATTCATGATTTCAACATTATACACAAATTAATCTATTTAAACTAGAACCAAAATAAAGTATAAAATGTACATGAATTACAATCTAAAATTATGCTAAAGATAACCAGAACGTTTCTAAAATAACTAGCCATAAAGTTCGTTCCTCACAGAGGTTCAGGAATTTTGCTTAAAACTAACACGGCTTAGACACTTTATGGAAGTTCTTGGTTTAATTTATTGCGCGCACTTTACTATTGTCCTTCACCAGATGGCAACGGGCACAATTTCACTAACGGTCGCTTCAAGATGCTGTTGGACGTCTTCACTGTAGCTACCCTAACGATTCCATCTGCACCGGGGTGTAGGGCGAGAACCCTGGCTAATGACCATTGACAAGGCGGTAAATTGTCTTCTTTTATGATAACCAAAGATCCAATTTCAAGGGTTTGGTAAGTGCCCCGTCGTTTAGGTCGTTGCTGCAGCGTTGACAAATATTCTTTCGCCCATCGGTTCCAAAAATGTTGGGTCAGTAACTGAACCCTTTGGAAATTCACGAGTCGATTCTCCTTGGCACTCCTCAAGTCTTTATCTACGACGCTGGTAATTGGTCGACCAATTAGAAAGTGGCCAGGAGTTAGAGGATTCAGGTCTAAAGGGTCGGAAGTTAATGGTTGTATGGGACGTGAATTTAGTACTGCTTCAATTTGTATAATAAGAGTGTTAAATTCTTCATACACTAAATGTGCATTACCAGCTATTCTTTTAGGTGAAATTTAAACAGCTTGACCGATATTTCCCACAATCCCCCCATGTGCGGCGATCGCGGTGGAATATTTTTCCATACTATTTCCCTTGAGAGACAATAATTTTTAATTTTTTGATCGGTTTCCTCTGAATTTATAAATTCGTGCAATTCACGCAATTCTCTCCTCGCTCCAATAAAATTTGTGGCATTATCACTCCAAATTTCGCGCGGAATACCCCTTCTTGACACGAATCTGCGAAGTGCAGCTATAAAAACTTCAACGCTAAGGGAACTAACTAATTCAAGGTGTATAGCCTTTGTCGTAAAGCAAACAAATACACAAACATAACACTTAACAACCTTGCAACCGCGAGTTTTCTTGTCCTTCAACAGAAAATGACCACAATAATCTATTCCGCAAATTTCGAAGGGTGAACTGGGAGCAAGCCGCTCTGCAGGTAAATCAGCCATCGGAGGCATGACACCTTAGGATTTGATTTAAAACACGTGACACATTTGTGAAATATTTTTCTTGCCAAATTTCTACCATTTAGTGGCCAGTAATTTTCACGCAATTTATATAATAACGCTTGCGGTCCGCAATGGAGCTGAGTAACGTGAACGTCTGTTGCAATTAATTCCGTTAATTTATGCTTGCTAGGCAAAATAATGGGATGTTTTTCTTCGTAAACGAGATCCGCGTTTCTTAACCTCCCACCTATGCGTATTATGCCCCTGTTATCTAGAAACGGGTTGAGAGATGAAAGATTTCGAGGTTTTCTAAGTTGATTATTATTACTTAACTCTTTAATTTCGTGAGGCAATGCTTGTTTTTGAGCTAGTCGAATTAATGCGGACAACGTTCTGCGTTTTTCGTCAACTGTTATATGTCCCAAAATTTTATTATTTTTATTTCTAAAATTATTTAACCATCGCATGCAATATGCTGTTACTCGAATTAGTTTGTTTAATGAGGAGAATTTTTCAAAAATATACAAATCCATTAAATTTGCAACTGTAACTAAAGTTAAGTTTTCGCCTCGGGAATTTCTATATCGCATTCAATCTCTTCGTTTTTGAAATTATATTCTAAATTTTCTCTAATAAAATGTGGCCCTCGCCACCATGCGTCTAGATGAATTAATTGTCTTGCGCTTATTCCTCGCGAGACTACATCTGCGATATTATTTGGACCATCGACGTGATGCCAATCATCAATGCAAGTCAACGTTTGAATTCTGAAACGCGATTAGATACAAATGTTTTCCAACGACTCGGGTCGGCTCGCAACCAACTTAATACGATCTTCGAATCGCACCAAAAATAATATTTAGAAATATTTAAATTTAAAGCCTTTTCTACACGATCCTTTAATTTTGCAAGAATTACCGCTCCGCAGAGTTCTAGACGTGGAATTGTTAATTTCTTAAGAGGTGCTGCTCTTGATTTTGCGCATACTAAGTTTACGCTGCAGTTTCCATCGACAGTGATTGACTTTAAAAATACACACCCACCAAATGCATGTTGAGACGCATCGCAAAAAGAATGCAATTCGAAAATGATAGCGTTACTAAGACGAATGTGTCTTGGAATTTCTAGTGCGTTTATGTGCATTAAATCATCTTGAAAAGACATCCAAAATTCTTGACTTTCTAAACTAACCGGATCGTCCCAACCGATTTTTTCTTGCCACAGTATTTGAATTAGAAGCTTTGCTCTAATTATAATTGGTTGTAGAAGGCCATATGGGTCAAAAATCTTGCTAATGCTTGATAAAATATTTCTTTTTGTTATTTGTTAAAATTTTTCTATTTTGACTTCATACTGCAAAACATCAGTTTTGCGTTCCATAATATTCCTAATGTTTTGTTTACACAAGAGTCTCCCCACGGTAGTATTTTCAATCTATTATTTTCTTCTACTTCGGACTGACTTAAAATTCTGGGCTCATTTGAGACCCACTTGCGTAATTTAAACTTAGCTGACTCCAAATTGTGATAATCTCGGTTTTAACCTTCAGCGCTTCTTCAATAGTTTCCTGACCACTCAACAAATCGTCCACAAAAAAATCATTTTCTACTATTTTACTCGCGATCGGATATGTTTCAGAATTTTCTGTGGCTAATTGTTTTAAACAGCGCGTAGCTAAAAACGGCGAGGAGCTTAATCCGTATGTGATTGTTTTTAATTCATAACAATGAACTTTCTGAGTTGGATCAGCTCTCCAAAATATTTTTTGAAAGTTTCTATGACTTTCGTCTATCCAAATTTGCCGATACATCTGCTGAATGTCGGCACTCAATACATATTTATGTATTCTAAAACGTAATAAGATTTCCCACAATTCATTCTGGACTGTGGCTCCTACGTATTGTACGTCATTAAGTGACAAATCAGAGTCTGTTTTGCACGAACCGTCAAACACAATTCTGCAGCGGGTAGTCGTGCTACTCTCTTTTATTACAGGATGGTGTGGTAAAAAATAATGCAATTGAGAATCGGCTACTTCGTTGATACGCTGCATGTGACCTAATGTTTCGTACTCATTCATGAACTCTATGTATTCTTTGCGTAAATTATCATTTTTTATCAAACGTCTTTCGGTTGCGTAGAAACGTTTTAACGCGATGTCTCGTGATTGCCCTAAACAATTTACATTTTCACGAAAGGGAATTTTAACAGAAAAACGTCCATCTGTTACGCGTTTGGTGGTGGTGGTAAACAAATTTTCGCATTTAATTTCTTCAGGGGTCAATTTTTTCAGCGCGTCTCCTTCTTCCACTTGCCAAAATCTTTCCAAATCTGTTTCTAATGAACAATGTACAAATGTTTTTTGCTTAATTACCGGCTGCGCTTGGCCATTTAAATTACCAGCGATAATCCAGCCGAAGGCTGTATTTTGCAAAATGGGTTTTCCCTTACCTAAAAAGATTCGTTCGCTTGCCAAAGCTTCCCAAAAAATACTGCTTCCAATTAAAATATCTATTTTATCGCTTTGGCAAAATGCTGAGTCCGCTAACGCGATGTTGTTAGGTATACTAATTAATTTCGAATCGAAAGTATACATTGGCAAATTTCCCATTATTGTATCGAATACTAAGCATGTGATTACTCTTTTAAAATTATTACAACGTGATTTAATTGTCACATCTACGCAATGTTCTGCGCGCGCTAATCCGTTTCCAATGCCACTAACTATCGTATTTAATTTTCGCTTTTGGAGTCCTAAACCTTTACATAAATTTTCAGTTATAAAATGCGACATTGATCCACAGTCTAATATTTCTCTACATTTTTGAAAATGTCCAACTGGACCTGCTACATCAATGCAGGCTGTTGCTAATAAAATTTGTCCATTTCCGCTATTAATGACTTGACTTGATGCTACTACAGTTTCGCTCATTGTTGGCAATGGTTCTGAATTGTCTGCGTTATTTCTAACGGCTACTATATTGGTGCTTTCGCTATCGCGATGCAAAAGGGTATGATGTTTTCTATTACACTTCATGCACCATTGTTTGTATTTGCAAGCTACGACCCCGTGATTCGGTTTTAGGCAATTTAAACACAATTTTAATTCTTTAACCCAAGTATATCTGTCTAGGACTGGTTTGCCCGTGAATGTTTTACAGTTGAAAACACTATGCGATTCTTTGCAAAATGTGCAACTACTAGCGGGTGCACTGACCCCTACAAACGATTTTAAATTTCTATTTGCATTTCTATCATGGTTTTGTTTCGATGCTATTTCTAAATGCTTCAGCGATTCTAAAACACTACATTTACCTTTCAAGAAATCCATAAATTCTTCAAATTCAGGGAGTTCACCCTTATGCGGTGTACCCTCCCATGCGCGTAATGTGATGTTATCTAATTTCCGACTAATAATAAATATCAACAATGCGCTCCAAGATTCGGTTGGTAATTTTAACGATTTTAAACATCTAATATTTCGCAATACAGTGTCGTACAAGTGTCGCATCTGTACAGCGTTTTCTTTATGCAAATTGGGCAATTCAAATATTTCACGGATGTGACCGTTCACTAAAAGCTTTTTATTTCGAATCGTTCTTTTAATATTTGTAAGGCCAACTCATAATTAGCATCTGTCACTTCGATGGCCTCAATAGCCCGCAAAGCGTCTCCCTTTAACGAAATTCGGAGATAATAAAACCTTTGAGCATTCGTAAGGTTGTTGTTGTTATGCACGATTGCTTCAAACGTGTCGCGAAAATTCCTCCACTCGCTTAAACTTCCCGAGAAAGTTGCTAATGAAAGTGCAGGAAGTTTGATTGCCGGCTCTATTACCGAATTATTAGAATTTTGAAGTGATTGGGGTGTGTTATTAATTAATTCCCTATCCGCGATATCTATGTACGATTTTGCTCGTGCCATTACATCAAAATAAAGGGTTTCAAACGCTCGCCTCTCATCACTATCTATGTCTGTTCCCTCCCCCTTAGCTTCTATATCTGATTGAAGTTCGTCAAATCTATCTATTATAGATTCGATTCTTGAATATCTCATTCTTAACTGTGTTAAATTAGAATCGTCATAATCGGAGAGAAATGCACAAAACCCGTTCAATTTTTCTTTAAATTGGTTACGTTTATTCAATTGCTTTTGTGTCATTTTGATTGAGTATTAGTTTCGAAAAGCTAGCAGATAAGGATAGGATATTTGGGATAGAAAACGATGGCCACTTACTATTAAACTTGGTACAGTTGCTTCCAGCGGCTGTGATTTGTCCACGGTTTTCTTCGTTGCGTTGTTGATCCAACACGTCGACTACAATTTTCTAACTTCTACGTCGATTTCTTCTATTGTTTCTATTGCGACTCACTAACTAACTTCGCTTGCTGTCTTTACGTTCGACCACGCACTTCTCGTTCGCACATATAAAGTTCTTTAAAACGCGTACCACAATACTAATCCGAAATCCGGTAAGATTAGGACCAAATGTACGATCTTGAAAGAGTAGTGGACTGTATACTAAGACAATAATTAATTTCGGTAGCACACGGTTTAAAATATACTTTATTTTACTAAAATACACGAACGAAAATTATGTACAAGAACCTATAATATAAATCTTGCAACCGACCAGGGCTAACGTCGCTTCGAGTCTGCCCCTTTGCGATTTTAGGGCTGCTATTCATAAAAATGTCCAGATGTTGAACAAGTGGCCGGCACAAAATAGCGACAGTCCTTACACTTACTTCTTAATCCTAAACAGTGTTGATGAATTACTTTTAATCGTGAGACATTGTTGAGCCTTGACGTTGTGTAAGTATCTTTCATTATTTTTTTTACAATTTTATATACTTTTCCCTTCAAGATCTATTTGTTAGGTAAACAATTGTAACATCTTTGATTACGATGATTGTATGATGGTCAAATGCGGGTACGTTTTGGGGTTAGATTTTTTTCTTTTTTATATTAAATTTTAAACTGTGTAATATTGTTGTAAATGTTAGTGGTTCTTGGAATGAATTAAAATGCAAATCAGGGTGACCATGTGTTTTGAAAAGTTGCCTTGTGGAATAAGGCATGAGTAAAATGGATCACAGCTTTGGTGAAATGTTTAGGTAGAACGAAAAGAAGAAAATATGTTAAAATATAAAAGTTAAATAAAGGGAAAACTTACAAATTAGAAGATTGTGATTTCTCTACCTAAACGTTTCACCAAAGCTGTGATCCATTTTACTCATGCCCTATTCCACAAGGCAACTTTTCAAAACACATGGTCACCCTGATTTGCATTTTAATTCATTCCAAGAACCACTAACATTTACAACAATATTACACAGTTTAAAATTTAATATAAAAAAGAAAAAAATCTAACCCCAAAACGTACCCGCATTTGACCATCATACAATCATCGTAATCAAAGATGTTACAATTGTTTACCTAACAAATAGATCTTGAAGGGAAAAGTATATAAAATTGTAAAAAAAATAATGAAAGATACTTACACAACGTCAAGGCTCAACAATGTCTCACGATTAAAAGTAATTCATCAACACTATGTTGCACATACTTACTGTTCGTTAATTATCATGGAAGGAACTTCACTTCTTTAAATATACTAACTTTCTAATTAAAAAAATTTTTGAATAAAAACATCAAATGTCACCAATCATAAAAAACTTTCCTTGTTGGATTGACTTACATATAACAAAACTACTACAACCTTATAAGAAATATTTTCTTCAGAAAATTAATGCACATGTTTTTATTATTATATATTGTAAAACATTAAGTCTGATGAAGCAGAAAAATTATTACTGCGAAACGTAACTTGACCAATCAAGATTTTTAAAATAAATTTTAACTGTCTTATAAATGACTATTACTGTCTAATATCCATTCCTTGGTTTACTAAAAACTAAGAAAAGGATAGCATAAACACAGTAATTTGTTTTGTATTTTACTGTAGCTGATTATCTTCCAACTCCTATATTATAATCAAACAGCTGTTAACAAAATTCAAAACTATCAGATATGTTGCTGTAAGAGTATTAACTGCACGAGTTTCTATCAATTTTAATTTAAGTTGGCTTGCTTAGTATAGTTAGTAATTGGAGTTTTGTATTTGACACTGTTGTCCATTATAAGCCCCAATTTTCTAGTTTCAGTTTTGGTAGAAATTGGCAGTTTGTTTATATGTAATTAAATTGCATAAATTGTTTTAATGACTCAATTTTAGATCTGTTGTCGAAAAATAGTATAACAGATTTATTAGGATTAATTATTAATGAATGTTGTAGAGACAGACGTACTAGATATAACATCTGAGTCATGTTGAATATTTTTTTATTGAGAACAATAGAGGACCCGAAATGGAACCTGGGGCACACCCTAAGTGATGTGTACTTATTTTGCAACGTTACCATTTGATATTGTCCAGTTACATAGCTTTCAAACGGAGCAATAGTGTTGGAAGCAATACAAATACCTTTTAAAAAAACTAATAAAGTTTAATGATTAATGGTATCGAATGCCTTTCTAAAATCTAGCATAATCAAAACTGACATTTTATTATATCCATAGCAGATAGCAAGTCATCAGTTACGGCTATGATTAGATCTAAATCCAGATTACATGCCCAGGATTAATTTATGGTCATTTAAGTAAGTTTTTAACCGTGCATTTATTACTTTTCTAAAATTTTAGATAGCCTAGGAAGTATGCTAATAACTGGTAAAACATCAACAGTGGAAAATTCAAACATGCTGTTACAATTTTGACTACCGCAACTATAATTTTGTACAAAGCGAAATAAGAACATTCAAAGCAGAAATAGGATCTATGAAAAATTATTTATTGCTTCAAGTGATTGAAGATGAGCTGGTAAGATATTGGTACTGTTTCTGTTTGGTTTAATATCAAGATTTTTTAATTCATTCCAAATTTGTTTTGGTTGTTTAGTGTTGAAAGTATGCTTCAAGTATGCTTTTCTACTTCGTTCTTCTTTTAGACATCTACACAAAAAAATCACCTTCTGAGATTTCTTCAGATCTTCTCGTTTTAAGGTCTCTAGATGACGAAAAACAGGTTTTCTCAATTCCGTCTGTCTATTGGCGGTATAACTCAAAAACTATTATCCATTTACTTGACATCTGCACTGTCATACTGACAGTGTGTTGGCACCACTGCTATTTGTCACATTTTAATAATTAAATTAATGTACAGCCTAATAAAAACACATTTTGGAAGTAATCAAGAATTTTTTTAAAATTTGGCACTGACGGTGCGGATGTCAAGTAAATGGATAATATACTCCATTCACTATAGTCCCGGATTGTCAAAAATTGCGTTTTATGGTAGCACTGTTGAATTTCTATTGGTTTTTTTGTTACTACTAGGTTGGACAACCCAAAAGCGTAATTTTAAAACTTGCGTTTTTGTTACCTGGCAACTTTTATTTATTTTTGCTTAAGTCATAACCTATAATTTATAGTTTTGACATTAGTAACTTAATTAATTGTTTCTAGTTACCCATAGCTTGACTTAAAAGTATTAACCATGATATAAAGGATTGTTTTTAATATTTGATTTTGACATTGACAATCCGGGACTATAGTGAATAGAGTTTATATGTTGAGTGACGATGATATTTTGCATGCATATTATTTCGGAGAAATATATACAGGGCGAGCACCTTAAAAAATTAAAGTTTTGTTTGATTTTTTCTTTAACTGGGAAATAGCTAAAAGTAATTATTTGTGACAAGAAACTAGCGTCGAAATATTGGCCTGGGAGCACGGAGTTCGAGTCCCAGTGGACTACATTTGCGTTTATTTGCAAATTGATCTAATTCGCGCGAGGGAAGTTCCGTGTAAACGAATCGTTTTGATGGTGAGGTTACGCAACATTTAATAGTAATCCCAATGGATAGGATTTTTAGTTTTTTAAATTTAAAATATGCCTTATTCCTTAGTTTTATTAGAAATGTAGTGTTTTTAGTTATCCACGGAGTCCTATCTGTAATTTTTTAAATCATTTTAATGGGAGCATGATTATTAACAACAGCTAAAATATGAATCTTTCTTTTGAATAAATATTTTGCCACTTTACAAGTTGAAGATGCTTTAAGAAAAAATCTAAATTAAAATTTTTAAAATTTCTTACTATTCAAGTACAGGGTGTAATCGCAATTTTTTCAAATATTAGATTACAAGAGATTGTTACATGGTCTGCAAACTTAATTTTTCCAATCCCTGATCTTGTTATTATATTTAATTAGACTTTCCTTTTCTAAAGAATAAATTATTAGAACTCTATTTGTATTTAAATGCCACAAATTTATATGAAAAAGTTCTTTAAAACCGAACATAAAAACTACATTTAGTTTGTCTACTGAACTAATGTGGATACTGTGTTAATTAAGGACAACTTGAAGTGTTTGAAATCAAAAGGTGTTTAATTCTTCCAGTAGTTTCACCTTTTTTTACTGTTGAGATACTAATAAGTTACATTTTATAGAACACATATTTACCTTTTTTTTTTGAGATTAGAAATGTTTTAATTTCCACCACATAGTGGTAAATTTGCAAGAAAAAAGTTGGAAAATGAGCCATTACCAACTTTTACTTCCCACCCCGGGAGGGAAGTAAATTACCATGACAGCAGATGGAAAGTTGTTCCTCTTGGGTGGAAAATAACAGTTCAACACTTCCATCTCTTGGTTGGAAAGTGACATTTCTGTCAATTTCCGAAAACATCAAATGTTAGTCACAATCTGTTAAATACATTTTTCCAACAAAGTGATTGTTGGTCAACTACTTAATCTTTCGACAGTAGTGAAACTCTTTCCACCTCGTTATGTAATATACTATTATCTACTCCAATGGCATAAGTAACTCATTTGACACTATTTCCGTTAGGTAATGAAGCCATTAACTGAAATAGTGTCAAATGAATGACATAAGGACATTTTCTTACTAAAATATTGAAAATGACATTTCTCTTATTGCACTTTTCTCGATTTTAGGCAGTCGTAGATAAAATTTTGTACAATACATGTGTAATAATGCATCATTAATATACTTGTGTGCTTACATAACTTGTGCTACATACTCGTTCTGTAACTTACACACACGTATATTAATGATGCTCTTATCCCACTTGTATAGTAAATATCTAATATTATACTCGTTTAATAAGAGGCATTGTAACACTCATTCCATTGGAGCACTCCTCGCTACGCTCGTCGTGTCCCAAATTCACTCGTGCTACAATAGGCCGTCATGTTAAAATAGTATAATAATATACTATTGTTTGACTGGCAGCAATGCAGTTGATTTGGTATTGACCTTTGACTTGGAATTTTTTTATAAGAAAAATATGTGTTATTTTACCGCGATAACTGACTCCTGGTGACGCAACGTGCTACAGTTGCTTTTGGAATAAAATTCAAACGTGCTAAGTAGTGTAAAAAAAAAGATTGGCATTGATACTCAACTAATTGAATTCCCATCATAAAAGTCTAACAATGTTTTTGCCGTATATGTCTACAAGAAAACTTGTGCTGTAACCCATTTTCCTTTGTTGCAGGTACATTCCATTCTAATGAACCATCCAAATACTAAATGTGAAAAGGAGAATTAAATGATGAGTTAGGAAAACATTGACAACACCAAATTTGCAATGTGTTATATTATAATAACTGGAAGAAGCCTGCTATGGGTCTTAGTAAGTCTCGTCGCTCTGCTGCTCATGCTCTCCGCACTAGTAAGCCCGAAATGGCTGTTGGCAGAACCCAAAGAAGCAACGTTAGGAAATAGAACTTTTACGTATATAGCTAGTCTGGGCGTTTATACTAGGTGTAAATTAACAAAGGACGACTTCTACTGCAGCACCATAGCAGTGCGAGGTTTGGCCACTGATGCCAGCGTGTTTCCCATTGCCTGGAAAACTGCTATGGTTTTTATTTCGTTAGGTTGGTAGGAATACAATAGTTACAGGAATAAATACAGAAGTTGTGTGCTAAAAGTAAGGTTTAATTTGTAACCGTTTTAGGATTAACCGTTATGTGCCTCACAGTGATGTCCGGAATAATGAGTTTTTGTTTCCAAAGCATATTTAAGAAAAGCATATTCACATTGTCTGGAGCAACTCAGGCCTTTGCAGGTAATTGGAGAACATTTGTTTGAAACATGGTACATAAAAATGCAGCTTATTTGTTAATTGTTTGGGCCACTGCTTTGGCTTAAATGATTTTGTTACTATTAGTATGTATGTATGTATTTGCGGATTTTTTACATCTTTAATTACATTTTCCGCATCCCAATCTCCACGCTTTCGTATCTTCCCAGTTATTTTCTTGAAGATTCCCTTTCTCCATGGCTGATTTAACTTCACTTTTCCACGTTTGTCACAAGTCAAGTGGATGTCCTGAATGCTATAATTATGTAAAACGGATGGTGAAGGTCTTGTTTGGCTGATTCGATGTTACTTTGGCAGTTTCACAGTGTGTTGTGTAATTAACGCGACTTGTACATTAGAATGTAGCAGTATAATCGAAAGATGATGGGACTAGAAAAGAACTTTGCTCGAATCAAAAGTCTAACATCAAGGAATGGCTGCGATGTCGAGTTACGATTCATGTAGCAGAATAAAAGTTTAGGAAAGAAGTTGGTGTGAACCAAAGGTCTACCAGCAGTAAGGAAGGGCTGCTATGTCAACTTATGATAAATTAGAGAGATTAGCAAGGAATGATCTGTTACAGTAGTACTTCGAATAATTCTCAGAGCTATCACGTACACCAGGTCTATCTTATCTTTCTATTCCTGTCGGCCAGATTCAGATGCGTTATACAAAACTTACTAAATCCGTCTGATTCATAGTTGCGAAAAGGACAACAAATGGAAAAGTCTAATTATTGTTTAAAGCTATATGCCAAATGGAGTGTTGAATTTGCTACAGCCAGTGGCGGTTCGTGATAATAGTATTTGGGGGCTCTTCATTCTTAACAATTGCTAAACAAAAAATTGTAATGACCTACATCCCGTCGACGTTTTAATTTAAATATAGCGATGATTTTTAATTTTAATAATCCAAAAGGGAACAGCATATGCACAGAACAAAAAATATTAAGCTCAACACAAAATATACATAAGTGTTAAAAAACGAAATACGATTACAGCCATTATCATTACGTAACAAACGACTTCCGTGATTGGACCGTATCGTTATTGAGGTAGAAGAACTTAACGTTTCACCCGCTTTCGCAAGGGGCTTTATCAGGAGGAAAAGCAAAAGAGCATGCTAACTCAACGTGTAAATCATGCCAGAGGCGAAAAGGTACAACGAAATCATACCATCTTTTACGGCACTTGCATATGAATTCTCGCCTTTCTCCTTCCAATCGTTAGATGAATTTCGCCTCTAGCGTGGTTTACACATTGAGCTACCGAGATTTTTTGTTTTTCCTCCTGATGAAGCTCCTAACGAAAGTGGGCGAAATATTGAGTTCTTTGATCTCAATAATAACACGGTCCAATCCCGGAAGTCGTTTGTTACATTCTAAGCCCATTACTATTTGTAAGTAATCTACATGGACAGCATAAATAAAAAACTCAAAAACAAGAAGTACAAGTCTACTGATATCGATTCCAAGTATCAGTGACTTTATTTATAATACATGCTCATAATAGGATATCACCAGTTTCTAACCCCATAGACCAAGTAATTACAGAGCCACTGTATATAGGAGAGTACCGCCATTCTTTGATCCGTGAAAAAGCCGCCATCGCCACCATTTTTGTTCCCATCAGCAATAACTGATTGAGTTGTCTAAAATTTTACTTGAAATTGGCAAAACTGTAAGTCTATGTCAAATTCAAGGTTAGCAGGTTATGTTTTGCGTCAGTCTGTGTCAAATAACAAACAAAACCTAACCTGCTAACCACGAATTTGACATAGGCTTACAGTTTGCCAATTTTAAGTAAAATTTCGGATTGCCAATAAATGTCATATTGACGGAATTGTGTTAAAAACCTCAAAGTGACGCATATTACAGAGGAACAAACATGGCGGACGTGGCGGTACTCTCCTATATACACTGGCATTGATTAGTTACAGAGTCAGTAGATATAGGAGAGTACCGCCATTCTTTGATCCGTGAAAAAGTCGCCATCGCCACCATTTTTGTTCCCTTCAGCAATAACTGATTGAGTTGTCTAAAATGTTACTTGAAATTGGCAAAACTGTAAGTCTATGTCAAATTCAAGGTTAGCAGGTTATGTTTTGCGTCAGTCTGTGTCAAATAACAAACAAAACCTAACCTGATAACCACGAATTTGACATAGGCTTACAGTTTGCCAATTTTAAGTAAAATTTCGGATTGCCAAAAAATGTCACGTTGACGAAATTGTGTTACAAACCTCAAAGTGACGCATATTACAGAGGAACAAACATGGCGGACGTGGCGGTACTCTCCTATATATACTGGCTTTGAGTAGTTACAGAGTCAGTAGATATAGGAGAGTACCGCCACTCTTTGATCCGTAAAAATGCCGCCATCGCCGCAATTTTTGTTCCCATCAGCAATAACTGATTGAGTTATGTCTAAAATTTTACTTGAAATTGGCAAGACTGTAAGTCTATGTCAAATTGGAGGTTAGCAGGTTAGGTTTTGCGTCAGTCTGTGTCAAATAACAAACAAAACCTAACCTACTTACCTCGAATTTGACATCGACCTACAGTCTTGCCAATTTAAAGTAAAATTTCGGATTGCCAATAAATGTCACATTGTCAGAATTGTGTTACTAACCTCAAAGTGACGCAAATGACAGAGGAACAAACATGGCGGACGTGGCGGTACTCTCCTATATCTACTGACTCTGTCTGTAATTATAGAGATCCTGTATATAGTTTCCTGTATATAGTTTACTAAGAGTTGGGCAAAGAGCCTGATTTGACATGCATTTTTGATCCAAATTATATATTTGACATATGTCGAACAAAGAGGTTATGGGAACCAACCTTGCTAACTTGCTTTCGATGGGAGAGTTTTGATCATTCTTAGGATCTCTAGATCAGAGTATTAGGAATATACGGCCAATTTAGTTAAGATTTAGATTAGCATGTGTGAAACTATCGGTCGTAACATGTTACACAATATGTAAAAACGGCACCTTTATCACACATGCCTTGCAAAAAGTGATCCAAACCAATCAAAATGTATCCCGGTGTTTGCCCAACTCTTAGTAACCTATATACAGGGACTCGTATGTAATTATAAGGTCACTAAATTAATAAGGTATAGTCAAAATTATACCCATTCGGAGTCACGTGACTTGTGTCTGTCTCTGTTCATCTTTAGTAAAATAGATGAAATGGAAGAAATTTGAAAAAAAGGCATGTCGATTCATAAAATTAATTTTAAAAATTTGACGTTTCTAATCTGTCAGATTATATTTTTCGTGTAAGTTATTGAGATAAGGGTAATAAAACCTAAAATTGTTGAGCCGAAAACTGGAAATTAAAAGAAACCATCGGACATGCGGTATAACGAGCAGTCACAACAATTAATTTGAATATTATGCGTTTTTTTTTATGAAGAGTACAATATTAATAATAGTAAATCAACAGTTTCACCCTCCAACGCTGTTTGCCGTGCTTCTCTTGCGTTAAATATCTCGGAGAGCACAATTTACCGAAAATATGAGCCAGAAAGTGAAGAATGCAAAAACGGAAGTCGACGAAGCAGTCAAGACACTGTATATAAAATGTATGTAGCTAAAGAATTTGTAACCATAAAAAATCTAAAAAATGCTTGGTTGAAGAATCTGGAGATTTTTCACATTCAGTTTCTTCCCTAAATAGATTGTGCAAGGAAATAGGCTTCAAATGGCAATGTTCTATAACAGAATATGCATGCACAGAAATTGACTTAAAATTTGCTATACGCAGCAGGTTTTTAATGTAGCAGCTGACATATCTTTATTATATTTACATTTTACGACATGTTATGTTTTCTTTAACCTGTAAATTCAGTTTGATTTCATATAAGAGAATAAACCCGTAGCAACCTTGTTTTAGAAATTGGCATATGTCAGGATAACCTACAAAACGGAATGTCATTTATTTCCCTAAAATTGCATTTTTAAGAATCGACATACGTAAAATTACTAGATTATCATGTGACTCCGAATGGGTATAAATTTGACTATACCGCCATTCCATTCCTTGCGTGAGAATGTGAGAAAATTGTGAGATAAAGATAACCAATACAAATTTCCCAAGTGCAATAGGGAGGACACTAGTTTTTGGGGATTTTCTTTTTGGTTTAGTGGCTGTGCTGTAAAGTGAAATTATTGTTAGTATGAGTTTGTATCCCCAGTTGGAGAAAATTGTGCGACAAGGATAGATATAAAAAATTACTAATGGCGGTACCTTTTGATATAGTGACCTTATGTAATTATGGCTTGGAAAGCCATCTTCTGGTGAAGTTGAGAGTTATGGCGGTCTCCTGCCTCGGAGACCAAATTATTATGGCCTGGAAAACATATAGATTTTGAATGACTAGTAATCATTAAAGACTAATACTGATTAATTAATGGAACTCGCTCTTTTTATATACAATTTTACAAACAGCTCTAAAGAAGACTAACAAACCCCTGATAACCCAGCAATACTTTATTTAATTGTTAAGATAAATACGAAATGGGTAATTAGTAAACGACACAGTTCATTCACATGTTGTAGATGGATATCACTGAATAGTGTTGTGTAATGCTATAGGTGACCCAGTGCTGATAACAATGCTGACATGCTACTCCGGCATATTCTTGAGCTAATTAAACCAAATAAAGTGCTTTCAAGTTTTTAAAACAAAATTAACGACAAGATTGTGTTGTTACAATTTAAATTCAATAAACACCAAAGATTTCGTATATGCAGGGAGCTCACGAGAACTACTAGATAATATAAACATCTGCAAAAACAATTTAGAAGAAGGGAATAGAAATAAATATTTAAAAAACAAATTGCTACACAACACAAGGAAAACAAAGTACATTGAAAGCTATTAGAATTAACAAAAAGCAATTATCAATAAAGAGAAAAATAAAAGAAGAAATAAAAACAGAAAAATCAAAGCCAATAGAGTATATTACGACATAAATTAATAACACTATAAAAGGCAAAAAGTGTGAAAACAAAATGCCAGTTGTTTCAAAAGCTCTGGTTTCGCTCTATCAACATGCTTGAGGTCTGTGGATCTACTAATAGTAATTCAAGAAGATTAAATAATATTGGTGAAAAGTTATTTATGCATATCTGTTGGTTAAATACATTGAATTAACTTTATCTGTAAAAAAGTCAAAATCTTCACTGTATACTTTGAAATTGTTGAAGATCTACAGCTGTTTACATTTAAATAACAGTAGAGCGTGTTACATAAGAAAATTGGTCATGTAGAACAATTTTACAACATACTTTTAATAAATGCCTTACTTAAATTGCATTAATAACACAAAGACGGGCAATATTTCAATGTACAGATGGTAGTAAAATTAAAGTTCTGAATTCTTAAGTGTATTACAAGGCTTGTTCAATAGAAATTCATGTTTTTTTTTGATAGTTGTATTTAAAAAGAAAATTACAAAAATTCGTTCTCTGCATCAAGTTACTTATCTGTCGCCACGTGATTGACATCCTGCTAAGAAAATGTTTGTGGCTGCTGTTTGAAGAGTTCTTACACAGCTATATGCACTTACTGAAAACAGCAACTATGTAACTTCTCAATGGTCCGAAAATATAGTAATCTCAAACTAAGAAAACTTGTACTTAACACCAATTTCTGAAATTTCTCTAATGGATACCTACACGATGATTTTCCATAATTGGACCTTCCACACGCGTCATGTTGCTCTCGGTCAATGCTTTATGCGCTGTACCCTGTCTTTTATTTTTAAACTTTCTACACCATTTTTTCCAATGGAAACATGCGTTTCCATGAACAGCTTACATTCGCGTACAAATCTATCATGGCCGAATACCTTCAGCACAAAGAATATTAAATAACGCTGATCATCCTCAGACAGGTTTTTTACTACAAATTCCAAAAATTTTAAACACGAAGTGCCATTTAAGCGTCTACAACTTATCAGTGTGTTGGTTACAAACATTACTAATATTTAAAAAATCCAGAATGATTATTGCATTTGTTTCAAAGTTTAATTTAATCAAAGATGGATTTTTGTTGATCAAGCCTTGTATTTACCAATGCCTCGACACTTAAAGGTAAAAGATAATTGAATAAAACAAAAAATATGTACTGCTGATGGGGGTTAGTGTATAAAGAGCGTACAAATATCGCTGGTATGTATAATTGTAGTAAATTACTTTTTAAAAGTAGTGGCATTTTTAGGTTATTAAATATTACATTCTGCTCTTTATTGTATAAAGGAATAATTAAAAATGATCATGAATTGCAATATAACCAAAATTGGTTCATCTAAATCAATAAATAGCAGAATAATGTAAATGAACCCTTTTAATGCTTACAAAAAGATAATCAGGCAAGTGCATATGACGCAACACATGCCATCCACAGACCCCCTTGATCATTAGAAAAAATTTACAATACATTTTCTTATGTTGCGCATCCGCATGCTATCAGATACGCTGTATCGGTACTTGCTTACTTCAGAAGACTTATTAATTTTTTTGTTTGAGCAAATAGGGCTTTACTAATTTACTTATGTATTTGTATTTGTCCTCTGCCTTGTTGTAAGTACCTCTACTACTGGGGCATCGGCCTCGCCTCTTTTGAGAACCAAGCCAAAGACACTGTTTTTTTTAGTACTAACTTTTAAGATTTAGATTTTACTGAAGTTAATGATTTAGTTTAGTTCATTCGTAATCGTTGGCTTATTTTATCTTATGTTGTTAAAGTGAGGCTTGATCGTTACTTCATTTTTAAATAGAAACACAATTATATCAGCTAAATTAATTTACATTTTAGGCCTATTCTACATACTGGGTGTAATGCTGTACCCCATGGCATGGGGCACAACGCGGGTGCAATCAATGTGCGGCAAAGACGCTTCACCATTTGACCCTGGCACCTGCAGTTTAGGATGGGGTTTGTGGTCTGCAGTTGCAGGTACTGTGTTGACATTCCTGTCTGCTTGTCTGTCCGTCCCAGCCGAGCAGTCCACCAGTAGTGATAAAGTACAGGACCAAATTCATGAGGGTCACACCCTTATTTGCTTGGCTTAATGTAAGTATTTGAGTATGACACTTGAAAAGTGTTTTCTGCACTAAACATATTTATATAATTTCCTTTATGCTAAATGGTTAATGTTGTCATTGCGATTATAGGAATTCTTTATTATGCTGATCTTTATTTATGAAAATCCTACAATCTAAAAAAGAGAAAGGTTAAATTGAGGTGAATAACTTTTTTTTTTTAATAAAAGCACATATCGGTGTTTTCAGTAATAATACTACGAGACGACTGTGATTTATCAAAAATACTTTTGCATTCTCACGAAACGGGTTGCTTAGAAACAACACGAGCCGAAGGCGAGTGGTGTTTCTACAAAGCAACCCGTTGAGTTTGTAAGCAAAAATATTAATAATTCTTAAGGTCATCGAGTGAGTATTCGATTAGATTATACCATGAATATCAATACATTAAAAATTTATTGCGTAGCCTAAAAAACTTGTTGAAATGGCATGACATTGACAGCTAACAGCTCAAAATTGAAAACATGAAAACGATAACCACGGTGTTTTCACTTATTAATACGTGGCCTGAATACGGATTTTGCACATTATGAATGGTATAATCTAAATTATAACATAGTTTTAAAAGCTTAAAAACAATGAATGTACAAAAATGTGTTCTAGATTTATTTTATCTACGACAGTGTGTAAAATTGACGTTTAGTTGGCAGTTTTAGGGCCGGTTGCAGAAAGCAATGTTAAGTCTGGTGTTTGTTTGTTTGTTTGTTTGTTTGTTTGTTAGCTAACATCGCATCAAAGTGAACAAAAACGAATCAAATCTCAAATGCTTATGGTAACTAATACATTAGTAAACAAAATTTGATGCGATTTTGTTCACTTTGACGCGATGTTAGCTAACACCAGACTTAACATTGCTTTCTGCAACCGGGCCCTTAAGTTTGTAAAATGACTGTTTAATAACGTGGTTTTATTAGTTTACTTCCTCAGTAGCAATGTGTTTAAAATGATTTCATTAAACACGCCATCAGCAGCAACACTTTTTAAAATTTTTAACTATGCAAAATTACGACCAGTTGCTGGTGATTCTAATTTACATTTAAAATATGTTTTTATATTTACCGTGTTTTCTAGATTCTATCGTAGATAAAATATTGTACGATACACATGCGTAAAGTATCTTCAGTCAGTCGCAGGGCTTAAAACGCTCACTCACTCGCATTTTAACTCTGCCCCACTCGTTACTAAAGACTGGCTTTACGCACTTGTATTGTAAATTACTATACTACTTCTTTCTTCCTTATGTCATTGTTCTTATTTCTGCAATGAGTGCTTATTTTCAGCTAATAGAGTTTACATCCAATTACTGTGTAAAGGGCCACACTTTTTCAATTATTGGGTCTTCAAAAAAAAAAGTCCCATCTTATCCTTCTCTTCTTATTTTGAATAGTACAGCATATGACCTTATCTAGTGTTAATATTTATTTTGATATATTTATTATTGTAACCAACAGCTAACACCCATGACAGGCTACATTTTTAATAACTAACATGTTTATGTGTGATGAATTTGGAGAAATTGGAATAGTGGACCAATATTATTACTTAGGCTCATATATTAACAATACGGGAAACTTCACCGAGGAAATTAAAAGAAGAATAGCATTGGCAAAAACAAAATTTGGAAAGACCATAGTATAACCAAGATGACCAAAATAAAAATGATGACGACGCTCGTATTCCTCATCGCACTATATGCAGCAGAAATATGGACACTCAGAAAAATAGATAGGAATAAAATAGCAGAGAAGAATGTTGAAAGTATCGTGGACGGAGCACCGAACAAACGATTTTGTAATCCAAGAGGTAGGCGTAAAAGATCGACTAGTCACTATTATTCAGAGAAGAATCCTACAATTCTTTGGCCATACAGCGTGACGAACAGAAGAGAACCTAGAAAGATTAATGGTGCAGGGAAAAATAGAAGGCAAGAGGAGGAGAGGAAGATCATCTAGAAGATGGCTTGACAAACGGGAGGGTTTGACTGGTACCAACCTAGAAGGAATTATCAGGAATGCTCAGGATAGAAAACAATGGAGAGAGCTAATGCAAGCCATTAATTAGTTAATATACAAAAAAATAAATAGAAGGAAAAAATACAATTTGCTAATAGAACAAAGCCGATAACAAAAATTGTTGAATAACTTACAAGTCATTAAAAGCTAGAGTAAAACTAAATTATAGATTAAAATTAAAATACTAAGCTAAAACTGAAATATGCTTCGTCGCACCAATATCAGCCTCAACTTTCAGTAAATTTAAAGCATATTTACACATATTTAAAAAATATCCTTATTTTGAGGTTAAAAAATCAACATATCCACGTGCAATATTTGCATATTTACTTAATCCTGATGCCTTCCTACCTTTTCAGGTGCATATTTACATATTTTAGAAATCGGTGAATTTATTAATAACTACATTTACACGGTCCACTAACACCGGTGTTACAACATCGGTTATCATGTAAATGGGGTTTAATGCGGGTTTTACTAGAACCGGTTTACTAACGCTACACCAGTTCACCAAGAAGTGTGACGTTAGTAAGCGGGTGTAAAATGTACATGTAAATGGATACTTTCGACTTACACCAGTTTTGAAACAGGACTACCAACATAATTGTAAAGATGGTTGGTTGTTCTGAGTCGCTTTTGTGAACCACACCCACATCACTCCGTTGAATTGTTATCAACTGCGTGTTCTAAACAAGGTTATGGCAGATATGTTTATAATTTTATAATAACAGACAGCGTCTGATAGAGTGACAGATGGAAAATGTCGAAGCAGTTGGTCACTCTGCGACGAGGTTTTAGCTAACACCGACGTACAACACCCCGTGTGTAAACGCACTTTTTACACGAGATTAATAACAACGGTTTACATAACACCAGCGTTAAATTACCGTGTAAATGTAGTCATAGAATTTATCCACGAGGGTGGAAGATAAAATATTTGATTGTAGTGGGAAACTTGTCTGGGTACAAAGCAAAAATGTAATTTGTGTATTATTGGACTAATATCAATTTCGTTATTAAACACCTTGTATAAAAATACAAGTCCTGCCAAATAATGCCGTTTCTCTAATGTCTTAATATTTCTTTAATAAATACAAGTTATTAAATCATCTGCACTCTTTTTATTATATTTATACCGTGAGCATACATGGGACTCCATCCAAGCGAGGCATATTCCAGTTTTTTAGTTTTTACAAAATAATTGTCTAATGTTGTGAGCGTATTCCGACTGGAAAATGTTTGTGATTTTCCTATTAGAAAACCAAGAGCTTTGTATGTGGTGTTAACTACATTTTCTACATGAAAATTAAAAGACAAATTTGAATCATACGTAACACCCAAGTCCTGTATTGTTTAATTTTTTAAATGGTTCCTGATCCATAGTATAATTAAATTGGTAATTCGTACCAAATACCAAATAAAGTTGATATTTTTTGACTCCAAAAATATAAATTGTAATATCTTTTTGTAATTCAATGCAGTCTTGGACTGATTATGTTTTTCCATATTTTTAAATCATCTGCAAACAGTAATGATTTAGAATGTTGCAAAACATTGGGTAAATTGTTTATTAGTGCCAAAAAAGAGCAGAGGGCCTAAATTGGCACCCTGGGGGACTCCAGAATTAACAAAATAGCTATGTGACTCGCAACTATTATATACTACCAATTGAATTCTGTCAACAAAATATGATTCAATTAGATTCACAAGACGATCTGAAAATCCATACATTCTTAATTTCGACAAAAGCACATGCGACACTGTCAAATGTTTTTGCGAAATCCGTATATATTCCATTCACATCTTTTTGGCATGAAGGGAGGCCTTGGATTTTTGTTGTTAAGTTGTCCATGAACAGAACTGTAATTTTTATGTTGTTGTATAACCTGCATAACCTCCAACAAATTTACTGTCACTTGACAGAACAGAATATTGTTGCCAGATGCACTGCTTACTTTGATCATATACCTATTAACTCCTATACTGCTGGCTACCCATGTTCACAACGAGTGGAAATCGTAGTTAACGAAGAGATAGGTTTGACTGCACCGTGCTGTATTTTGTAGGAAATGCGCAGGCGCGAAAAATGTATATATATATATACAGCTCTAGAGGCCTTTAAGGCCTATGGCTTGGTTAACGAGCTTTTTCCAGTTTTTTCGGTCTTTTGCCGCCTCTTCCCAGTTTTTCACTCCCAGCTCCTGTAAATCTTCCTTTATATCGTCCATCCATTTTCTTCTTGGCCTTCCTTTTCTATTTGTACCCTCCAGTTCTTCCTTCAGAATCCTCTTAGGTAGTCTTGAGTTATCCATTCTAGCGATATGCCCCAGCCAGCCCAACCGCTTTTGCTTTATTATGTTTATGATACTTGGTTCACTGCATAGTCTTCTCAGTTCTTCGTTGGTACGTCTTCTCCATTCATTTTCCTCCTTTACTCCCCCGTAAATTCTTCTCCATATCTTCCTTTCCCATGCTTCTAATGCTTTCTGATCTTCCTTTCTGAGGACCCATGCTTCACTTCCAAATACCACCGTTGGTCTGATCACAGTCTTATATAGTTTCACTTTTGCTGTCCTTGTCACATTTTTGGCACTGAGAATTTTTGACATTGCACCCGCACTTCTTGCACCTATCGTTATTCTTCTCTTTATCTCGGATCCACTTCCCCCCTCATTTGATATTTCCGTTCCTAAGTACACTACACTTTTGACCTGCTCAAAATTGTATAGTTCTTGTTCTGAAACTTTGACTTCTAAGTTTTCATATTCCCTCTGCATAGTCTTCCCCGACACCATATATTTACTTTTTTCTTCGTTTATTTTTAGTCCATATGTGGCTGCCACCTGTATTAGACTTTTTGTCAGCTCTTTTAGCTCATGTTGCGTTCTTGTTATTAACACCACGTCGTCAGCATAAGCCAAACATTGCTGCGGACCTCTCATGATGTTTCCTTCTCTTTCTATTTTACTTTTTCTTATTATGTCCTCTAATACAATGTTAAACAGCGTTGAGGACATAGGGTCCCCTTGTTTTAAACCTCCACTTACTTTGAAACTTTCCGAGATGTTATTTTGTATTCGAACTTGGCACCAGGTTTCATTTAGCGTCATTCTAACCAGCTCAATTAATTCGTCTGGAAGGTCTAGATTATTCATTGCTTGGTACACCATTTGCCTTCTTATTTTTTCGTAAGCTTGCTTAAAGTCCACGTACAGCATATACACTTGCTTGTTCTTTTTATCAAATTTTTCTTGTATTTGTCTAATCAAAAAGATATGGTCAGTTACTGATCTATTTTTCCGGAAGCCGCTTTGATAGTTCCCTATTACCTTGTCCGCCTTCTCCTTTATTCTTGTGTCTATTACTGTTGCTAGTACCTTGTATACTACGTTTAGTAAAGCAATAGGTCTGTAGTTTTTGAGGTCTGTTTTACAGCCTTTTTTATGTATTGGGTTTATTATTGCTTCATTCCATTCTGTCGGTATCATTCTTTTTTTCCATATCTTCTTGAGCAGTTCATACACCCGCTGCACTAGATTTTCGCTACCGTATTTTAGTAGCTCGGCTGCTATTCCATCTTTTCCGGGGCTCTTATTATTTTTCAGCCGTCGGATTATTGTTTCTACCTCTTCTTTAGACGGTTGGTTCTCTTCTTTGTTTCTCTTTTCTTGTACAATCTCTTCCATCTCGTTTTGCTCTGTTTCATCGTCATTTAAAATATTTTTGAAATGGTTGGCCCATAGCTCCATTACTTCTTTGTCCCCTCCAACTATCTGGTTTTTCTTGTTTTTGAAAATAGTGGTCTTGGTTTGGTATCAATGCTTAGTGTCCCTCACACTTTTGTAAAAGGCTCTTTTTTTTTTTTTTAATACATTTATTTTCAACATGTTCCATCATTACAATAAATGATACTACATGCTTTGGTAATTACATTGCTTAATCGTATTGTATTCTCTTATAGTTAATATTATTTACTTCTTATTTATACTAGGTCATCATTTTCTAACTCTATTATTATCTTATACTAGTGTAACTTAGATATGTTATATGTTAATGTTTTCTGATAATGGTAATATTTAAATTATAACAATACAAAATATGATCCTTCATAAACTGAATATAACTTATACTAACTCTGTTATTGTCTTATACTAGTGTAACTTAAATATGTTCTCTGCTAATATTTTCTATTAATGGTAATATCTACATTATAATAATTCAAAATCTAAACCTTCGATAAACTGAATGAAATTCTTAAGATATATTTGTATTAAAGTTTCTTTTGTTACAGGCCAGTTGTCCCCATTTCTTGTTATTGCATATTTCAGCACTATTCTCTTAGGTTCTACAATAGGGCACTCATATATTAAATGGTCCACTGTTTGTTCGTTTATATTGCACGTACACATTGGGTCGTCACTTATTTTAAATCTGTGAAAATAAGATTTTAGTAATCCATGACCACTAAGCATCGCGGTCACTTTTGGTGAAGAATAGATTTTTAGCCCTAGTCTAACAGATACGGTAGGAAAAAACGATTTCGTTAATAATCCCTTTTCACTGTGATGCCATTCATTTTCCCACTTTGTCTCACTACCTTTTTCCACTTCACGCACCATTTGTTTTTTCTGAAGCCTGTGGTTGATCGATTCTATTCCGTTTCCATCAGTGTTCCTTTCTTGATTTCTATTGTCTTGTCTTGTCCTAATTGTATTTCTTCTTCGATATATTTCTGCATTTTCTTGAACTTTGAGCACTATTGGTGTAGTGCCAGCAAGTATACAGGATGCTTCATAAGAAATGGTTCGGTATGCTTTCAATATTTTTATATTCATTAACCTCTGAATCCTTCTGATTTTTCTCTTATTTGACGACTTTGTTAAAGCTGTTTCCCACACCGCTGCTCCATATGTTATGATCGGCAGAATCGCTCCTTTATATATGGTCCTTAAAGCGTTTTGTTCTAGTCCCCACGAAATTTTAGCTGATTTAGATAAAATATTTATTAGTTTGGTGCATTTCTCAGTAGTATGTAGTATATGTTGATTAAAATTGAATTTCTCGTCAATATAGATTCCTAGATATTTTAGGTGTTGCACTTGTTCCAATTCTTCGTAATCAAGATAGACACTTAATTTTTGATTTCTTGGGTTCTTTTCTTAGTAATTAACATTATTTTTGATTTATCCTCGTTAAAGTCGATTTTGTTTTCTTGTGCCCATCTTAATATCTTTTGTAATTCTATATTTGCTACGTTTTCCACTTCTGTTACAGTCCGCCCCTTTGTTACTACTATTAAGTCGTCTGCAAACGCTATCACTTTTGTTTGTTTTTTGTAATCTAGATTCAGAAGAGAATTATACATGATATTCCAGAATCCTGGCCCGCAGCATGAACCTTGCGGGCATCCTCTTTTTACTGTTTTAATTACCTGTTCGTTATTGGTTTCTAAAATGGCAATTCTGTCATTAAAATAGTTTGTTGACAAATTATATAAGTTTTTCGGGCAATTTAATTCTCGCATATTATTTAATATTGCTGGCCACCACGCTGCATTAAAAGCTCCTTTGACGTCTAGGCTTATAAGTTCTATGTCTTTCTTTTCGTTGAAGCTCTCTTCTACGAATTGTTTTACTTCGATGACTGCGTCCACGGTACTTTTATTTGGCGTGAATCCAAACTGGTTTGTATTCATCAAATTATTTGAATAAAGGTATCTCATTATTCTTTGTATAAGTAACTTTTCCAACACTTTACCACTCACATTAATTAGGCTAATAGGTCGGTACTTTGATACTCCATCTGCGCTTTCTTTTCCTGGCTTTACTAACGCTGTAATTAGCGATATTTTCCAATCCTTAGGGAAATGCGATCTCTCTAGGCACTGATTGTAAATTTCGGTTACGATCAAGGGAAACCTTTTTATTATTCTTAATAGTATATTACTTGTAATACCATCTATTCGTGGAGATTTTCTGGCATCCATGTTTTGCAAGATAGTTTCTATTTCTTCTTTCCGAAATAAATCGTCATTTTCTGTATTTGGTGGTTCTTTAACGCGATTTCTTGTTGTTTGTTGTAATAAACTATCTTCTCTTGGGTCGTCGTTCATTACGAATTCATCCATCATATGTTCTAATGTGTTTTTGATATCTTCTGTGTATTGTCCATTGTGTTTTTGAATTGTTGTTAATGTTAAACTGCTTTTTACTTTCCCTGCCGCTAGTTTATACACCATGCCCCAGGGATTGGTTCCTTCTTTTATTGTACAAAATTCTTTCCATGAAGCTGTTTTCTCTTGTCTAATTTTTTGTGTGTATCTTGTTTTCCACTCGAAGTATGCTTGTTTCCTTTCTTCTCTCAGCTCTTCGTTATTTTGTGTCTTCTGATATCTTCTTCTATGGGCGTTTACCTTTTTCCTTAGTAGTGTTAATTCCTCTGTCCACCATGGTACAGTTTTCTTATCATGCCTTGTTCTTTTTTGCTTTGACAAAAAGAATGATCTTGTGCAAGCTTCCTCAATTGCCCCGTTGTAATTTTGTATACATTCTTCAAAATTGATAGTTTCTCTTATTTTGTTGCTTGCATTTTTGTCAATTTCCGCAAGATTATTCGTTATGCTTTCTGCGTGAAACTTTATTTGAAGTTGTTGGGTAATGTGATTGTCGAATGTTTCCCAGTCTCCTTCTTTTATTATGTATCTTTTCCTTTTGCATTCGATTCTGTCTGTATTTTTTGTTGTTGTTGATATTTCAAACGTTATTAATTTGTGGTCAGAACAACTTTCTTCCTCTTCTATTTTCCAGTTTGTTGTATATTTAATTGTAAAAGGCTCTTGTGTCCTGCTTGTTGTAGTTGTGTTGTATGTTTTCTATTCGTTCGTATAGATGTTGTCTTTTCTTTCTTCTGCAAATATTTTTAACTTGTCTTCTTATTTCTTTGTATCTTTCTTGATTCCTCGTTATGTTTTCTTTAAGTGTCTCTAGCCTGATCCTTCTTTGCATTTCTATTATTTTTTTACATTCTTCGTCGAACCACTCTTTTTGTTTTTGCTCTCTGTCGTACTGTAGTATTTTCTGGGCTGTTTTATTTATTGCCATTTTTATGTTCTGCCATTCTTTCTCTATTTCCTCCTCCTCTCCTTTTGCACCTAGTTCTTTTTCCAATTCCTCAATATATTCTTTCCTTGTTTTATCTAGCTTCAATTTTTTCTGATTCCATTTTCTGGTGTGTTGATTTTTTCCCCTGCCTGTTCTTGGCACCATTATTTTCATCTTTGCACGTAACATGATATGGTCTGACCCTATGTTTCCACCTTGTAACTTCTTATATCTGTGATGCTGCTAGCGTGCATGTCTTCAACTACTAAGTGGTCTATTTGGTTAATTGTGTTGCCGCTGGGGGCTATCCATGTACCTTTGTGTATTTCTTTGTGCTGTAGGAAAGTTGCTCTTACTTTCATATTTTTTTCTGCCGCAAAATTTACTAACATCTGTCCATTGTTGTTTGTCGTTTCATGTTTGCTAAAATTTCCTACTACTGGTTTGTTCCTCTCCTCTCTGCCCAACTTGGCGTTGAAGTCCCCTATCAAGATCTTGATGTCATAGTTAGGTATTCTGCTATACTCTGCCTCCAGTTTTTCGTAAAATTGTAGTTTTATATCATCTTCTGCATCTTCTGTTGGTGCATGGATGTTTATTAGGCTTATTTTTCTGTATTTCGATCTCATTCTTAAATAACTCATTCTTTCATTTATGTATTTCCATTCTATTATTGCTCCTTTTAATGTTTTCTTAATTATAAATCCTGTTCCTAACCTATTGTCTTCTCCTCCCCCGTTAAATTGTATATATTCGCCTATCTCCATTATCTGTTGTGCTTTTATATTCGATTCTTGGTATGCGAGCACGTCAACTCTGTATCTATTTAGCTCTGACATTAATTGCTTTGTCGCTCCTTCTCTGTTTATTCCTTGTAGATTCCAAGCTGCTATTATCAATTCTGTCTGAGTTTGCTTATTTGTTATTTTTTTCTTATCTTTGTTTTGTCTTTTTTCCTTTCATTTTCCTTGTCATATGCCATTGTTTTTGCCGCGTCCGTTTCCTTTTTTGTTCCGTCCTTTTTGTTTTTCAGTTTTTTCCTGGAACAGGTGCTTCTTCTTTTTCCAGGCCTCCTCCTTCCTCATCTGACCATTTATAATTTACACCCTCTATTTGCAACTTGCGGTATCCCACTCGAATTTTGTTTCCCTTGCTCTTTTCGTCTCTTGCAACTTTCCTTATTGCTGCCTGATATTTTTTGTTCCTCTATAGTTAGGTCGCAGTCTATGTATATACCTCTGGGCAGTTTCCGTTTTTCTTTTAGTATATCTATTTTTTGTTGAAAATCTCTGCATTTCACCACTGTTACCTTTGCTTCTGGTTTACCCACTTTGTATGCTTCTTCAACTATTACAGTTGTTATTCCCATTTGATGGTGGAAGAAATCCTTAACTTCCTGTTTCAAATTTAGGTTTTGATTCCTGAATTCTGCTCCTTTAATTATTAAGTTGTTTTTCTTGTTGTGCTTTTCTTGGCTCTCCAGTTTTGTTTTTAGCAGCTCTATTTCCCTCGTAGTTCTTGTTTTTCCTTCTCCCAAACTAACTTCTTTCTTTATTAGCTCTTCTTTTAGGGCTCGTATCTCTTCTCCGTATTTTTTCATTCCATCGTTGATAATACTTATGTCATTCTTGGTGCTTTTGACATCCTCTTTTGTGCTTTTAACATTCTCTTTAATTTCCTGCAGTTGTGCCATGAGTTGCGAGTTCATACTCGTCAGCATCTTTTCCAGCCTGTCCATGTTTTATTAGGTTCACTTTCTTTTGGTGGTGAAGCTCTCAGTACTGCCTTACTCTGGTTACCTTTATTTCCACTTCCTGTGTTACTTTTATTTGAGCTCTCCTTCCTTTCCTCCTCGGCCCTCCTTTGTTCTGGCGATCTTATGGTCTTTTTACTTTTGGTAAATACCTCGTAGTACCCAGCGTGGTTCTCTGTCTCGTTTGCTGCTGCGTCGTTTTCTCTCTCTCGAAAAATGTATTTACACAAAATTTAACGCGCCAAACTAGTTCAATTTTGCGTGTGTTTATTCAAATTTAAAATGCCTGTTTTTGGGAAGCGTGTATTCTCTTCACCATGCAAAGCGTCAATAATTGTTAACGTGGACCAAAACTTAATAATTACTTTGTTACGGATTTTTTCCTGGAAGGATATCCTTCAGCTGGTAAAACTATTTTTACCTATTAATACTAATTTTTTATTGGTTTTCGGAAATGTATGAGGTTATATGTGTTTTGATGTAAAATGCTAACAGGGCCATTCTGTACAGACATTTCCATCGAAATATATGTTCTTGAAATAGTGCGTTTAACCAAAATCCTTTAACAAATTTTCTAATTGCACTGGCATAGCCTAGGTTGCTTTGAAAAATATCAGTAGAGATTACTCCAGCCAAACAGGTACAATGACATTGTACTATAATATAGAAATAAAATCTCTTCATTACATCAACTTGAAGAAAAAATATGTAAAAGCGGCACGCGATCTAGTTTATCAGATTAAGGATTAACATCTACACTATGATTGAAAAAGTTTTGAATTTGTAAAGCATATTGAAGGAAAAAAGGCAGTATAAAAAAGTTGTGAAATACATTAAAGATGTTTAATGCTCACTTATCTTTCCGGTAAGTTGTGAACTTTTTTTTTCATGAAAAAAATCAACTGGTTTTTTTGCAATCGGAATACAAGTAATTATTAAGTTAAATGGCACTATTTACTATTTTCTTTTTACTTGAGGGCTCTTATCGTTGAATAAACGTTATTGTGTCATGGTTCAATAGTGCGGCCTTTTTTACAGTTATTTAAAAAAGGTTCTGGGAACAGAACAACCTAAAAAAGTAAAAAACAAACAGTTCCATGTTTTTTTCATTTACAACACTACTGGTACATACAAAATTGGGTGAAAGTTTTTGTAACGTTTTCATTGGTTCAAGAGTTATTGAGTTTTACTATCAGGGTAATCACTAATAGACATCTGTTATTAGGTGTTTTGGGAATAAACACACAAAAATAAGACAGTCATTTTGCAAGTGAAGGGTTAGGTGCAATAACAAGTCACTTGCAGTTCACATAGTGTTGAGCAAATTGAGAAAAAAGTATAATTTTCATACAATAAAAGATCATGTAGTATTGCTACATGACCTTTTATTGCATCAAAATAATCAATTTTCTCAAAACTGTATACACTGCATGTGGCCTATTATTGTCCTCAGCCCTTCAGTTAGCATCTTTATTGATGTGTAAATAAAATTAATCTATTATATTTGCATCGTACATAATCGTTCTTTAACAAAGCTAACTTTTCCCTAATGAAATAAACTTATATTTAAAAAAGTATCTATTACTAATTTAATCATTTGTGTAACATGATTATCTAAATAATCCTGACCCTTAATGTGGTCCAATAATTCACAGTTTTTGAAAGTGACCTATTAAATATCTTGTTTAATAAAATAGCCTTAATATTAAGAGTACCGTGCTAGAGGATTGGAATGGAGGTTTCATGGTTGGCGGTACCAAGATCTGAAATCTAAGATATGCAGACGACACACCTCTGGCAGCGAGTACTAAAGAAGAACTGGAGGAAATTTTACAGACTCCAAACTGTAAGTGAAAGATATGGTCTGCATATTAATTATAATAAAACAAAAGTTATGATTGTTGACCGAGAACATGATTCAGAACCAAAGTCAATGGTGTTCGCAAACTGCGAGGTTGTCAACGAAATTGTATATTTTGGTTCGCTGATACAAAATAACTGAGACTGCAAAGCTGAAATCCGTCGATGTATACAACTGGGTCGCAGGGCTATGTGCCAACTGGCTAAGGTATGGAAAGATAGAAACATATCAGTAAGAACAAAAACTGTCTTAGTACAATCACTTGTATTCTCCGTATTTGGTATGCGTCGGAGATTGTTTGATAAAAGCAGCAGACCGTCCTCGCATTGGTGCCTTTGGAATGTGGTGTTGCCGAAGGATGCTGAGAATACCATGGACAGTAGATGGTGACAATCAATAACTGATGTTATAGCAACAGCGTACATAAATCAAACAAGTATAGACACTCACTGTCTGTTCCTTTGATGTCAAAATACCGATTTGGATGACCTTGAACGGCTCCTAGGAGGTACTTTCCGATAGTACTAACAGATGGCGCCACTGCTTTGTCACACATGATTGGTAGCAGAGCCGTAACTGGCTCTGATTGGTAGAACTTTGTGCTGCCATCTGATAGTCGAGCTTAGAAATACCCCCCCGAGTTACTGTCCCAGGCGCTCTAGACAGGTTTCAACATTTGGCATGAGTGTCTCTACTTGTTTGATGTATGTACGCTGATAATAACTAGTGCACAATTACCACACGTCATTCACGATGTTGGACTATGATAGAAGAGCAGATTTTACTCTCTTTTATTTTTTAAGAACGACCCAAAAAAGCCGGATCCTGATATATATTAATCTCTATATTATTAAGGTAATTCATAAAGTATTTGGCAATATTACAAGGTTATATCTCTGAAGATTGAGTGGTGTTTTGAAATTTCAGTTTTTTAAACAATAGAAAATATTGAGAGTAAAGAGGAGAGCAAGCAACTTTATCCAACCCTTGATGAAATTTCAGAGTGCTGACAGGATTCCTTTGTGTGCTACAATACTTTTAGTTTGTGTAAATTATTATTTTAGTTAATATACCTAGTCGTTTTCAATTATAAATCTGTGGAAGTTAACTTGATCTATAGAGGGTGTCCTTAAAATATGTGGACTTAGCTTACCACAGATTCCTGAGCTCAAAAGAGCACGATTTAAACAAATTTACGTAGATCCAAATGGGTTTTGTTAAGTCAATATTCTGTTGCAAAGTTCCTTTTCAAAAAACTAATTTTGTTTATAATAATTTAAATGAGTACTCTTTATATGCTATAAACCATCTTTTGAGATGATATTGATTATTATTATTGGTCGCCCGAAAACAGGTGACACATGAGCATTACGACACAGCTCAGGCAGTAATTCTTTAATGGCAAAGCCAATAATTTTCACATATAATCTCACAAGAGCATTAATTGTTTCCGGAAATTTTTTGATAAATAATTTCCGGATATGAATTAATGCTCGAATGCAGATTCGGTAAGAAAATCGTAACGACACAAACCCTAAAAAGAAGCAATGTCTACCTACAAAAAATTTCCAAGAAATTTTGTTGTTGTCTGGGTTACGGCTCGTGAACTAATTTTTCTATTGGTCATTAATGAGTGTCGTACGATTTTCGATTTAAACTTTTTTATATTTGTTTTCATTATATTTTGTTTACCTTCAAATCAGTTCAACTTTACTATGATTTTTTCCATTCTTCTGCACCTTATATACACTCCCAAGTCTTGACAGAGGAGTTGCTGCGCACTTCTTTTCCAGTATCTGTCCCATTTGCTTAAATTCCCGTAATTAGATATTATTTTTCCCCAGTAATAATTCTAATAACATATTGCAAGTAGGCAAATGATAACCAGTTGTAATAAGCAAACGCACAGATCTTAGTAACGTTAACAATTACTGTGCGAAGTTATAACAATCAAAAACTTATTGAATCTATTCAAAATAGAAGGGATGTAAATTTTTCTTCAGTTTGAAGGTATCACATTAATTGGTAATATTGAAGAAATAACTTTGGTGGTCTAATTTATTTATTTCATTACATAATTGTACGTAATCGTCCATCAAACATTTACAATCTTACATTTTACTTCAAATATAAAACTTAAAAATTACAATTTATTCGAGAGTCGTTTAATTTCAGTCGCGATTGAATCCATTCCAGCCCTAGCTAATATAAAAGTAAACGTAGTTGAAGTAACGAAAATAGTCTTCCTGGTCCATTTATGCTTTCATGTTTACCCTTAATGATGTTATTGTTTTTGTGAATTACAAAAAATATATACTACATGAATGTATTATATTAGCGGAAACTGATTGTATCAATTTTAATTAAGTAACATGTAACAGTTATTTTAGTATATTTAAAGGAAACATTTAAATTTTCGCTGGTTAAATATATATTGTCAAATCAATATTTTAGTTGACCAATCGAGTTAATTGATTTGACAAACACAATACAGTGTGACAATTAAGTTCCCAAACTGCCATTGTAGCACTAATGCCATCTGCCAGGAAAATGACAGTTGTTAAGCAGAAGGATTGTGTACATGACGTGCAAGTTTCAGCTTGTCTGGTTGATAAATTAAAAGAATAGGTGTATTGGTAAAGTTAGTGTTTACGTCGCATCGAACCGGATACTTTGAAGTACTACTTACGAAGAGCAAAGCTGATTGCCTTTACTGATGTCAGTGATCAGTTTTATATGGTAATGAAAAGATGGATCGTTTAAGTTCATTGCTTGGAGGTTGAATGTTGAGGAGGGTCTTGGTTCCTGTTGCATGACAATGCACCAGCACATTCTTCAGTCATTGTTTCTGAATTTTTGGCACACCATGGGATCCCCATGTTACACCATCCCTCCTACTTGCTTGAGTTGGCCTCAGCCAATTTTTTCTATTGCCTAAATTAATAATTACAATGAAAAGGTCAAGATTTGAGATTTTTTTAGGCCCCAATCTGGAAACTTGATTGTCACACTGTGTACATCACATAGAAAGGATATATGTTGGCAATTTATAAAGTAATCACTTGAAAATTCATGCAAGGTTTTGTCCACAAATCGTTACTTTATAATACAAATTCTTCATATAGTTTTATCAATACTAGTGGAAACGATTTCAAAATTTTGCAAGTCGGTTACTCCATTAGTTGCTGCAGCAAATACACAGAATATTCAGTATTATAGTTGGCCCGTAGTACAAATTGGATGCAAATTGTACATAGATAGATACAGAAATAGATGTGAGAACCATTTAGTTGAAGGCCAAATAGTCAAATTTTATACATCCTTTTTCCATATTAAACATTTATTATTAGCAGGTAAATCATAAATTTCAATGAGTTGTATGCCATTGGCATTGGCTAGAGCTTCTAAATCCTTAATATCCTTGAGTCCCCATTCTGGATTTTGCATTCGCAAGCTCCTATCAAAATCAATGTTAGATTGCGGCTTAATCACGCCATTGTGCGCATAAGGTCCGTACGTGACTAGCAAACCCCCTGGTTTCAGTATGCGAGGAACATTCGTGAAGAGGCCCTCTGTGCAACTGTAGGGGCTGATGTGAATCATATTTACGTTTAGTACATAGTCGTAGCTTTTCTGATCCAAGTTCCATAGTTCGCAAGGTTGTGTAACATCTATTTCAATGGGATCTTTTACGTTCCTTGTAGGTGTATCTCGGGCATAAGCCTTGATGCTGTTAAACAAGGACTTCTCATACTCCGAAGGCTGGAATACGAGCTTGGGGAAGTGTTCTGCAAAAAATGAAGCATGCTGGCCAGTTCCAGAGGAAATTTCCAGGACATTTCCAGGTTTATCAGCATCAAAATGTGTCTTGAGCACCTCAAGTATGGGACGTTTATTTCTCTCCGATGCTGGGTATTGTATTTTTTGACTGAAATTGAAGAATTGTTGGTCTGATTAGAATGTTTTGATATTATACATAACGTAGTGATTAGTTATGATGGTTGACTGAATATCCTTTTTAATTTTATTAAGACTGACTTTAACTGAATTGGAATGCCAAAATAGTTTTGATTTGATATGTTGCATATTTTGCGTGTTTTTGCAGCAAATTAGCTACGTTGCTCTCTTTAGGATAACTAAAAGTATTTTATACAAGTACTGCCAAATTAATGTTAAGCAAATATTAGTTACCCAGATTCTAAATGCTTGCTTCATTTTTAAGACAGAAATTACGGTACCTTTCAAGCTTATGTGCAAGCGATAACCATGTCCCTTTATATCAAGCTTTTTGTGCCTTCCATTTGGGATCAATATCAAATTTAACATATGATTTTTGGTTGAACTGTTTCCAATATATTTCTAATAGAGAATACTCAACGCCAAATTTTAAAAAATATACTTCTATACAAGCCAACAATATTTTACATATTTTATAACTCAAAAACAATTTTTGACGTTTTAAAAATATTAGAAATAGTATCCAGGGTATTTTTATAGCTAGAATCTAAATATTTTTTTTGTAGAATATAACATATAATGGAATATCTATCTCATGGAAGCTGTTAAAGCATTAGCTTTCAATGGTAAAAATATGTGTAAAGTGTTAAAATGCTTTATGTACTATTATATGGTGCTTATTTAGTCATTTTATGTATGCTGTAAGTACTTCGTGACATTTACCTCATTTTCCTGATTATTTGTTTGGAGACACGGTGAACTATGATCATCTGAAAAACAAAGTTATGTGATTAGTGATTGCAAGTATATTATTGATAGTTTTAAATTCACGGACAAATTTGATTTATGTATGTTTACATAGTTGTGCATGAATGTAGCACTCATGAGACGTAATTTAAGAGTTACTATGAGTAATCGACGAGTACTTTAATGTGATGGATCTGCATTTTTAAATATCTAATAAGATTTCCAAATATTCTTTATGCCAAATATTATAATATGTTAACCTATGTACGTACTTATGTATATTTAAGTATAAATAATAAATATTTTAAAATGTAATGTAGTTTCTTCTTCGCAAATTGCAGAACATACAGCGTTTGTTAATAGCTTCGAGCATACTTGAAAATGAGACTTACGAGATTGCAACAATTATCAGGTAAGAACGCTACGAAGTATAACTAGCAAAATCTATACAAAAATAATAGAAGCCAGACTTGGCGCAGAATTGAGATTAAAATAACCCTGGAAGATGCACAGTGCAAGTTCAGAACAAATAAAAGCACAAAGACAATCTTCGCCCTAAGACAAATAAGCAAAAATAGATTAAGAACTCACAGGCAAGTGAACATATACTTTATCAACCAGCAAAACGTGTTTTCCACATATCTGAATTTTCTAAATATGACCAAAGAGATATGCTCTTTGATATGACTTTGAAAAGGAATCCATAGTTTAAAAAAGGCTCGTAGGGTTTGATATGACTTTGAAAAGGAATCCATAGTTTAAAAAAGGCTCGTAGGGTTTGATATGACTTTGAAAAGGAATCCATAGTTTAAAAAAGGCTCGTAGGGTTTGATATGACTTTGAAAAGGAATCCATAGTTTAAAAAAGGCTCGTAGGGTTGATCTCTGCAAATGAAGAAGTTATAAGGTTTTTCTTAGAATATTACGATAAAAGTGTAGCGTTTCTTTATCTGTCATAGTTTCACAGATCCTCATATATAAGTGCAATTTAAGAAAACTGTACATGTCTATTTAATAATTTTATAACTTCATACAAAACCTTTTATGAGAGGAAGTTCAGAGAAGCATTAAGCAATAAAATAGCGAATGTAACTAGAACTCAAGCAGATGAAACAATTACAGGAAAACAAAGAATAGAGTGGGAGCGGTTAAAAACAGAAGTGAGCATATCAGTAATAGATTTACAGAAAAAACAAAAAAGAATAGTTCTCAGACGGAACTTGGACATATGTAGAAAAAAATAGCAAATAAATCAAGAGACGAGCATTCAAGTTAAACGTCTGTGTGCAATGAAATTCCAGAATATAAGAGTCACGAGGTTAATTAAAAAAAAACAGCCACCCTACATAATCTTACTCATTGCACTGAAGGAGCAGAAAAATCATTTGAGAAAAGTACCAAATTACAAGAAAATTAGCAACAATAAACCAATTACAAGATCAACAAGGAGAGATTACACCTTTGAAAGATACACAGAACAACGTTGAAATTAAAATAGCAATTGCACAAGCTGGGAAAACCGGACTCTTGAAAGCAGCTCCACCTATACAATTACAGCCTATCTTAGATAGAGTCTGGAACAATGAATTATGGTGTGGAAAATTAAAAGAAATATTAACCAAACTCTTGAAGGGAGACCTAACCAGATGCAATAATGGGCAAGGCATCAAGCCTCTTAACATATCTTAAGAAACAGACTGGAGGAAGTTATAGCTGGCGACCAGCCGGCGCATGCACTTTAGAGTGAGAGAGGGCAACAATCAGGGTACGGACAAACAGTTGTCCCCTCTCACTCTAAAGTACTTAAGAGTGAGAAGGGACAATGATCTGTCCATACCCAGGAAAGTATAAACGTCAAATTGACCTATCAAGGCACCTTACGCTAAAACAGGTAGGGAAACAACCTTTGACAGGTTCAAACAAATGTCAATGTCAAGTTTACCATAGACACTACCAGTAAGTGCATAAATAATTTTTGTTATTATTAATTTATTCTGTGAATGTGATGCCACAAGGTTGTAAGTTCGGCAGATGATCGTTTTTAGCCGTAATTTAAAATATCTAGTGTTTATATAAAAATCTGTAAAGGGTTTTACTCAGAACTTACCTTGCAAGTGGATGTTAATTTTGGCAAAGGAATTCAATAGAATTTTGGCGAAGAGCCAAAATACAAGCTGGCGTTGTGATACCCGAAGTGTTGGAATGCGGCGAGCAGGTTTATATTTGTAATAATTATTTTTTAAGCAGGAAAACGTTTAAAAATGCTATGTAATATTTATTTATTTATTGCATTCACGTTGCAGAAACTTAAATTTATATCTGTTATAACCTATAAACTGATTGTGTACGCCACTGAAAAACCGAGTTTGGTTAACATAAACAACTTTGAGTTTCCCTACCTATGTTAGCGTAGCTAACATGATTTAGTGACCTTAACATATACTGGCTGTGGTCAGAATTAGAGACCATTTATAAAGTTATATGTATAAGAGTCGGGCAAACACAAATGTCAGCGGCCATTACTGATCCAAAAATAAATGATAGCGTTCAAGGCCGGAGTTGTCTTCCTTAGTATGTGTCAGTTTGATGAATTTAATTACTTGTCAGTTTGACATTGTCAATAAATGGTAAATTTAAAGCGTTGACGAAAACTACACTGGTAGGTATCTACCGTTTACCGATTGGTGGTCAGCTGATTTTGCAGTAGATGGATCGGATTGAGTAATTTACGAGTGCTTTTTTGGTGGTCTAGTAAACAGATAACCTCCAAAAACTTGTCTCATCATTGTCGAGTCGGACAATAATATTAATAATAATTCAGATGCTAAAGCTTACAAAGCACCAGCCTCTACACCGCTCAGTAAAAAGAGTTTGTTGATAATACATACATACAATAATAATTATTATATTAAGTATATTATGAGTAGAGGACAAGTCCTATAATTTTAATTTCCACATTAAATGAACAGCATTTTTTGGGAAGGCTTTTAAAATTAAAAAAAAGATGCAACAGCCTGTCATTTTACTTAACGCTTAATAGTTTGACAATCAAGTTTCACAGTACGTCATTTAATTGTCATTGTCGTAGCCACCGTTCAAATTTCCATTTTAGATTACTGCGCATGCGCAGTGGATCATAACCAATCAAAAGTTGACCCGCATTTGCCCGACTCTAACCTAACTATGTACAGGATCTCTAGCCAGAATTGGGTGGGCAGGACGTCTATAGAGAATGGAGGGCAGCAGAGGAGTTAAAAGAATTTTTTACAAGAAAGTGGACAAGTCAAGTTTTTAAATTTCAAAAATTGCAGTGCTGCCAAAATCAGCTACCAGAAGTTCCAAGACAGAATTTAAACAAGGTAGCAACTTCATAGCATTTGACAGTTCACGAGTTTTGTGAATGGATAGTAGGAAAAGATGAGTTGATTGTGTAAAGAACCACTTAGGGAAGTTAGGCATTAGAAATGGAGAAATAGTGGCAAGGTATATGAGAAAATTGAGGACAACTGTAGAATCAGCCAAGACCTACCTAGGGCCGGTTGCAGAAAGCAATGTTAAGTCTCGTGTTAGCTAACATCGCGTCAAAGTGAACAAAAACGAATCAAATCTCAAATCTTTATGGTAACTAATACATTAGTAAACAAAATTTGATGCGATTTTGTTCACTTTGACGCGATGTTAGCTAACACGAGACTTAACATTGCTTTCTGCAACCGGCCCCTAGAGTTGTAGATAGATAGACCTTATTATATAATGCATCAGTATGTAAAATACAATGATTAAGCATATTGAGTCAGTTGGTTTCTTTGATTTTATAAGAAATATGTTCACTTTGCCTAACACCATAAGTGAGCCTTAAGCATGCATTTTATACTGATTTTTTTACAGTAACAGCATTAATGCATGAACCATAGATACACAAATTAAAAGAAGATAAAACTACAGAATCCAGAATCACAGAAAATCTTTTTGATACTTTCGTTCAGAACACGTCTTACTATAAAGCAGCTCGAGGCTACCATAAATTTTACGTGTACAAATGATAATGTGTTCTGGAAACCTTGTTATTAAGAATGAGTCCTAAATTGCGTGAAAATTCAGAGCATGTGATTAAAGAATTCTTGGGCCAAATAAATAACGGATTTAGGCAGGTTAACATTAAGAGAATGTTGTGTCCCAATTGTAACAATTTTTTCTATATCTTCATTAATTACCTTAGATGGGTAGAGAAAGTCCCAAGGTTTGAGTGAAAAATAAAGTTATGAAAGTACAAAAAACCATCGAATATAATGCATAGAGCAAGGGACCAATTATTGAACCCTGAGGTATGCCACTTTCAATACTACGAAAGTTAGATTTATTATTTTTTAGAACAACAGCGACAACATATCGAGAGTTCAAGTCTTTGAATTAGTATTTTAACTGTATTTGTTTGTTATCCCTATAAATAAAACATTTGAAAGGACTTATTTTTTTTTAATTTTCAAACTTGAACTGAATTTAGCAGTATGAATTAAAATGTCAGAAGGAAATCTAATTAAAAGGCATTTTCACATATAATCTCATAAGAGCACAAATTCTTTCCGGAAATTAATACGTTAGAACGCATTTAAAAAATTTCCGGATATGAATTAATGCTCGAATGCAGATTCGGTAAGAAAATCGTAATGACACAAACCAAATTTATAACAAATTTTGTTGTTGTCTTGGTTACGGCTCATGAACTAATTTTTCTATTGGTCACTAATGAGTGTCGTACAATTTTCATAAATACAAAAATATACAAGGTGTTTCAATGTTAAAAACTGAAATGATTAAATTTGCATATTTTACTATTTTACACTCGAAAAGTATATTCATTATCATGTCTCACATATTCACTTACACTGAATACACAGACACGATTTTTGTTTATGGTTTCTGTAATGGACATGCTGCAAAATGCACTCAAATCGGTAGAGCTGTATTGGAAAATGTATTGTACATTAAACTTGAATGTTCTTTGTTTTTAACATTGAACAAGCTGTATTTTTATAACAGTTAAGGGTAAGACACATTCATATGAACTTGTATGTATGTATGTATAATCTGTAACCTCATTTTACCTTGCGGTGTAGAGGCTGGTGCTTTATGCGCTGGCATCTGGCGATACAATGCTCAACTTGCCCTGGATTCGGGATACAGAGTCGAAGCGCGCCTTTGGTGCTTGCGCAACAACCATTGTGTGAGGTGTGTGTCTTGGTGATGTGTTGACCTTGCTACTCTATCTCTTAGGTCTGTGGTTCTAAGTAGAGCACAGTTAATTTGGTGTCCAACTGTAAAAGGTCTCACCGAGCCCCGCGGGATTCGAACCGAGGACTTGCATAATGCAAGCCTGGCGCTTACCCAATTGTGCCACTCGGCTTCTTTCATATGAACTTTTTTGCTTAAAACAATGTCTATATTACGTCAAAAAATAATGACCATTTCTATTAAAACATCCATAAATGATTCAATTTTAAGCTCACCATTGTGATTTTGAAAATCATTTGAAGTCAATTAAATTGACGCAAAGTTGCAAATTTTAATGCTGAATTGATGAATTTAAAAATTAATTACACCTAGCCTCTTTGGTTTTTGAGTTATGACCAAAAACCAAAAATTCCAATTACGATTTTCATGCATTTTCATGATTTTCGGTCGCACTTTCTTATTTTAAATATACGTTAAAATCTGCGATATTCAGTTATAGATGGCAGCAGGCGATGAATGCAAGTCTATTTTTAAACGACCAAATCATGCATTCCGACTAAATGTTGATTATCAGAATGTGATTTTCTGTTGAAGCAGATATCTAATTAGGGAATGACCAAATTTTAAATTAAAATTACAACTATTTTAGGAAAAATATGACCTACAAAAATTAAGTTTTAATTTTTTAATGAAGTACTAAGTACTTCTTATTGTAACTCTTACAATTGGACTTCACAAAGCTAACTTTTCTTACCCAGGTATGAAAATGGCTACCTATTGCTAGACCAAAAGTACAGCTATATCACAGATGGTGCATACTTAAATGCATAAGATTATGCCGGATACAAATTTGTGGGGTTGCCGACGAATTCTGCCACATCTGGTTGTAGGGATTGAATCATAAATTTTTAAGGTTTTGCCAAAGCAGAGAACATGCATTGCATTTTAATTTTTACACTATTATTTCCTGCATCTCTTATTCAATCACATGCCATTATTTTTCAAAATGCAACTAATCATGCATTTTTATAATGGTAAAAAAACAAAAATTTTCATACACAATACCGCGAGCGGTAGACGAATTGCCGAAAAATGTTGTCAAAGTATATGAGTGTTTATTGCTTTGATATGAATTGGTCGAGCGTGATAGCACGAGACCAATTTTGAAGCAATAAACACGGATAAACACTGACAAAAATTTATGCAATTCGTCGGCTACAAGCGTTATTTGAAGGACTATTCAACGAACAAAATTGACATTTCTTAGTAATTAATAAATTATATCACATCCTCCTTGACTAGGTTTAGTTAGTTTAACAGCGCAGTGGAGGAGCTCGTGAATTATATTGAATTTAAATCAAGTTGTAAAGTATATGGTTGGCATAGCGTCGCTATGTAAAATTGTTTATAAACAAGTAAGAAAAATATAAAAGCATCATCAATACCTGTAATGAAGATACTCCAACTGGCCTTCAGAAGAAGTTTTTTTTTATTGCTAGTTATGAACTTGCTTGGCGTGGAGGCAAAGCTGTACGTTGTCACATCTTTTATTTCAAAGAAGAAATAATAGCAGCGTGGTTAGAAATAGAATAGAATACAACCCAATATTCTCCAAAACAACTCAATGGTTAATTGCGAACAGTAAGAATCCGGATATGTGTCCCATAAGATATGTATTTCTAATGACTAGTTAAAAATATTTGTTTCATTATAAAATTCATTGTTTTAGATTGTACAGAGAGTTGATAGCCAAATGAACGCCAAATATTAAAACTACTAGATTTTTTCTGTTAATCATTCCTAGACTGATGGAAGTGCAGTCTGACCTCATCGTTCGCAGGGGTTATGTTCCAGAAAAATGCCGCGAAGCGCAAAACCGCAATGCGCAAGTAAACACACAAATGATAAAAACGGGGTTAGGTTCCATTAACTAGATTTATTTATACTATGCAACCTCAAAAAACCAAAACTTTTCTGCGTTTTTTTGTCTAGTAAATCTGAAGAAGAAACTTTACGCTTTGACGACATGGTTTTCCGTGTTTTAAAAATTAAACTCAATTGAATTTTCGGCAGAAACCCTCGAGAAGACAGTAAAGCTTGAACTAAAATTCCATACATGACATAAGTCTGCCACTTGAATCTAGAGCTCGAATGTCCATTTGTTTATTCAAGTTATAATTTTACAATTTATTTCAGGTCCGATTTGGTAATAAAAGATTCAAAGAGTTACCTAGGCTCGATAAGTGTGTTTACACGTTCGTGATAAATAATGTTACAGGTCGTGACAACTAGCTGAAGCTCCGAGAATTGGTTGCGCAGTAGTCTCAAGCCGAGTTGGCGGGGAGAATTCAGTTCTGACAATATTGTGTTCGAGTGAACATCGGTACACTCTTGCAAAAAGTCGGCGCTTTTGATATTTATCGTTTGTTGCTTTGTTCTTGTTATTTTAGTTATTACGTCTGTTGATTTGTTTTTCTTATTGTCTCCGTTGCTTTGTTCTCGTTGTTATTGTTACTGTCTCTGTTATTTTGCTCTTGTTATATTTGTTATTGTCTCTGTTACTTTGTTCTCCTTATTGTTGTTATTGTGTCTGTTGTTTTTGTTAATTATTTGTGTGACTGTTAAATTATAATTGCGTAATGGAGTTGATAACCACATGAAACATTTTAACCAGAATTTATTTTAGCTCCAATTTTATTATTTTATGCAATGTACACAACTTCATAAATTTAAAGCTGTCAGTGCAGCAAATATAATCACCCTATTCAAGGCAGCTTATCTTATCGTGCCAGAAATCTACTTCGGAAACCATAATGACCGCTGTGTTATTATTCTCAGAGGATTTACCGAATGAATATTATCAGCTAAAGAATTTTCTGATTTTACTTGCATTTTGTATTTGCGAGATTCCGCTTTAGCAAGTAAACTGCACACCTGCAATGTTTTGTTTATTCCAAGAACAACGCCAACGGGTACAACAGAAAGGCGGTGTTTTTCAATAATTGCTTTTCTACTTGAGTGTACCGCTAGTACGTGCTTCCCTTTCTAACCGACTCCGACTCTTTCCTGGATCTGCGCAAGTGAGAGCTTCAGCTGGTTGTCACGACCTGTATTTAGGTGTTCATGACATAAACCGCATACGTCCGCTTTATTTACTTACGGCCGGTCTTATTAAGGTCACTTATCTGACGTTAACTTTAAAACGCTGTTAAAATAAACAAAAGCTCATCAAAACGTTGGCACTTATGACATATTATTCATTAGTAAACAAATTTTTATCCGCAGGGAAGTGTTTTGGGGCCTTTATTGTTCGCTCTTTACATAAACGATATGGGAGAGCACTTGAAAAAGTGTAAATATCATTGTTTTGCGGACGATACTATTATTTATTTGGAAGGTAACAATGTGGATGAGCTAATTGACACTGCCAATGAGGAAATGGAGACTTAAATGTTAGTAAAACAAAAGCTATGTGTGTCAGTAGCGAAGGCGATTATAGACATGTGGTAGATAATCAACGATTTGTTAAAATTGAGGACATAAATGTACAGTTTGTAGAAGTGCTGAAGTATCTGGGAGTGATGGTAGATTATAAACTTAGTTTCAATGATCATATCTAGGAAGATAGGGAAGAGGTTAGGTGTGATATAGACTAAAAAATGTGTTTGACAAGACATGCACGATATATGTTATACATATAATACATTGATTTTGCCGATCTTCTATTGTTGCGGTACAGTGCTGTATGTGAGTAATAATAGTGGAATAGAGAGACTTCAAAAACTGCAAAATAGAGGTATGAGAATGTTATTGAACTGTAACAGATATACCAGAATAAGTGATATGTTAGAGTGTTTGAATTGGATGAATGTAAGACAGCTGCTGGAATACCAGACATTAGTTTTTATACATAAGGTACATTTGGGCAATATGCAATCTTATTTTGATAGATATCTAGTGTACTGCAAGGATATGTATGGATATGAAACCCGAGGAAAACATAACCTTTACGTCAAAACTGCAATTAAGGGAGTGGGTTGCAATTCTGCAGACTTGGGAAGATACTTTTATAAAAGTATCTGAAGATAAGATAAGATACATTGATCAAAAAAGTATCTTTTTAAGATAAGATACCGATTTTTAAAAAGTATTTACATAAGATACAAGATACTTATTACAAGTATCTAAGATACTTTTTTTTATATATTAAAATTATACAATTACTGTAAAAACTAAAAATTTTATTTATCAGGCCATACGCCATAAATGCAGTTACAAAAAAAAGAATTTATATAATAAATTTATTTATATTTCTGAACCTTTTAATAAAATAAAATTTTCCAGGTGGGCATCTGACAATCCTGCTCTTTTTTACTTAGCACAAGGCCAGCGCAACTGAATATCGCACTAATGCTGTTAATGCAATGAACAAAACTGCGCGTTTAGTTGTAAACAATAAACATTGATATAACTGTTGCTATTCTAAGAAGTGCTTGCTCAGTATAATGACTATGAGAGGATTAAAGCATAAGCAAAATGACTAATGGGTAAATAGTTCTCTAAAATCTAAATACCCAAAATTTTCCAACTACAACTTCATAAAACAAAAGACCCTTGCTTAGTATAATGAGGGGATTAAAGCTTAAGCAAAATGAGTCAATACACAAAATTTTAAAACTTTCTAAAGTAGAAAGTTTCAGAAAGTTTTAATTTGACTTGCTAGAAAAATACTGAAAGTATCTTAAAAAGTATCTTTTGAAATAAGACAAGATACCTAAAAAAAAGTATTTAAGATAAAATACCGATACTATGTATAAAAAAGTATCTTATATAATGCAAGATACCGTAAAAAGTATCTCGATACTAGTATCTCGATACTTTAAGATAAGATACTACCCAAGTCTGCAATTCTGTGTTTGTGAAAGGATGTATTAGGTATAATGAACTAGATGATAATATTCGTAATTTAGGTGACATAAGGATATTCAAAATTAGATTAAGGGAGAAGTATCGAAGTGAAAATTAGCTAGATACTGTGCTGAATTTTTAAAATTGTTTGATGTTTTGTATTATAAAGATGTAAATATTAGAATAGAGTTAATCGTAAATGTAGCAATTATATGCTAAATAAAGTATATTTTAACAGCGAATTAAAGTTAACGTCAGATTAGTGGCCTCCATAAGACCGTTCGTTAGTGTGTGATAGTTAAAATAGTTAACGTTGGCAATTCTATCCGTGAACGACAAAGCAAATATCCGCGAATGGCAAAGAAAAGGGAGCACAAAGGATCTCCCGCGTAAAACCAAATCAGCGAACCACAAAGCCGCGAACAGCGAGGTCTGACTGTACTGCAACATGGTACAAGAATTGTTCTGCTGGAGAAAATGAAATTGGAAAATGGCATAAATAGACAGCACAAAATTGTGGCTTAGATGTGAAAAAATGAAAATTTTGAACCCTTTTACGAGATCAACTGCTGTTTCCCAATTAGCGAAGGCAGGTGTGAGTAACCAGCAGACTATAAAAATCACGGGTCACAGTAGCGCTCATTCGATTGCAATTAGATGAGCAGCACCACCGATTTTTGGTTGAAGAAATGAGAAACGAAGTGATTCATAACTGTGATCCTAATGATTTCGCCTCGCTTCAACCACACTATGAAAAATCAGATCAAATGGTGGGAACTTCACAGAGTTATAATATACACAATAATAAATGTAATTTTACAATTTACAACAAATAATTTCTAATTTATAAACAATTTAAAATATGTTTGTAAATTTTGAGTTAAGAACAATAATTTATTAATGTGAATAAAAATCTGTTGACGTGAAATAAATTGTTTGTCAAATTTGACATTGCTTATATCATACTTGATGACCAACTAGATTTGAAAAGAGGAAGTGTATCATACTCCGTCTCTTCAAATTGAGTAGGTCGTGTAATTAGATTTAATTTAGATGAGTTGGAGGCTATAGAGTTAATTCGATGAAGTATGTGTTATTTTGGCAAAAAACCAAAATACACATCAAAGTTTGTGTACAATTGAATTTTTACAGGATGTTAAATAAATTTCACAGGAAAAATTGTCTTAAAATTCCTCTAGTGAAATTGTTGCACAATTTTACACTGATTGGTGCAAATAATAAAAATATTAAATTATGATTGGTTGATAGTTAACATGAATAGTTCTTGGAATTTTATCAGTTTATTTTTATCACTTTAGTCCATGACAGCCACCAAATGTTGTTTTAATCAAGACGGTATTTCAAAGACGCAATTTGAAATGTCATTATGCGTCATTATAAATGTCATATTTATTGCGTACTGACTACTGATACAAAATGTATTGATAATTGGGAAATGCGGTAGTCGCTCGATTATTTGAACTTGTGCATATAACCGAGATGTTTACTAAATAATTGAGTGTACAGTTTAAAATAAGTTTATTGCATTTATTAACTTGAATACATTTTATAAATGAATAATATGAATAAATATGTATAAAAAAGAATTAATTTTGCTTTATAAGGTAGCTAGTTAGTTTTGGCTGAAGCTTATTTCCTTGTGAGCTTTTTTGAATCTATAATGTACAATTTTGGTTGTTCATAGAAACGAATTGTTCATTTAATCGAGTATTTAGTCCTCCAAACAACTACTATAGTTCACAAAATGTAATATTGGTTTCATAATTTTGCTCGGACAATTTTTAACACAAGATTTATTTTTTCGGCAACGTCGTTCGACAAACTAGCTAACAAATTTCCTATCTTTCAGTTCGAGAAATTTGATTAGGTTAGTTTGTCTCATGACGACGACAAATGTTCATAAAAAAATTACTGGAAAAACCATTCGCCCTTAATGCATTATTAGATTACCTACAAATTCGCTCAACTGTCACATGTCCGTTTTCGTCCAACAACAGTGTTTGGATCAGTATTTTAGCAAGCAATCATTCGTGTATACCATGGAAAATATTATCTAAGCTCAGGAGATAAATGTCGCCTCATTGCACAAATTTCACACGCATATGTTAATAATGTTTTTATCCCAATTGGGCGCTATGAAAGCCAACTGCAATCCATAGCGGAGTCTTAAATCAGAGAGTTATGCCCACCACTAAAGGCATGCTCTTAAAGAATGCTATGGCATCGTTCAAAAAAGCTTATTATTAAAGCTTCACTGATATCAAGTTTCACATTTATTTTCGTAAATGATCGAGATGTCTGCAGGATATTTCTTTATAGCCAGCCGTGATTGATTAATTAGAAAACAAATATAACCAATCTTCAAAACAACTGAAATTGCAGCTTTCATTTGTTTTTGGATTAAACAATTACATCCTATTAAAAAATGTTTTTTGTTTTGGGCCATACTTACATTTTGTCCGTTTCAAAAATCAATAATTATATAATGTACTACCGATTTTATTACACTAACAACACTGTACATACTTTAGTATAAGATTTCTGTAATTTAATTAATTTTTTACATCAAAGGACGACTTGAAAAATAGGACCTGTTTATTCTGGAGACTGCTTCTTTCACATCTAAATTTTTGTGCAGTAAAACTTAATGACCCAAAAGGTTTTATAGTTAACCAATCACCAATAATCTGAAACGCATGAATAAAAATAAACAAAATAATTTTCCAAACATTTATTCAATAAATAAGGTTGTAATCTATGAATAACATACTATTTTCTCATTATTTATCTCTAACGAGTTTTTTCCTATTTTTTACAATTTTAACATTTTGCGGTAAGAAAACACTATGTCCGGTAGTCTTCAAATGATCGAATAGCTTGTTTTTGATGGAAAATCTGCTTTACAGGTCACACAGCAATGATTGGTGTCAGTATCAGTTTTTGATGCTTCCATTTCCTTTTTATCTTTCTTTTCTTTAGACTTCTTAGGTTTTTTTATTTTTTCAGTTTTAACTTTGCTATCTTCCGTATCACTGTTTTCGGGATTTTGTAAAATTTCACTACTATTATTCGTATTGTTTAAATTGTTGTCTAGCGTTTTATCTACTTTACTACTACCCTTTTTATTTTTTCGTTTTTGCTTTTTGGAAGTAGTACTATGGTCAAATTCGTCCCCTAAGTCAGGAGCATTTATATCGTTATCACTTTCTTTATTAGATACTGGTACCCCTTCACTTTCGCTTAATTTCATACGAATAACATTTCTTGATTTTCGCTTTTTCTTTTTCGGCTTTTGTCTTGTTTCTTCACACTCTGAGTCAGCACTTAGCAATTCCACATCACCATTCCTATGATCTAAACTATCATCAATTTGCAGTTCATGAGTGCTCGAGTCTGCATCTTCACTTAAATCCTCAAAATCATCGTCATCTAGCATCAATTCTTTCATTTTTTCAACATTTTCCTTATGCTTCTTGCTTAGTTCGTGGTTTTGGAAAGCTTTCGGGGTCTTAAATACTTTATTACAAGCGACACAATATAAATTGTCAGTTTCGTCTTCCCCAGAATTACTATTCTCATCTTCACTCTGCGAGAGCTCCTCTCCGAATTCCTGCGCCAAGCTCCTTTCAATTTGTTCCAGTTCTGTTTTGACGTTATCGAATTTAGTCCACTCCGCTTCCGACTTCGATTCGTTCAACTGTTTTTTACGCTCCAAACGTTTTTGCCGACTGAGATCCTCCTGCTTCTTTCGGTTCTCGATGATCTTGGCTTCCAGTTTCTTAGAATTCTCCTGCACTCTTTTATCTCTCTTTCGCACAAACGCGACCAATGCCCTAATTTCTTCGTTTCTCTCCTTCCTCGCTTTCTGTCGTATCTTCTTGTTTTCCTTTTCCATTAATTTGAAGACTCTGCGATCACGCGTTTCTTTAATGTTATAAGGATCGAGCCACACGTAGCTCTTCTTAGTGCTGTAGCTCGTCCAGTACGCATAGAAGGGGCCCACAACTGCATCATAATCGCTAGTGGATGATCCGAACGGAGGTATTTCGCAAAACTCCTCTTTGTCGTCCATGTATTCGATATCTTCGCGTGCAATTTCTTCGAAAACCTTCCTGTAAACGGTATAAAATCCATTTTCTTCGTCGTTGTATCCCTTAAAGCAGGTGGCGGTGAAGTATTGAAATACGTCCAAGCTTTTGTCTTCAAATTCCGAGTTGCTCCCGCGTAAAATTTGCTCTCGGTGGTTGTCATACCAAGCCCTCTCTTGCCGATCGCTGAGAACTTCGTAGGCCTGCTGCACCAGCTGAAACTGTTCTTTGGCGTTTTCCGGATTATCCAGATTTTTGTCTGGGTGCCATTTGAGGGCCAATTTCCTATAAGCTGTCTTTATCTGGGAATCGTCTGCATCCTTGGGAACTTCTAACACCTCGTAGTGACACCTCATTGTTGAGCTTGTATTATGACAGGTGAATTCACGTGGATCGATCGAGTACCTGCTACTTTCTTGCCGACGATTTTATCCTTCCTGTATGCACACTTTACACTTAACCGTTAATTTAGCGTGTGTAGTTACACGTAATTTTGCTCGGATAACCTATACTACGTTCTCAACAATCGCCAAATCAAAAAGAAAAATTTGCTTACCAAAGGTAGCGGAGTGGGGAAAAGTTCGCATGCTGGTTTTCGAGCAACTGCGGATCGAATTTGCGTTTGTTCGAAATTGTGGGTCGATGTTCTACTCTCTGAAATTGCCGTCAGAAAAACTTTTATTTTAAAATATACACTATTGCTGAATTGCTAATACATTTCTGTTTTTACTTGCTTTTACAATCGAGGAAGTATTGGATTCACCCCAAAATTTCGAAATTGAGTTTTCAACAGATCTTCATGGTTTAGGGTCCCGTGAACCCAAAAAACATGTTTACATTTATTGGTCGTCCGTGTGTGTGTGTGAACAGAATATCTCAAAAACGAAAAGAGGTATGACATTGAAACTTCATATATAAATTTTGTGTACTATCTAGATGCGATAGCAAGTTTTTGAAGAAAATCGCTTAACCGGAAGTATGGTGTTTACTCTTGTGATTTTTCAGTTTTTTCGATTTTTTCAAAAACGGCTCGAACGATTTTTTTCAAACGTTACATTTTTAATGTGGGAGAGGTGATTTTCCAATTGAATACCTCTAAGATGTTTTTTTAATTAACTTCAACGAACTCTCTATTTTATACGGTTTCTGTAGAATTTGTAATTTTGATTTTTTTTACAAATGCTTAAAAATAAAAACTGACTAATTATAAGATCACTGTAAAAGGAAGTTTTGTGCGTGTATCATACCAGATGTTTTAAACATATTTTTTGAAGAATACTAACATTAGTATAAGTAAACGTTCACCGAAGAATGGACTGAAAAATGCTGTTATACCTAGAACTCTTTGTAATAATAATAATAATATTATAGAGGTGCTTTAGTTTTACCGTTTATATCATCATAGTAATAATGATTGTAATTCTTGTTAAAAATCACTTTACAATTTTAGTAAAATGTAAAGTCAATAACAAAAATCATTGAAACCAAAAACACTAAGTTATAATGTAAAACTAAATTCTAAAGTAAAACTGTAACATGTCTCGTCCCAATCTCAGCCGTAACTGTCAGTAAATTTAAAGCATCTTTACAAATATTTCAAAATTTTCTTATTTTGAGATTAATAAAAAGATCAGCATAACCATTTACAATATTTGGATCTTGCATATTCTATAAATTGGTGAATTTATTAATGAATTTGTTCTTGCATGTGGAAGGTAAGTTCCTGACTCATAGTATAATTAAATTGATTATTCGAGAAAGTTAAATAAGAACATTTAGCGATATTAAAATAAAGTTTGTTTTTTTAAATAATCTGCGTACAGTAATGATTTAAAATTATAAAACTTTGGGTAATAGCTATTAACATATCTAGGAGTGTTATAAGTATCATAACTGCTGCAGATATTCTTTTAAATTCCGAGCTCGTAGAGCATGGATTTTAAGACATCTAAAAGACTCTTTGTAAGGACAATTCTTCAAAACTAGTACGTTTCTGTATTTTCCGCATAACTTAAGCCAAATTCATAGTTTAGTGTTAAAGACTCAAACCTTTATTCCATACGAGCTTTATTTCTACCCATTTTAAATATCAGCGTTCGCAGACTATTTAGGGGCATCAATACAATTGTATTTATCCGTGTTCTAAAGCTAGATATGTTTTCTGCACCGGTTGTAATGCCGTGGCTCGCTTATCGTCTTCTTTATTGCTTCCGCGGCGACAAGAAGCCGCAATGAAACGATTGGTGCTTTCCCGAAATATTTGGTCATATGCTGCATTTGATGTTGCAATACTTTGCAATTAGGCGACGGAAGATGTAGCGTGTCGTTGTAAAAGAGAGATGCATTTTAGGATGCTGCAACCGCCGTTGGGCTGCTCGCGTCTTCTGAATTCATTCTCGCCCCGGCTTTGGTTCACTTAATAAAGTGGTTTTTTGGTGCGAGGCGCGCGCCCTGCGGGGCGCACTGTCCTGTGAAAGTGTCTTTGTATTAAAAATTAACTATGTGCTTTCCGTCAATTTTTGTGTCTCCTGGAGAAGTTGAACTGTTTCGTTTCGTGGCAACTCTTGGTGTTTCGTCGTGATGTGTGCATTAGCTGTCGGGGTTGAAGTAACACAAGTAAGGTAGTTGTGGTCGAAGAATCCTTTACCGGAAAGTTGCGAGACCTTCATTTTCGCATTAGCGAAAATAACAAATAAGTAATTATATTCATACAATTTACTTTAAGTAGTTTCTGAATAGAATGAAAATAGGCATTTCTTAACAGGAAAACAGGTTAAATCTCTTGTCTGTTCATCTAGATAGAGGATAGATATTTATTGGTGCTAAGATGCAACAAGTACTTTTACACAAATTAAAAAAAAATATAATAATTACGAGATTACAATAAAATAAAAACTAATAAGAATCATCCCTTCAAACGTTATTCAAGAAGAACACGAAGTTGGCGAGACCGCGGACCAATCAGAGCCCGGCATTCCCAGTCCGCGCTGTGGCATCGAGCGAACTCAACTATGCTTCAGGTTATGCGATTTTCTTCAAAAGCTTGCTGTTGCATCTAGATAGTACACAAAACTTACATGTGAAGTTTCAACATGTAAGATCATTTTTAATTCCCTTAGTTCCGCCAATTTTATTTAAGCTCAAATTTGGTAATGTTATCAAACCTTCACTCTGTCAGATACTTATTTCCGCGCAGGTCGTTTATGAACACTGCAGTTTATTCATATTCGCAGAATTTCATTTATGAATTTACCGTTTGTTCCGTTTTGCAAACAATACAGTTTAGCTTCCCGATTTCTTAGTATTTATTCTTGTTCCGATACACACGAGCTCCTTGGAATCGCTTAGTCAGCTTTCAATTATTCTGCAATTTTCCTATATGCTTTGTTCTTTTTGTAGCTGTTGCAGTGACGTAGTCCGTTATCGTTTCTTTATTGTTTGGCCCGGGGCTTCCCTCGAGTTATGTAGTCATATTTCGTTTAGTGGTGCAATCATGCGACGGAAAATACAGTCTGTCGTTGTAGAAGTGAGACGCATTTCCGACGCGGGACCATAGTCAAACTGCCCGCGATCTTCTAAAATTTAATTACCGCCCAGCTCTGACCAAGAACAGACGTGTATGATTCTTCGCCTCCGATCGCGTCTTTCGCGATCGGAGGCTCGCTAAAGAACTTATAATTTTGCTTCCGCTTCAAATAATTGTGTGTGTTTCGCTAATCACTGGTGCCTTCTAAAGGAATAGAACTGTCTCGTTTGTGGAAATTCTTGGCGTTTTTCGTGTCGTGAACATTATAGCAGAAAGTTTGTTGGAATTTGAGTGCTTATCGGTGAGGGTGCGATGCTTTAGGACAACGTAATTGTGGGCGAGGCGTTCTTTTTTCCTTCCGTTTCTGCTCATCGGATCGTGAGAGAAACAATTTTGAATCTGCTGCACATCAGATTAAGACGCTCTTATGAAGCCTGAGTGAATTGTTCTCGCATTATTGTGAGAAGTTTTGCACTTGCAAATTCAGTGTATGCCGTGCCTAAAGAAACCTGGAGTAATTTTCGCCCTCTGCTGGTCGCCGCCTTCATTGCCGTAACTATTCATCGAGGCCTTGTTCCGCCTCCCGTTAACCCTTATGATTTCGCCATCGGCGTCGTTCCGTTTCTTCAGGCATCTTGAGACAGTTTGTTTGGGAAAGGCGAATACACATACAGTGTCGCACGTAAAATATGCAGTCAGCTGATTTTCTTCAGGTAATTTATTTATGTGTTTTTATATGTACTTTTGTGTATAGCGTACAGTAGACGTACCGTTTCGTTAAAAGTGATGAAAAATCCGGCGTAATACTACCTTTATCAGTAGAATTATTGGTTTTGCCAAATTTAATGTATTTGCAGTTTACTGTTTGTAATTAAGTTAACGTGTTGCGCAATCTAACCCAACTAATCTATTTGATCATTTTTAAATCTAATTACTCAATTTTATGTTGATTATCACCTACATATCTTATTTATTTCAATAGAGTTTATTGTCAATTACTGATGTTTTTCATTTGTGTTTATGATGTTTGCATGCGTTTTATGTGTACTTTTCAGTTGTAAGAAGGAATTTAGCAGCTGCTTCAATGAGTTATTTTCGTAAGCTAAGTCGATACTGTACGTGCCACGCCGACTAAATTCTGCCAAGTTGATAGTAGAAAGGCGGGACTACTAGTTCCACATTTGAGTGGGCTCACCTATTGTTTGATGATGTTGATGTTGGTTTTCCCGATGTATTCTGAATGTGGTGGCGTCCTTTATTTAACATCATTTACCCCTTTGCGCCGAAGCACAGCCCTAACTTTCAGATAGTATAGAACCACGACCTTCTTCACTGAGCATCTAATAGCTGGAGCACCTTGTTACAGAACATCTCGTAACGGGGTTGGGGCTGCGAGTTCGGTTAAATTCCCGATTATGTCGTAAAGTCGTTTCGTGGATAACACAGCTGGCTCCCAAGCGTATGATCTTGTTTTGCACGCTTGAGGGGTTGGTTGTTATGTCGTTAATACGTTTTCGTGCTGTAACGAACGCCATACCTCTTTTCGTTTTTGAGATATTCTGTTCACACACAGACAGACCTACTAGCGATGTAAAATTCTCGGTAATTTTCGTTCAGAAAAATATTCTCAAGAATGTTACCGAGAGTAGTCTTTCGTATTCCTGCTTTCAAAATGTTTAAACCTGCCAAGTTTTATATTAATTATGAAAATAGTCCTTAACTGCTTTGTTAATAATTGAAAACAATTAACTTGTCGTAATATGCAACTCAAACCTTTCCTAAACTATGTAATTTAACAATTTTAACAATGTTTGTATTTATTTACTGATGAAGCTAAAAAAATTAGCGAAACATTGAACCAAATTTCTAATTATTAAAGAATATTTTGCGACAATATGATTGTTATTAGTCAAACAAAAATCCTGAATAATTAATAATAGTTGATATCAGCAATTTGACATATAGCTCTTCAAAATAATGCTAATTTGGGCATTATTGTTAATACACTAATAAGTATATACAGCAACTCACAGCACAAGGAATGCATGAACAAAACAGACTGCCTGGGATTCCCATACAATAGGATCGCAAATCAGCAGGTCAACACCCAAACACCCTACAGATAGAAACACTGGGATTCCCCTGATAGCCACAGTTGTTCTAAGCAAGTTTCTTTGCCCACTCACTCTCCTTGTACTATTTGAGACTATTCCCCTCAGATAATATAAAGCAATCCCATCAATCAATTTTCAAAATTTGAACCAATCAAGGTCGAATACAGCGAATATTTTGCACAAGTGCAATACCCGGGTATTTACACAAGTGCAATACTCGAATATTTCCGGGAAAAAAACCAAACCAGCTAGGTATACACGAAATGTCAGAAAGAAAACTGAAAAATCTTTAAAAAGGAATAATATGGTATACAAAGGATGAAACTTCTTCGGGGAATAGTCTTGCAATATTTCCCGCTCGCATTCTGTATAATTCGAGTTTTTCTCGAGAACGTGAAGATCTGTTGAAAACTCAATTTCGAATTTTTGGGGTGAATCCAATACTTAATTTATCGTAAAAGGAAGTCAATCTCGTCTGCAAAACTTAACAGTGTTATTTACAGAATGGTTAGTTGTACGTAAAAAACGTGTATAACCTGTTTGGTAGAGAACTTCCTAGCCTTCATTTTTTGTAATAACTAAAAAAGTCATACGACCCATAGAAAGCGAGATATTTGCGAAAAACTTATTTCTGTGACCTTTGACTTTGAATAACTCAAATCGCAAGCGCTATATCGATGGGGACTTTTGAGACATTATTTGTAATGTGAAAATAAAGGTGTATACAAAATTTCAGCGCACTTGGATTTTTTCGGTAGATGCTGCGTTTTTCCGTCTAGTGTAGGTAACTGGACTAAAATTGGGAAATTTTTGGTTATCTTCCATGCAACAAGATATGTAAAAGTAGAAACTATTTTATTAAAAATAAGAAGGGAATAGCTTAGAATATTAGCACACGCTTTAAATATATACTTGTATTGTCATCTAATTATCGGTTTCATTTTTTAAATTGCGGGAATTATTTTCTCGTTTCTTATTTGCGTTAAATATTTAAAATGTCGTTAGGTTCACTAAAATTGTGTAGATTACCATTTACATTACTACCCTTAAAACTATAAACTGGTTTGACATTTTTTGCAAATGTTTGTGAAATTTCCTTATTTGTACTTTGTACCACCCTTAAACGAAGGTGTTGACAAGGCGTCGGCTAGCTCTTTTAACTCTTGGCGGAAATGGCGTGGTGTAAGGATCAGGTTAATAAATGCTTCGGACTTTTAAATTGAACAGAAGGATAAATACAAACTGGGCGCCTTGTCGTTACTCACAACCTATAAAACAAAACTAGCTACTTAAAAATACTCCACTTACCTTTGGTATTCCACCGCATGCCTAGATTACTCGTTCAGCTAGAAGGGTTGCAGAAGAAAATACAAACAAATAATTGCAATAGGGGCATTCATTTGAACCAAAATATCGCAGTAGCACATGCGTTACTTGTATTAACCCGTAGGCCATGTGACAACAAACAAAGTGGTAGTGCTATTGTATATCAAATGAAATAATAAATCATTGGGAAAATTACATCCAAATATTAATCCACAAAACGTTAACTATAGCTTAATTCTCACTCCAGGACAACACCTGTGCTATCGTAATTGCATAACAAACAACGCATAAAGCGCAGTACATGAGTTACAATGCTTATTTCAACAATTTTAAATTATTAAATTTTTTGTTCATTAGCGTTATTAAGGTTTGAGCCAAAAAGTTTGATTACACTCGTTCAATTTGATTTGCTAAGTTCTTAGTAAGAACTGATATAATTAAAGCAAATACCTTTGTCGGAAAAAAGCGCTGATATGGCATGTACTTACAGTTTAACTTGATGTTGAAAGCCAGCGATCGCAAGTGGAATTATCCTGTTGTGTCGCATCTATCTATGAAGACGTTAAGCTAGATTTGGCTGCCAAATTCTGAGTCTTCCAAAGCGAAGACACCACTATTAGAAGTCAACAAACCACAAAAGGTAGCGGCACATGTTGGGAATTCCTAACCCATGCGGAAGCAGAATCGGTGAGCTGAATTAGCTGAATTTCTAGCCTTCGTTTGAGCTCAATTATCCCATGCGAGACTATAACCCATACTAAGCGATATTAGCTTCTTCTGTCCCTTAACTGCCTAATTTTAGCCCAATTTTGGCTCGTAACTGCCAGATTTTGGCCCGTAACTGCCAGCCTAGATGTTAAAAATTAGCCGCAAAAGGATTCTTACGGAACGGTGTTCTCGGCCTAATTATAGCAAAGGACGCTTCGCAGCAATTTCAATCGTCGGCAGCGCTAGAGAACCCAGCCTACACAGATTGCGCTTTACGAAAACAACTAAAACGGCTTTAGCTTAGCCCAGCATTTTAAATCCACGAGACTCGCGAGAGCGTGCTTCTCGAAAAAAATCAATACTCTGTCCGCTCTTCGGCTGTTTGAGCCCCATTTCGAATCGAAATGCTCGACTAGTTCCAACACGAAAACCGCAGGTACTAATTGCGTCGCACCACCTGCTGTGATAATCTTGAATTTTTTTGCTACATCCATTATATATAAGGTGGTCCGAAATAAAGTGACAAGTGCATTAACGCGTTACAGAAATGAAATTGAAACGGGGCGTTACAACTTAAAAATTTTCCTTCAAAAGTCCTGATTAAAAACGCAGATATTACCCTTATTTTATTTTTTAACAACGACCGAAAAGAAACAGGATTCTTTTGCATATTCTATATTATTAAGGCAATTCTGAAAACATTCGGCAATATTACATTTTATTTCTGTACCAGAAGACTTTATCTCTGAATATTGAGTGGTGTATTTTGTTTTTTTAAAGTTTTGTAAACAATCTTGTTTTAAATTTAATTTTTAAAATAAATTTCGTAGTGAACCAAAGTGGATATAATTTGTGTGTACAATGCTTTATAAAATAACTTATATTATACACTTACCATAGCATCAACATCGTTGCAATGGCTAATCGAATTCCAGTCGGTGCCCCTCAGCCTTCGATAGAGCTTATCAAATCAAAATCAGCTTTTTGGTACATATATTGTGTACTGTGGTCCACTTTCCATAAAACAAATATTTGTTGTTTTTCGTTTGACAGTTCAAATTTAGTTTTGATAATTGCAACAATTATTATACAAGTTCATTTTGAAATAAGTGTTGTTCAGCAAAAATTAATTTATCGAGATAAAATTTTAGTGCCATGATTTACTATGATTTTAAAAGTTCCCTATCTCCGAAAGAAAGCTTTGGACGACTTTGATGACCAAGTGTCTTCACAGAGGACTGTTTATAGCTAGTTTAATAAATTTAAATTTGAACGAGTTTCACTCAGCTATCATTTTCTCGAAGGAAGACCAATTTTAGCAGTTACCGAATCAAACATCGCCACGCGAAGGATTCAGAAGACAACCGAGTTACATATAGAATTATTAGGAGCACCTTGGACATTGGCATGACTGCAATATAGAAGATTTTAGATAATCTTTATGTGTTATAAAAGTCTGTTTTCGGTGAATACCACACCGTTTAACAGAAACACAAAAACAACAGCGTGTGGAATGGTGGAAGAAGACTCTTTAGAAATATAATAACGGTAGATCTAAAGCAGTTTACAACATCTTAACTGGTGAAAATATACATTTATGCTTATAGATCAACAGCTTTTATGTATACGTTCGGCACAAATACGAAGTTAACTGAATATGTTTCCAAATTGAAGAATTCTGACGTTCCAAATTTAACTAAAGCAAATTAAACTATGTAATTTGCACTGGCATACCCCAAAAGCACAGTAATTACATCAAATCGCATCGATACATTTATAAAGAAGCTGCTGATGAAATATATTTAGTGACAAAAGTAAGTTTTATATTTCCATATAATGTATATTGTGGGTCGCATTATATATGGGTATTTGGGTGTATGTAGAAGACGTGAATTACATCAAATGAAAATTACCAATTTCAATGATTTGGTTTCAGCTCTTTTAATAATACTATCAGACATTAAAACCAAACTGGTACGAAGTTGTACTATAACCGGTTAATACTATGAAATTTAAAAAAATATACGCGAACCTTCGCCCTCAAAATGTCAATGGTTCCTGGTCTTTCATTAATTATTATCCAAAAGAAGGGCGTGCCGTCCAAAGAATGGCCTAAATAAGATTTGAGGCATAGGAAAAGACATTGCTAAGCATTTAAAATTACCAAACCATGTACCTGGCACTGCTTCCGCCGATTTTCCACAACAATCCTTGTTGATGCTGGTGGTGACATAACCACATCAAAACGTCATGATAGCTCCAGATCGGCAGCAGTCGCGACTTCATTAATTGAAAATCAGGATAAACCACTGACTTCAACGACGGAAAATTGCTGATCTCAAAATTCTTTTCCAACGACAACCTATAGCTAATCTCACTGTAAAATGTGTCCGGAGTTTAAACCTTTCGCAATTCGTATTTCCGGGGAGGGGGGGGGGGGTACTTTGGGAAAGGCTGATCAAACTAAACTAAATCATCGAACATTTCCTTATGTAAAATAACTAAGATCTCAACTTGGAACATTAGGGGACTTCTTCAACTTGGAGAACTCGCAATTGTTGAAAATTCAATCAAGCGAGTACACATTATCGGACTGCGAAACTCACTGTAAAGGGAAAAGTCACTTTTTATGTTCGAATGGAAATACAATCTGCTTTTCTGGACATTTCACCGAAAGGTTTAATTATACCAAAACAAATAAAATCTTCAGTGCTGGCCTATAGCTCGATCAATGACTGAATAATGACTTTAAAACTTAACGCTACTTTTCCCGTACTACATATCATTCAAATTTACGCTCAATGCAAGTGCAGATACTAACAAAAGAACTTACTATTATCCAAGGGGACGTCAACTCAAAAAAGGTGAAACAAAATATGATAACCACTTAACTAATGTTGTGGTGAATGGAATGAAGGAGGAGAAAAACTGATACACTCCTGTATAGAAAATAATAAATTTTACAATATTAAACAGCTTGTTTCAAAATCACATTGGAAGACCCTTTATCTGGATATTTTCTAACAAACAATATAAAATTCAGATAGATTACATCCTTGTTAATAATAGATGGAGATCATAGATCAAGAATGTTAAAAGTCTTCCCAGGAAAAGGCTGTTATTCCGATCACTAACTGCTCGTAGCCGAAATTAGCAGCCTACAAACTTTCATAAATAGTCAAACCATTTATGATGAAATTGATACTAGTAGTCTGTAGGAAAACTTAAAAGGTATATTACTTCACACTGCAACATATGTTATTAAAAGAAATAATCAAACGGTACAGCAAAAATAGGAAAAAGCATTGGATGCAATTAGACACATGGGAAGAAGAGAATAGAAAATATCTGTAATCAAAACAATTAAACACAGAAGAACAGAAACAAGAATAAAAGCAACTGACAAGAGACATACAAAGACACTGCAGACAGGATAAAAATAACATGTGAGCAAACGAAAAGGAAATCAAGCTTGGCTTTGAAATATTTGTTTTATGAATAATATGTTGGTTGTCAGGCCATTTTACATTTCTTAGTGATTTAATCAGTTACACAAACCTTTAAAACAGTTTTGGGTACATATGTTGCGAGTTCGCTTGTATTTCGAGTCCATTTTAGGCATAGTTTATGGCATAATACTGCAATATTTAGTATCAAGTATAGCCATTCGTAACTTTGTACACCCTTTTCACTATTGTTTCTAATTTGTAATCTTTGTGCATCCCTGTCATCTTGGTTTCGTGCAGCTGCGTTGCCCAGCAGTCGTAAGCGCGTTGATTTGCAAGTTATTTAAAATTCAGCCCGTTAGCACAACAAGGATAGCCTCTGCTTGTTTCGCTGGTGGACGACCACGCGTTGAGCGTCTCTGATGCATCCTGCTCTGTGATTGGCCGGGGTGTATCTCTCGAGGCACAGCTGTGTTTACGAGCGGAGACAGACGCTGCTTGGTGACGTTGGTGTGCACTCGTGTGTGGGTTAGAGAAGTCCGTGGTTAGTCGTTGTGGGAATTCAGTTCATATTTGGGCTTGTTAAAACCAATTTCCATTTGGGAGGTCTGAAATTACTTATACAACGGTTCCGCTGTTAGCTGTTTAATGGTCGAGGTGGCCCGTACACAACCCGCTCTTTTTAGAGGATTCTAGAGGACGCCGTAGCCTTTCGGCTCTTGTCACATACCCAGGTGCAAGCGACATACCGACACTGCTTTGAATGCCACCCGCCGCTGTAGGCTGAGCCCGCTAACAAGATAAAAATGGTGCAATAGACTAGTTCGTTCGCATGTTCTTGTAATTTAACCCTTTAAGTTGGCGCCCGACGCTGAAATAATGCAGTAGTACTGTTACGGATCATAGTTGCCAGAGACATATTGTGTAGGCAACGATCCTAAAACAAATTTATAAAGAGTTCATTATATTGTGTAATAGTATTTCATTTCCTGTTAGATTTGAAAACCTTGGTCGAGTTACTCTCTTTCACAGAGCCGGCCCTGCCTTAAAACCGACCCTGTATCTTAAAGCTACATTTTAAATTTTATCTGGCCCAAACGCTCACGCGTCTCGAGCTGCGGAATTTTTCCCTGTAAGCATTTTCCTCTAACGCATAAAGCGCGCGGTTGTTGCAACCGTCGGTCGCCAGTACCCACATAAGTCAGATTCTTTATTTCAAGTAGAAGCGAAAACAGTCCTTGAAGCCTTGGGATATCTTTCAAGCAGTCCAGCGCTACGCCTGACAGCCTTATCTATTTCGCAACCTCGGGTGCCTTCAGCTTAAAATTCCTGGAATGCATATGCGCCCAACGCGTTCTAAATAATTCTCCTCTTTGTTCCATGTAACGAAGAAATAGGGTTTTCCAAGGCTATTCTTGATATGCAATAACTTATGCTTTGGCCGTCGGGGAATTTCGGTAGTAATTTGACACCCTGGGATTCGCTGCCTTAACAAAAGCCTTTTCTCGAATGTTCGAGGCCCCGCTTGCTTAATTGAGCTTACGCGGTGGCATTTCTGTTGTTTCACAATGCTGTAAGAAATGATGCAATCCTGAAAGGGGAGATCCCCGTTAACCGGTAGTAAGAGAGAGTCGATTGCATGACGACGATGGGGGTGCGGAGGTCGCGTTCTTCACGCTCGAATTAAAATTCGGGAGTGTTGCTAAAACCTTCGAAGTTAACAGATCTTCTTAGCAACGAGCCCTCCCGCGGGACGTTGTGTGTTCGGCGGACGTATTTTATCGGGCGGCGTCTTAATGTTTAACTCAACCCAAGAGTCGGGAATGGAGTTATTTTGCACATGGTTGCACTTCTAGTACGGGACGCCCTATGAAGCCCACGTAGTTTTCCCATAGTGAGTGGGGAAACGTCTGCTTTTTTGCAAATTTTGCTACGTTCAGCCGATCTCGAGTTTTCTTTCGTTCCCGGGGGGGGGACGACCGTATTCATTGTGAATTTCCTCTGCCCTCTTTTGGACCGCTGTCTACCGTTCCACAACCCTTGGGTCTACCTTGTTCTACACTGCAGGAAGCAATCACCACTCCCGGCGTCCTCTGCAGCATCACCGAGGCTTGGATTTCCCATAGTCTATCATGCCTGGGCTAAGGTAAAATTGTACATTGTTAACTATTTCTGTTACGCTTATCCAGTGCCGGGTGTGTTATTATCATTTGTTGTTGCGCAGTGTGCCGAGTTATGAACATTGCGTACGTCTTTGTATTTTAATTATGTCAGTTGATCATTGAAGGTGGAAGCTTTACTCCTGCCAATATTTCAGATGTTTATTCTTTGTAACTCTGTTTAGACTAAGTTAGTTCTTGCGTGGGATCCCCTTTTGACCTCAACTAGGGTGTCACCTTTTTGATAGCCGACTTTTGGCTTGATGTATTAAAATTTAAATCATTAAATTTCATTATTGGCTAAATTAATTATTGGTTTGATTTAAATGTGTGAACCTATTGAGTCTTCAACTAAAGACGGCTTTAGCCGAGTGTAATTTCATGTAAAGACCAGAGCATGCGATAGAACGCGTAAGCCCTTTAGATCAGGGGTGTTTTGTATTTTGTTATTAGCTTCCAGAGCGGTGGCCATCGAAGGTAAGTGACTTCGATTTTTGTGGCCACCCTACGTTTGCATCCGGCGTCGGTGGAGCTGACGAGTGACGCTGGAGTGGTGTAAAGCAACCTGGAGGACTTCTACATAGGCTACGTGTATTGTTCTTGGTTCTAGACACGTTAGCCACCCCTAACCAGAACCAAGTGGCGCTCAGGCATTTCTTTTTCTTTTAAGCACGCTTTAGGGTAAGTACCCCGCCGGTTTTTCTTTGTACTCTCGAACCACGCCTTCCCGACTGAGCCAAGTGCGAGGAATCGGAGCCACGAAATCTGCTCCAACACATTAAGATCTGTGTTCTTTTTAGTAAAGCCGGCGAACCCTGTAGTTTGTACCCGATTTTTGACAGAGCTCTTGATCAATGTCGATCTGAGCATTTAAAATTGTAACAGATCTAAGTGGCTGCCCGGCCGTGGGGCAAAGTTTTGTCGATAACGCCTTTAGGGCATTGTTTTTGTGTTTCTTTTTTTTGTCATACAGCTTTATTTTAGTGTTTGGCATTAACGTCATATAGTTTTTTCCAGTATTTTTCATGAAAACTTGACTTTTTAGGACTTTGAAATTTGGAAACGTGTTTTTTTCATACCAGGACGCGTATCCTATTTGTTTTCTTTTATTAAATGAGTTCCTTGCTATCCCTTTGACATACCAAACATTGTTTTTCCCGGGATTTTTCGCGGGATTTTTGTGTTTTTTTTTCGTGTTCAATATTTCAACATTTTCTTTTCTGTGCTAGGGCATATTTTGGAGCCATTCCTTGTGGTACTATCGTTTGCTTTTACTGATAACAAGAAGGCATTCGGTTTTTTTAATCTATTGATAGTTTTTTCTGAAAATACGTAAATTTTTGAAAGTTTGAAAATTTAAATTGTTTCTTGCAAAGCTGAAACGTTTTGAAAGGATAACTTTTCGTGTCGAAAGGCTTCAAATCAACCTCAAGTAGGGAACAAGTATTGTTTTTTCTAGTATTTTGCATTTTTAATATTCTTAAATAACATAATGGTACTGAAATGGCATATCGACCGCCTACTCAAGGCAGATCTGGAATACGAATTAAACATTAGAGGAATAGATAGCACCGGTGTTGTATCGGTTTTGCGTACACGCTTACGAGACGCGTTAAGGGATGAAGGTCGTGAGGGGGCGACAGCGCGCCCAGCGCACCCATATTCTTTTGAAGAAGACTATAATGCGGTTTCTGATTTGGTCGCGGCCATTGTGCAAAAAACTGACGAATACGCTCTAGAACCCGATAGGGATCGTGCTGCGGCAATAGAAACAAAATTTTATTGCGCTTTAAGTAGGATTAGCAATAGCAAACCGGCTTATGATGAAGAGGAAAAGAAACGAGCGGAATTATTCGCGAAAGTAGCCGTCATGCGTTCTACCTTCGAGGTTACGCAGTTAATGGTGGCATCAACCACTGAGGCAACTGAGACTCACCAGGCACCTTCGACTTCGGTGTCCACCATAACTCCGAGTAGTGTTTCATCGACAGTTACGACCCCAACTACGAGTTTAAGCGCTAGCACACCAGCCATGAGGACGATTTCGTTTAAAGCCATACCAGTAGCACAATGAAGTTTGCAATTTTCAGGAGACCTTAGAGGACTTTCGGTTAATGCTTTTATCGAACGCGTCAATGAATTACGAATAGCGAGAAACTTGCCTGAGAATGAATTATTCGCGCAAGCTATCGACTTATTTACCGGTAACGCATTGTTATGGTACCGCGCTAATAGAGCTAAGCCTGTCAATTGGCAACAATTAGTTTCCCTTTTACGTCAGCAATTCCAACCTGCGGATTACGATGAGCGCCTTCTGGAGGAAATTAAGAGAAGAACTCAAGGACCTTCGGAGTCCATGGGTATTTACATTGCAATTTTGCAAAACATGTTCGCGAGATTGGTCGAGCCATTGACTGAAGCGAAGCAGTTAAGAATTATTTTGCGTAACGTCGCACCAATGTACCAAACCCAGTTGGGACTGGTAGAGATTCGTTCAATCGAGGAACTACTTCAATATGGACGCAAGATTGAGGAACGCTGTTACGCCGTCGAGACTTATGTACCGCCATCAAGACGCCGAACTGACTTGGAAACGGACTTAGCTTATGTTGAGACCGTATCCTTAGAGGAAACACCTGTCGTGAATACCTTACGAACATCGGTCACAACCGCTCAAGCGCCGGCAATGCCAAGCGCTTCGAAAACTGTTAAAAATTCAGCTTCGGGTTCGGGAATTAAATGCTGGAACTGTCAAGAAGTAGGCCATAGGGCCGTCGCGTGCAAACGCCCGCGTGACAAGAAATTTTGCTATCGTTGCGGTAAGCCCGATGTAATTGTCAAGAATTGTCCAAATTGTGGTCGCGGAAACCGAGGTTCGGGAAATGGCCCGGCGAAACGCTGAAGGGTCGAGCGGTGTCTTCGCAAACATTTGTTAACTCGACTAGGTATATTAAACAACTTATTAACGAACGTGAGGAAAAATTTGAAAAAAATAAAGTCATTTTAGATTATGTTTTAGAAAAATCGTCGGACGATCGCCGTCCTTATGTTACTATTGAGATAATGGGTCTTAAAATTTTAGCTTTGTTGGACTCTGGTGCCAACCGCACTATTATTGGAGGTAAGGGATGGGAAGTTTTGGAAACGTTAGGCCTTCGTGTCAATAAGAAATTACGACCAGTGTGCGCAGTAGCTAACGGACAAACAGTAGAAAGTCTAGGCACCGTGTTTTTACCGATAAATTTAAATAACAAAGTCGCTACTCTTGACGTCTTAATCGTACCTGACGTACCCCATACTATGATTTTGGGAATAGACTTCTGGAAAATGGTGGGCATAGTCCCTGATGTGTTTCGAGGCGAGTGGGAGTTTTCTAAACCCGACTTAGCCACTATCAGTACTCCTACAGGTACTTTGCAATCTGAATTTGATTTGACCATGACCCAACGAAACCAATTGAAGGAAGTACTTGACCAACATTTCTCTGACAGTAGCAATGAGCTTGGCTGTGCCAAGCATATTGAACATCGCATTGTAACCAACTCTGCACCCATCAAGCAAAGGTATTATCCAGTTTCACCTGCCATGCAAACGCATATTGACACCGAGTTAGACAAAATGCTCAAAACTGGGGTCATCCAACGATCACGATCAGCATGGTCCAGCCCAATTCTATTGGTTAAGAAGAAAGACGGATCTTACCGATTCTGCGTGGACTTTCGCAAGGTAAACAGTGTTACTGAAAAGGACGCTTACCCCTTACCATATGTATCATCAATTTTAGATCGCTTACGCGACGCGCGCTTTATAACATCATTAGATATTAAGTCGGCCTACTGGCAAATCAAGATGAGTGAAGAGTCTAAGGAACTGACAGCCTTTACAGTCCCAGGACGTGGCTTGTATGAGTTTAATCGTATGCCGTTCGGGCTCCATAACGCGCCGGCCACGTGGCAGCGTTTTGTTGACCAGGTCTTAGGCCCGGAATTAGAACCCTACGTGTTCGTGTACTTAGATGACGTGATAATTTGCGCCCCAACTTTCGAAAAACATTTAGAGGTCTTGGGAGAGGTTTTGAGACGCCTACGAGAAGCAGGTTTAACACTTGGACGCGACAAGTGCCATTTTTGCCAACCCGAGTTAAAATATCTTGGATATGTTGTCAACGCACAAGGTCTACTGGTGGACCCTGAAAAGGTAACCGCCATCATGAACTTACCCCAACCTACGAACGTCGCCGAGATCAGACGAATAATAGGCATGGCCTCTTGGTATCGACGGTTTATACCTAATTTTTCATCAATCATCGCACCAATGACGTCATTGCTAAGGAAATCAAAACGGTTCGAGTGGGATAACAACTGCGAAGAATCATTCTCAACCATCAAGAACTGTCTGGTGTCCGCACCTATTTTGACTTGCCCCGATTTTTCAGTACCCTTTACGGTACAAACAGACGCCTCCAATGTGGGAGTAGGCGCAGTACTCACTCAAACCATAGATGGGGAGGAACGTGTCATTTGTTACATCAGCCGAACGCTATCTAAGGCTGAAAGGAATTACTCAGTCACCGAACGGGAGTGTTTAGCAGTTCTGTGGGCTATAGAAAAGCTCAGACCGTACCTTGAGGGTACCCACTTCACAATTATAACCGACCACCATTCGCTATTATGGCTTAATAACTTGAAGGAACCTACGGGTCGACTTGCCCGTTGGGCTGTTCGCGTACAACAATACGATTTTACTATTCAGCACCGTAAGGGAAAGGATCACGTGGTCCCGGATGCGCTATCCCGCGCCATACCTGTAGCGGACGTTATAGAGACCCCTGAGACGAATCAAGTAGAGCCTGCCAATGTCACTAATGACCAGGAGAAGACCGATCGTTGGTATGAACTGATGCGCCGACGTATCGCTGAAAAACCCTTAGCTTATCCAAGTTGGAGGATCGTTGGCGGACAGCTGTTCAAACATGTTAGAAGCAAGTATCCAGAATTGAATGACGAAGACAATTGGAGAAAAGTAGTGCCAACCTGTCAACGTAGCGAAATTTTACGCAAGGCTCATGATGAAGCTACCGCGGGTCACTTAGGTATTTTCAAAACATACGGACGAGTCGCGCAAAAATATTATTGGCCAAAAATGAAGGCATACGTCGTGCGCTATGTAAATCGTTGTACAACTTGCGTTTCACATAAACCGGAACAAAAGCGACCTGCCGGACTGATGGCTCGCCATCCAGTAGTAAACAAACCTTGGCAAATGATCTCCATTGATATAGTAGGCCCGTTGCCACGCTCTAAGCAGGGCTATGTCTACATCCTCTCTGTCTCTGATTGCTTCACTAAATTTACCCTTTTCTTTCCATTACGAGCAGCTACCGCCGCCGCGGTTTCCCAAAGGATTGAGAATGACGTTATCTTGCTCTTTGGAGCGCCTCAATATATTTTAGTGGACAACGGTGTCCAATTTCGTAGTAAAGAATTCCGCACCTTGGCGAATAACTATAAATCCAAGATCATCTTCAACGCATATTATCATGCGCAAGCAAATCCCGTTGAAAGGGTGAATAGGGTTTTAAAGACCATGTTGGCCTCTTACGTCAAAGATAATCACCGTGACTGGGACAAGTATCTATCTAAGGTCGCATGTGCAGTACGGACTGCCATTCATGAAGTCATTGGAATGTCCCCGTATTTTGCTAATTTTGGAAGGGAAATTCGGCTGGAAGGTAATGAAGCTGAGGCTCCCGATGAGGAAGTAGATGTAGGTAATGTCCAGATGGCTAACCGTGATCATCTTTTGCGTCGTGCACCTGCCTTTAAGCCTCTTTATGACGACATTGTGAAGCGGTTAGAAGCCGCATATAGGACCTCTAAGGTCGCGTATGATTTGAGGCGACGCCCCGCTCTTTTTACTGTCGGTGACACTGTGTGGCGTCGGAATTATGTCCTCTCTGATGCAGCCAAGCATTTCAATGCAAAGCTTGCACCTAAGTTTGTAGGCCCCTTTTACATCTCGAGAAAGGTCTCGTTGGCCACCTATGAGTTATCAGATCAGAGTGCTGCAGACGCTGCTTGGTGACGTTGGTGTGCACTCGTGTGTGGGTTAGAGAAGTCCGTGGTTAGTCGTTGTGGGAATTCAGTTCATATTTGGGCTTGTTAAAACCAATTTCCATTTGGGAGGTCTGAAATTACTTATACAACGGTTCCGCTGTTAGCTGTTTAATGGTCGAGGTGGCCCGTACACAACCCGCTCTTTTTAGAGGATTCTAGAGGACGCCGTAGCCTTTCGGCTCTTGTCACATACCCAGGTGCAAGCGACATACCGACACTGCTTTGAATGCCACCCGCCGCTGTAGGCTGAGCCCGCTAACAAGATAAAAATGGTGCAATAGACTAGGTCGTTCGCATGTTCTTGTAATTTAACCCTTTAAGTTGGCGCCCGACGCTGAAATAATGCAGTAGTACTGTTACGGATCATAGTTGCCAGAGACATATTGTGTAGGCAACGATCCTAAAACAAATTTATAAAGAGTTCATTATATTGTGTAATAGTATTTCATTTCCTGTTAGATTTGAAAACCTTGGTCGAGTTACTCTCTTTCACAGAGCCGGCCCTGCCTTAAAACCGACCCTGTATCTTAAAGCTACATTTTAAATTTTATCTGGCCCAAACGCTCACGCGTCTCGAGCTGCGGAATTTTTCCCTGTAAGCATTTTCCTCTAACGCATAAAGCGCGCGGTTGTTGCAACCGTCGGTCGCCAGTACCCACATAAGTCAGATTCTTTATTTCAAGTAGAAGCGAAAACAGTCCTTGAAGCCTTGGGATATCTTTCAAGCAGTCCAGCGCTACGCCTGACAGCCTTATCTATTTCGCAACCTCGGGTGCCTTCAGCTTAAAATTCCTGGAATGCATATGCGCCCAACGCGTTCTAAATAATTCTCCTCTTTGTTCCATGTAACGAAGAAATAGGGTTTTCCAAGGCTATTCTTGATATGCAATAACTTATGCTTTGGCCGTCGGGGAATTTCGGTAGTAATTTGACACCCTGGGATTCGCTGCCTTAACAAAAGCCTTTTCTCGAATGTTCGAGGCCCCGCTTGCTTAATTGAGCTTACGCGGTGGCATTTCTGTTGTTTCACAATGCTGTAAGAAATGATGCAATCCTGAAAGGGGAGATCCCCGTTAACCGGTAGTAAGAGAGAGTCGATTGCATGACGACGATGGGGGTGCGGAGGTCGCGTTCTTCACGCTCGAATTAAAATTCGGGAGTGTTGCTAAAACCTTCGAAGTTAACAGATCTTCTTAGCAACGAGCCCTCCCGCGGGACGTTGTGTGTTCGGCGGACGTATTTTATCGGGCGGCGTCTTAATGTTTAACTCAACCCAAGAGTCGGGAATGGAGTTATTTTGCACATGGTTGCACTTCTAGTACGGGACGCCCTATGAAGCCCACGTAGTTTTCCCATAGTGAGTGGGGAAACGTCTGCTTTTTTGCAAATTTTGCTACGTTCAGCCGATCTCGAGTTTTCTTTCGTTCCCGGGGGGGGGACGACCGTATTCATTGTGAATTTCCTCTGCCCTCTTTTGGACCGCTGTCTACCGTTCCACAACCCTTGGGTCTACCTTGTTCTACACTGCAGGAAGCAATCACCACTCCCGGCGTCCTCTGCAGCATCACCGAGGCTTGGATTTCCCATAGTCTATCATGCCTGGGCTAAGGTAAAATTGTACATTGTTAACTATTTCTGTTACGCTTATCCAGTGCCGGGTGTGTTATTATCATTTGTTGTTGCGCAGTGTGCCGAGTTATGAACATTGCGTACGTCTTTGTATTTTAATTATGTCAGTTGATCATTGAAGGTGGAAGCTTTACTCCTGCCAATATTTCAGATGTTTATTCTTTGTAACTCTGTTTAGACTAAGTTAGTTCTTGCGTGGGATCCCCTTTTGACCTCAACTAGGGTGTCACCTTTTTGATAGCCGACTTTTGGCTTGATGTATTAAAATTTAAATCATTAAATTTCATTATTGGCTAAATTAATTATTGGTTTGATTTAAATGTGTGAACCTATTGAGTCTTCAACTAAAGACGGCTTTAGCCGAGTGTAATTTCATGTAAAGACCAGAGCATGCGATAGAACGCGTAAGCCCTTTAGATCAGGGGTGTTTTGTATTTTGTTATTAGCTTCCAGAGCGGTGGCCATCGAAGGTAAGTGACTTCGATTTTTGTGGCCACCCTACGTTTGCATCCGGCGTCGGTGGAGCTGACGAGTGACGCTGGAGTGGTGTAAAGCAACCTGGAGGACTTCTACATAGGCTACGTGTATTGTTCTTGGTTCTAGACACGTTAGCCACCCCTAACCAGAACCAAGTGGCGCTCAGGCATTTCTTTTTCTTTTAAGCACGCTTTAGGGTAAGTACCCCGCCGGTTTTTCTTTGTACTCTCGAACCACGCCTTCCCGACTGAGCCAAGTGCGAGGAATCGGAGCCACGAAATCTGCTCCAACACATTAAGATCTGTGTTCTTTTTAGTAAAGCCGGCGAACCCTGTAGTTTGTACCCGATTTTTGACAGAGCTCTTGATCAATGTCGATCTGAGCATTTAAAATTGTAACAGATCTAAGTGGCTGCCCGGCCGTGGGGCAAAGTTTTGTCGATAACGCCTTTAGGGCATTGTTTTTGTGTTTCTTTTTTTTGTCATACAGCTTTATTTTAGTGTTTGGCATTAACGTCATATAGTTTTTTCCAGTATTTTTCATGAAAACTTGACTTTTTAGGACTTTGAAATTTGGAAACGTGTTTTTTTCATACCAGGACGCGTATCCTATTTGTTTTCTTTTATTAAATGAGTTCCTTGCTATCCCTTTGACATACCAAACATTGTTTTTCCCGGGATTTTTCGCGGGATTTTTGTGTTTTTTTTCGTGTTCAATATTTCAACATTTTCTTTTCTGTGCTAGGGCATATTTTGGAGCCATTCCTTGTGGTACTATCGTTTGCTTTTACTGATAACAAGAAGGCATTCGGTTTTTTTAATCTATTGATAGTTTTTTCTGAAAATACGTAAATTTTTGAAAGTTTGAAAATTTAAATTGTTTCTTGCAAAGCTGAAACGTTTTGAAAGGATAACTTTTCGTGTCGAAAGGCTTCAAATCAACCTCAAGTAGGGAACAAGTATTGTTTTTTCTAGTATTTTGCATTTTTAATATTCTTAAATAACATAATGGTACTGAAATGGCATATCGACCGCCTACTCAAGGCAGATCTGGAATACTAATTAAACATTAGAGGAATAGATAGCACCGGTGTTGTATCGGTTTTGCGTACACGCTTACGAGACGCGTTAAGGGATGAAGGTCGTGAGGGGGCGACAGCGCGCCCAGCGCACCCATATTCTTTTGAAGAAGACTATAATGCGGTTTCTGATTTGGTCGCGGCCATTGTGCAAAAAACTGACGAATACGCTCTAGAACCCGATAGGGATCGTGCTGCGGCAATAGAAACAAAATTTTATTGCGCTTTAAGTAGGATTAGCAATAGCAAACCGGCTTATGATGAAGAGGAAAAGAAACGAGCGGAATTATTCGCGAAAGTAGCCGTCATGCGTTCTACCTTCGAGGTTACGCAGTTAATGGTGGCATCAACCACTGAGGCAACTGAGACTCACCAGGCACCTTCGACTTCGGTGTCCACCATAACTCCGAGTAGTGTTTCATCGACAGTTACGACCCCAACTACGAGTTTAAGCGCTAGCACACCAGCCATGAGGACGATTTCGTTTAAAGCCATACCAGTAGCACAATGAAGTTTGCAATTTTCAGGAGACCTTAGAGGACTTTCGGTTAATGCTTTTATCGAACGCGTCAATGAATTACGAATAGCGAGAAACTTGCCTGAGAATGAATTATTCGCGCAAGCTATCGACTTATTTACCGGTAACGCATTGTTATGGTACCGCGCTAATAGAGCTAAGCCTGTCAATTGGCAACATTAGTTTCCCTTTTACGTCAGCAATTCCAACCTGCGGATTACGATGAGCGCCTTCTGGAGGAAATTAAGAGAAGAACTCAAGGACCTTCGGAGTCCATGGGTATTTACATTGCAATTTTGCAAAACATGTTCGCGAGATTGGTCGAGCCATTGACTGAAGCGAAGCAGTTAAGAATTATTTTGCGTAACGTCGCACCAATGTACCAAACCCAGTTGGGACTGGTAGAGATTCGTTCAATCGAGGAACTACTTCAATATGGACGCAAGATTGAGGAACGCTGTTACGCCGTCGAGACTTATGTACCGCCATCAAGACGCCGAACTGACTTGGAAACGGACTTAGCTTATGTTGAGACCGTATCCTTAGAGGAAACACCTGTCGTGAATACCTTACGAACATCGGTCACAACCGCTCAAGCGCCGGCAATGCCAAGCGCTTCGAAAACTGTTAAAAATTCAGCTTCGGGTTCGGGAATTAAATGCTGGAACTGTCAAGAAGTAGGCCATAGGGCCGTCGCGTGCAAACGCCCGCGTGACAAGAAATTTTGCTATCGTTGCGGTAAGCCCGATGTAATTGTCAAGAATTGCCCAAATTGTGGTCGCGGAAACGAGGTTCGGGAAATGGCCCGGCGAAACGCTGAAGGGTCGAGCGGTGTCTTCGCAAACATTTGTTAACTCGACTAGGTATATTAAACAACTTATTAACGAACGTGAGGAAAAATTTGAAAAAAATAAAGTCATTTTAGATTATGTTTTAGAAAAATCGTCGGACGATCGCCGTCCTTATGTTACTATTGAGATAATGGGTCTTAAAATTTTAGCTTTGTTGGACTCTGGTGCCAACCGCACTATTATTGGAGGTAAGGGATGGGAAGTTTTGGAAACGTTAGGCCTTCGTGTCAATAAGAAATTACGACCAGTGTGCGCAGTAGCTAACGGACAAACAGTAGAAAGTCTAGGCACCGTGTTTTTACCGATAAATTTAAATAACAAAGTCGCTACTCTTGACGTCTTAATCGTACCTGACGTACCCCATACTATGATTTTGGGAATAGACTTCTGGAAAATGGTGGGCATAGTCCCTGATGTGTTTCGAGGCGAGTGGGAGTTTTCTAAACCCGACTTAGCCACTATCAGTACTCCTACAGGTACTTTGCAATCTGAATTTGATTTGACCATGACCCAACGAAACCAATTGAAGGAAGTACTTGACCAACATTTCTCTGACAGTAGCAATGAGCTTGGCTGTGCCAAGCATATTGAACATCGCATTGTAACCAACTCTGCACCCATCAAGCAAAGGTATTATCCAGTTTCACCTGCCATGCAAACGCATATTGACACCGAGTTAGACAAAATGCTCAAAACTGGGGTCATCCAACGATCACGATCAGCATGGTCCAGCCCAATTCTATTGGTTAAGAAGAAAGACGGATCTTACCGATTCTGCGTGGACTTTCGCAAGGTAAACAGTGTTACTGAAAAGGACGCTTACCCCTTACCATATGTATCATCAATTTTAGATCGCTTACGCGACGCGCGCTTTATAACATCATTAGATATTAAGTCGGCCTACTGGCAAATCAAGATGAGTGAAGAGTCTAAGGAACTGACAGCCTTTACAGTCCCAGGACGTGGCTTGTATGAGTTTAATCGTATGCCGTTCGGGCTCCATAACGCGCCGGCCACGTGGCAGCGTTTTGTTGACCAGGTCTTAGGCCCGGAATTAGAACCCTACGTGTTCGTGTACTTAGATGACGTGATAATTTGCGCCCCAACTTTCGAAAAACATTTAGAGGTCTTGGGAGAGGTTTTGAGACGCCTACGAGAAGCAGGTTTAACACTTGGACGCGACAAGTGCCATTTTTTCCAACCCGAGTTAAAATATCTTGGATATGTTGTCAACGCACAAGGTCTACTGGTGGACCCTGAAAAGGTAACCGCCATCATGAACTTACCCCAACCTACGAACGTCGCCGAGATCAGACGAATAATAGGCATGGCCTCTTGGTATCGACGGTTTATACCTAATTTTTCATCAATCATCGCACCAATGACGTCATTGCTAAGGAAATCAAAACGGTTCGAGTGGGATAACAACTGCGAAGAATCATTCTCAACCATCAAGAACTGTCTGGTGTCCGCACCTATTTTGACTTGCCCCGATTTTTCAGTACCCTTTACGGTACAAACAGACGCCTCCAATGTGGGAGTAGGCGCAGTACTCACTCAAACCATAGATGGGGAGGAACGTGTCATTTGTTACATCAGCCGAACGCTATCTAAGGCTGAAAGGAATTACTCAGTCACCGAACGGGAGTGTTTAGCAGTTCTGTGGGCTATAGAAAAGCTCAGACCGTACCTTGAGGGTACCCACTTCACAATTATAACCGACCACCATTCGCTATTATGGCTTAATAACTTGAAGGAACCTACGGGTCGACTTGCCCGTTGGGCTGTTCGCGTACAACAATACGATTTTACTATTCAGCACCGTAAGGGAAAGGATCACGTGGTCCCGGATGCGCTATCCCGCGCCATACCTGTAGCGGACGTTATAGAGACCCCTGAGACGAATCAAGTAGAGCCTGCCAATGTCACTAATGACCAGGAGAAGACCGATCGTTGGTATGAACTGATGCGCCGACGTATCGCTGAAAAACCCTTAGCTTATCCAAGTTGGAGGATCGTTGGCGGACAGCTGTTCAAACATGTTAGAAGCAAGTATCCAGAATTGAATGACGAAGACAATTGGAGAAAAGTAGTGCCAACCTGTCAACGTAGCGAAATTTTACGCAAGGCTCATGATGAAGCTACCGCGGGTCACTTAGGTATTTTCAAAACATACGGACGAGTCGCGCAAAAATATTATTGGCCAAAAATGAAGGCATACGTCGTGCGCTATGTAAATCGTTGTACAACTTGCGTTTCACATAAACCGGAACAAAAGCGACCTGCCGGACTGATGGCTCGCCATCCAGTAGTAAACAAACCTTGGCAAATGATCTCCATTGATATAGTAGGCCCGTTGCCACGCTCTAAGCAGGGCTATGTCTACATCCTCTCTGTCTCTGATTGCTTCACTAAATTTACCCTTTTCTTTCCATTACGAGCAGCTACCGCCGCCGCGGTTTCCCAAAGGATTGAGAATGACGTTATCTTGCTCTTTGGAGCGCCTCAATATATTTTAGTGGACAACGGTGTCCAATTTCGTAGTAAAGAATTCCGCACCTTGGCGAATAACTATAAATCCAAGATCATCTTCAACGCATATTATCATGCGCAAGCAAATCCCGTTGAAAGGGTGAATAGGGTTTTAAAGACCATGTTGGCCTCTTACGTCAAAGATAATCACCGTGACTGGGACAAGTATCTATCTAAGGTCGCATGTGCAGTACGGACTGCCATTCATGAAGTCATTGGAATGTCCCCGTATTTTGCTAATTTTGGAAGGGAAATTCGGCTGGAAGGTAATGAAGCTGAGGCTCCCGATGAGGAAGTAGATGTAGGTAATGTCCAGATGGCTAACCGTGATCATCTTTTGCGTCGTGCACCTGCCTTTAAGCCTCTTTATGACGACATTGTGAAGCGGTTAGAAGCCGCATATAGGACCTCTAAGGTCGCGTATGATTTGAGGCGACGCCCCGCTCTTTTTACTGTCGGTGACACTGTGTGGCGTCGGAATTATGTCCTCTCTGATGCAGCCAAGCATTTCAATGCAAAGCTTGCACCTAAGTTTGTAGGCCCCTTTTACATCTCGAGAAAGGTCTCGTTGGCCACCTATGAGTTATCAGATCAGAGTGGAGCTTCTAAGGGCATTTGGCACGCAAAGGACTTGAAACCCGGTCCAGATGACAATTAAGTCGTTTGTCTTCAATGATCCCCAGGTCACCATGGGTTAACCATGAGTGACTTACTGTTGTATATAATTGTTCGTTTCATTAGAATAGGATAGGTTAGTTTAGGCTAGGCGGCCTTCAAGGCCTTCGAGACTCCTACCGTTCGTGGCTACCCCTTTCTTTGATCGTTTGTTGCTGTGGGACAAACACAAGAGGCTGATCCCGTGACGCCTCGCGTGCCCTCTTCAACGGGTCTTCGAGAGTTAGGTTGCGAACCTTGGGGCTTCGTAACCCTGTGTTCGATTGGTAGGTTGGACGGAAGAGTGCACAGTGATGACTTATACCCTATTATGACAAGCTCTTTCAAGAGCAAAACAAACTCCCCAGGTGGGATATCAACTCTTCTCTCTCATCTTTCTTCTTTCGTTCTATCCTCCCTATACCGTGTGTCCGGCGACACCTGTCATTGTCCTCACCCGTTTTGCCTTTGGCACTTTTCCCTTTAAACCGTGTCATGGGGCCGGATAGTGAGTCGGCAGTGGGTCCGGTCGCCTTGCTTACCCGTCACCCCATGGGCGCGTGCCATGGTCGCTCGGCCATGGTCGGTATTATTTTGAGATGTGGGCACCACCCTTTACCGGGGTGGAGTGGTCCGTGTTTTATGATGTTTTTGAGATTTTGAGTTTCGATCGCCAAGTCGAATGGGACCCCTGGCGGAGTACCCTCCTTTGGGACAAATTACGTTTATTTGTCGCCCGATTCCCTGGTCCGGGGAGGGGTGTTCTAGGCTTCACCGAACCGTCAGTACCTGATTGGGGTTTTACGTAATTTCCACCGGCGTAACCGGTCTTTTTGGCAAACTCTTCTTCCTTCTCACTCTGTCCATTGACGCTATCCGTCATCGCGTGGTTGGGATCCCGAGTAGTGACGGCTATCTCAATCCGCACCCTAGGTTAAGCTATTATTCTAGCAACTTCCTCAGTTGCGCTAAGGATCAATTTGAGAAATTGACCTCTAGTAAGGGGGGTGTAATAGTATTTCATTTCCTGTTAGATTTGAAAACCTTGGTCGAGTTACTCTCTTTCACAGAGCCGGCCCTGCCTTAAAACCGACCCTGTATCTTAAAGCTACATTTTAAATTTTATCTGGCCCAAACGCTCACGCGTCTCGAGCTGCGGAATTTTTCCCTGTAAGCATTTTCCTCTAACGCATAAAGCGCGCGGTTGTTGCAACCGTCGGTCGCCAGTACCCACATAAGTCAGATTCTTTATTTCAAGTAGAAGCGAAAACAGTCCTTGAAGCCTTGGGTTATCTTTCAAGCAGTCCAGCGCTACGCCTGACAGCCTTATCTATTTCGCAACCTCGGGTGCCTTCAGCTTAAAATTCCTGGAATGCATATGCGCCCAACGCGTTCTAAATAATTCTCCTCTTTGTTCCATGTAACGAAGAAATAGGGTTTTCCAAGGCTATTCTTGATATGCAATAACTTATGCTTTGGCCGTCGGGGAATTTCGGTAGTAATTTGACACCCTGGGATTCGCTGCCTTAACAAAAGCCTTTTCTCGAATGTTCGAGGCCCCGCTTGCTTAATTGAGCTTTCGCGGTGGCATTTCTGTTGTTTCACAATGCTGTAAGAAATGATGCAATCCTGAAAGGGGAGATCCCCGTTAACCGGTAGTAAGAGAGAGTCGATTGCATGACGACGATGGGGGTGCGGAGGTCGCGTTCTTCACGCTCGAATTAAAATTCGGGAGTGTTGCTAAAACCTTCGAAGTTAACAGATCTTCTTAGCAACGAGCCCTCCCGCGGGACGTTGTGTGTTCGGCGGACGTATTTTATCGGGCGGCGTCTTAATGTTTAACTCAACCCAAGAGTCGGGAATGGAGTTATTTTGCACATGGTTGCACTTCTAGTACGGGACGCCCTATGAAGCCCACGTAGTTTTCCCATAGTGAGTGGGGAAACGTCTGCTTTTTTGCAAATTTTGCTACGTTCAGCCGATCTCGAGTTTTCTTTCGTTCCCGGGGGGGGACGACCGTATTCATTGTGAATTTCCTCTGCCCTCTTTTGGACCGCTGTCTACCGTTCCACAACCCTTGCGTCTACCTTGTTCTACACTGCAGGAAGCAATCACCACTCCCGGCGTCCTCTGCAGCATCACCGAGGCTTGGATTTCCCATAGTCTATCATGCCTGGGCTAAGGTAAAATTGTACATTGTTAACTATTTCTGTTACGCTTATCCAGTGCCGGGTGTGTTATTATCATTTGTTGTTGCGCAGTGTGCAGAGTTATGAACATTGCGTACGTCTTTGTATTTTAATTATGTCAGTTGATCATTGAAGGTGGAAGCTTTACTCCTGCCAATATTTCAGATGTTTATTCTTTGTAACTCTGTTTAGACTAAGTTAGTTCTTGCGTGGGATCCCCTTTTGACCTCAACTAGGGTGTCACCTTTTTGATAGCCGACTTTTGGCTTGATGTATTAAAATTTAAATCATTAAATTTCATTATTGGCTAAATTAATTATTGGTTTGATTTAAATGTGTGAACCTATTGAGTCTTCAACTAAAGACGGCTTTAGCCGAGTGTAATTTCATGTAAAGACCAGAGCATGCGATAGAACGCGTAAGCCCTTTAGATCAGGGGTGTTTTGTATTTTGTTATTAGCTTCCAGAGCGGTGGCCATCGAAGGTAAGTGACTTCGATTTTTGTGGCCACCCTACGTTTGCATCCGGCGTCGGTGGAGCTGACGAGTGACGCTGGAGTGGTGTAAAGCAACCTGGAGGACTTCTACATAGGCTACGTGTATTGTTCTTGGTTCTAGACACGTTAGCCACCCCTAACCAGAACCAAGTGGCGCTCAGGCATTTCTTTTTCTTTTAAGCACGCTTTAGGGTAAGTACCCCGCCGGTTTTTCTTTGTACTCTCGAACCACGCCTTCCCGACTGAGCCAAGTGCGAGGAATCGGAGCCACGAAATCTGCTCCAACACATTAAGATCTGTGTTCTTTTTAGTAAAGCCGGCGAACCCTGTAGTTTGTACCCGATTTTTGACAGAGCTCTTGATCAATGTCGATCTGAGCATTTAAAATTGTAACAATTGGTTCATAAGGCAAACACGCGTTTTATTTCAACCAGTATATATGAGCATATTTATGTAAGATATAACGCCCCAAAGGCCTACTCTTACAAATGGGGACCCCTGAACGTGTGATGGACATCATACCTCCCATCCTCTGAAATAACCGCCTCCTGTGCGAACTACAGCAGTTGCAACCGAGTTTTTGAACCTGTCTCCTCCAGCACATTGCGCTTGTGTCGTGCAGTCCCCTGGAGCTCATCTAACAAAAGCTAAGTGTTATCACAAATTAGAAAATTGACATTGACATCTTGCCATACTTTCGCACAGTGTAACTACCATCAACTGAACGAAAGCGAAAGCGAAATAAGACGGCAGTGCATAATTGCACGGGAAAGATACCACCTTTGATGAACGGGGTGTACCGTGAAAGATTCCATGTGGTGCACAGCGAATATTGTTGAGGAGGGCTGTGGAAGCACATCAGGGATGGAATCGAAGGGAGTCCGTTCATGTACTATGCTGGTGGTGTTTCAGATACGTCTAAAATCCGTTGAAGCGCGTGTAGTGCCCGCTGTGAGAAAGGGGCTGAGGCACGCGAACTAGTTGGCGGATGAGAACTGGAGATATTATGCTTGGGAACTGTGCATGCAAAAGTGTCGATGGCTGTGCAGGCATGTGTGCCAAGAACGGTGCACGCGCGTCCAGTGCCCACCGCACGCCGCGACGTGAGAATGGGCACTCGCATGCACGCAGGACGCACTTGGCCGACATGTGCCATGGATGTGAGAACATCGAGAGCGGAAGGGGGCTGTGCAAATCGTTGACAGACAGACAGGCAGCCGTTTTACGGAGAATTTTGTGAAAGAATAATCTTTGTTCGAGATTAGAAGATCAGATTTATGCCGCTACGGTCGGCAGCAATGTGTGCACATGTACCGAATCGTGGACGGTGCAAGTGAACGCGTTAGGAGAATTGGAAACTCACTGTTCGCTGTTTTGAAAAGAATATAACGGGTGTTCATAAACAGTCGTCATCCCAGTAGGTTTTGACTTCAGAAACGTATGTCTATTAAATTGAGAAAAAATGCGCTATGACAGTACTCAATGACGTTTCATTGTGTTGCACGAATTAATCAAAGACATAACATTTTGTTTTTCAAAGCAACTGGGATGACGACTGTTTATGAACACCCGTTAGTTGATAGCACTTGTGCCGCGCCACTTACAAGTTGTGTGTACAAACGCAGCTGCTATGAAATGTCACTTTTGACAATTGTCAAAAAGGCTAGCATGTGAAGGTTGTGGAGTAATGTGCAAAGAATTTTGGTAACCGCACTGACAGGAGAACTGCACAGAACGTCTCAGGGGCGTGCCAGAAATGACAGAAGAATGTTTATTTGGCGGTAATTCGGCTGATTTCAATTGTAAGTGACATTTAGAGTTAATAAATGGAAACGCTTAGCTTTAAATGGTTGACTGGTAGCGTTCGCTGCGGCAGAGCATATCCGGGTCAGATCCAGCAGATGGCTTCGCAGTTCGCAGGAAGGCTGCAGGTAGCACGATAGTCCTAGGTTCCAGGCCGGATTGTAGTCGCAGAAGTTGACAGCACCGCTATGCAGAACTCCAGGCGGTGACAGTTGTATTGCTTGCAGGTATGATGTCCATCACACGTTCAGGGGTCACCAATTGTAAGAATAGAGCCTTTGGGGCGTTATATTTTACATAAATATGTTCGTATATACTGATTGAAATAAAACGCGTGTTTGCTTTATGAATCAATATAATGAACTCAATAAACTTTGTTTTTGGATCGTCGTCTACACAATATATCTCTCGCAACTATGATCCGTAACAGTATATTCCAGTTTGCGTTTGATACATAACCATTGCAGAGTACACTCTGATTAAAATATAATATTGTGATCTAACATTCTGTGCTGCAAGACAGTTTTGCTTCCGTAAACTAATCATTCAAATTGGCGTTCGAGACAATACTAATGCAGAGTACACTCTGATTATGATATAACGTTGTGATCTAACATTCTGTGCTGCAAGACAGTTTTGCTTCTATAAATTAATCATTCAAGTTTGCGTTTGACACCTTCCGAATACAGAGTACACTCTGTGTAAAATCTAACGCTGTGTTCTAACATTTTGTACTGCAAGACAGTTTTGTTTCTGTAAAATTAAGTACTAATGCAAAGTACACTCTGAATAAAATTTAACGTGGTGCTGCAAGATAACTGTGTTTTGTAAATTAGCCTTTCAAGTTTGCGTTTGACGTATAATTAATGTAGAATACACTCAAGTACAACATCTCACGTTCGTGTTCTAGCATTCAGTGCTGCAAGGCAGCTTGGTTTTGTAAATTAACCCGTTTTAAGTTTGCGCTTGACGCTTAAATAATGCACAGTACACTCTGGCACAAATGTAGTGATTGCTATTCTCAAATGTTTTACTGTAAGTCAGGGCGTTCTGGTGACTCAAACTCAAGTGCAGGTTTTACACTCGCGCGTCACGCCTGTTGAGGCCTAAGCCGACGTTATAACCTTATTCGGCCAGGATTTGTTTTTCGGCTCAGCTATGCGCCGCAACCTTTAGTTAAAGCGCTTCCCAGCTGGGCGTACCCTTTAAGCTATTCTTACGAGTCGGCATACGTGCCGAATATACCTGTATTTTTGTATGATGTTAGGTAGGTCACTTGGAGTGGCCCAATATATGTATTAACCGTACCGTCTTATCCTTTTTCTTTTTGTGTCTTGTGCATGTTTGTTTACAGGGTGACTGTGTCACTGTGTTGCGACCATTGTAAGGTGAGGCCCGGACGTGGCAGATGAGCATTCCAGGTAGGTCGTTGTGTCTGTCGCTGCACTGTGGCTTCCACAACTATTTATTTGAGTATTTTTCGCCCCGTTTGACCCTCATGGTCCAGTTGAACGTGGGCGCCCATTTCTTTAGCAACACCCCAATTACTTATCGACACGCTTGCCCTGTGGTGTACCGTTTTGAACCACGCCCATCTCCCTGAGCGTATATGCGCCGAGGCCTTTATCCTGTTCTTGACGATTCTCAGGGTGAGCTTGTCCATTTCCCAGATTTGTTTAGCATGCGATACTCGCTCATCCGTGAGTGTCGTAAGACCAATTTAATACCGTAACATGGTGACATTCTAAGTATATGTTAAATTCGAGGTTATCAGGTTAGGTTTTGCGTCAATCTGTGTTAAAACTGACGCAAAACCTAACCTGCTAACCTCGAATTTGACATAGGCTTACAGTCTCACCGCCAACATATTATTCATAAAACAAATATTTCAAAGCTAAGCTTGATTTCATTTTCGTTTGTTCACATGTTAGTTGCATTGACAAAATATGCAAGCAAGCTGAAATACATGCTAAAACAAATGAGACAAAAGATTTATTTAGGAAAGTATGGAAAACAGCCAACAGGATCCTTTCTGAGCACGGACTCTGTGCCGATCTCCTCCACAAGTGGGGAAAAATCGCCTCTCCCGAATGTCCATGTGGAGCAGACAGGCAAACAATAGCACATATCACCCAAGATTGTGCACAGACGGCGTACCAGGGCAACTTCCAAGACTTTATCACCCTAATTCCGGAGGCAATCGAGTGGATAGAAAATATTAATATTAATATATAATTTTTAATGTATCTGCTGTATGTAAGCCATTTTATGTAACTGTTTGCCCTGTCTAGGTATTGTGATTTATATATACATTTTATTTATACAAATTGTATGTTAAACATAGATTTTAAATGTTAACCTTCTATTTAAATTTTTTATATTTTACTGTGCATTTCCATTGCCATACGATAAATTAATAATAAAATATTTAGGAAAATACAACAAGTTACAGCTTAATACGTCGAAGATACCTTTATTATTTAACCACATGGTAAAGACACGTTACCCGTCTTCTTAAATCATCTCAATAGTCAACATCCAGACATTAACTTTACCATGGAGAAAGTAACCGCTCCCCCTTTTTCTTAGATCTATAGGTCTCTCGCCAACCCAGTGGCAACTTGGTCATTTTGTATATCTCAAACCCACTCACACCCATCGCTATCTGCATGCCTATTCCCACCATCATCCTACACAAAAACTTTCCGTCATCAATTCCCTTGTACACCGGGCTGTTTCCATATACCAACCCGATAATGTCCACGCTGAATTAAACCACATTCGAAAAGCTCGGTTACCGCGCTAGGGATATAAGTCTGCCACCAATCGCCATCTTCATCCACGGCGACCAAAACCTCCAAAAACCGATCCTCCTGCAGCTATAGTCTTTCTTTCGTATATCCACCAAGTCAACGATCGCGTTAGAAGTTTCTTCGAAAACAAAACATTAAAACAGTATTCAAACCCCCGAGCAAAATCTCACAGGTTCTTTCTTCACTTAAAGATAAATTAAACACTATGTCCTCTAACGGTGCTTATAGAGTCCCTTGCTCTTGTAATGCTGTATAGATTGGTGAAACAGGACGTTCAGTGAAAACTCGCATCTCTAAATACCAGCGCTGTCTCAAGTCGGGTCTCGTTTCATCATCAGCCATCACCGAACACCAGCGTTATATGGCAATAAGATCCCTTTTGATGAAACTTCCATCATCTGCAAATGCCCATTCTTCCTTAGCAGAAAGATTCGCGAAGCCATTGAGATTTACAAACTCCCTAACTATCTCAATCGGGACGAAGGCTTTTTTCTTCCCTCTATGTGAAAAGTGCTAATTTCTAAGCCCCGCCCACCGCCACTGAACCGCGACGGCATTTGCTGAACCGCGACGGCCCTTGCCTATAAATTCTTGTCTTTCTCCTTACTGGCGTGGTTAACACGTTGAGTTACCTTGCTCTTTTTGCCTTTTCCTCCTGATGAAGCCCATTACGAAAGTGGGTGAAACGTTGAGTTCTTCGACTTCAATAATGACAAGGTCCTATCCCAGAAGTCGTTTTATACTTATTACAAAAGTTCAGAGAATATAGGGTGCCGACATTTCTATGCTTTATAGATTACTCTAAAGCCTTTGATTGTGTACGCTGGTCAAAACTCTGGGAAATTTGTAAGGGCATTTTTTAGTTTGTATAAATGTACGGCTAGTCAGCATTATTTTCTCGACGATATAAGTATCTCGAATTTTGTGCATACATTCAGTTGTTTTCTAGTGGCACACATCTTTGTTATCGATCCAGTCTGCGCGCCAGCCACGCACGTGTTTCTTATCGATCCTCCGCAGACGTACATTTATCGCATAAGAGCTTACGCTTTGAGCCAGAATAAAATACAGTTGCCGTGGATTAGAGAGACCTAGTACGATTGTTTTCCCCCATTATTATTTATCACTTGCAAAGCTCTTCGCGCCTTTTTCGAGACAGATTTTACTCGGCGTGACTAGAAGCAACAAGTGATTTTGAAGTTGTTATCCCACCTCTCACCTTTCGGGATTGCGTGGGCCTTTGGTTTATTGTATGAACTGTTGTTCTTTTGGTGTGTATGTGTATCGCCTGTTTTGTTCCGTTATTTGAAATCACGTCAATTTAACGCAAGTATTGTGTGTTTCGCACTTCATTGACTTACTGGACTGCACGTGCTAGCTTTGGTCGTTGGACGAACTTAGTTGTTGTTTACCGATGTAGGGCTGCAGGTTTTCGTTATCGTGGGGCGGCAACCCCTTAAACGTCATTTGACGGACTCTCCGTGAAAGCTCAGTAGCTTCTTACCATGTTTCGCAAAGCCCACGCTTATACCGTTCCGCGAATTAATGTCGCAGGCTCCGATTGTCTCTCGTTAGAAGATAACTTTCCAGGCTCCTTTCAGTCGGCCACTCTCGTTGATTTGGCGCAGCTCCTTTAGGTGTCTATCGTAGTGTCTGCAACAGCAGCCGTTTGCAGCAACGTAGGACGTCGTTTACAGCTAAGCCAAGTTCCTTATAGGTATCGGTCTATTGTAATAACTTTACAGTGCCGAAATTTAAGTGTACAGAGTGTTTTTTCGAAGTGCTAGCCAGTTTGCCTAACGTTGCGGACATTTATTGTTTGCACCTTTGCTTTTGTTAAACCCTTATAGTTGTTTACCTGCCAATTTAATTTAGTACCGTCAGATTTCATAAGCCTGTTTAACTTTACGTCGTGGCATTTGAAGTATGTGTGGCAATTGTACCACGTTTAGTTGACTACCGTCTTTTATTGCTGTTAATTGAGTCAGTCTTTTGATAATTCAATGTTAATACCGTTTACCAGTCGTTCCAGTCATTGATGTCAAGTTTATTTTATTTATTTATTTATTTATTTACTGGAAAACAGGTATACGCCCAATTGCAGAGAAGAAACTTACAACATGATATAATAAAGAAGAAATTAAAAAATAACCAAGGTATAAACAAGGCATAACAATGAATTAAAATAACAAAAGTATTATCTAAACATTAATGTAATAAATAAGTAACTTAAAAAATGAATGAAACCTGTTACAAACATAAAACTAACTTCTAAACAATCGGTATACCGCGTATGTACTAGATTAAGACGTTACGCAATTTAAATAGTTAACCTTTACAAACCCATTTTATATTTTTATGTAACTTTTGCTTATTTAAATATTTTGCTAATACATTTCATGTTCGTTTAACTGTGGTTTTCTTCTGATGTTGAGCATGCAATTTGTGTATGTATTTTTCAAGTGTAAAAGAAGTTTAGCAAGTTGTTCAAGTCAGATCTCGAAAGGTAAGTCCGATGATGCCAAGGTTATAGTTGAAAGGTGTCCCATTATGCTTCTACTTTCCTCAGTGGGTTCACCTATGCATTTTTCCCTTGTAGGAATCGTGATGGCGCTTTAGCATTTAAGATCTGTTTTTCGTTTATTATGCCGTTGCCCTGTGTGATCTCGTGTTGGACCCCCTCGCTCCAAGTCGTCCAAGTTAGTCGGCAACTCTTTTGTAACGGGCTTGGGTAGCGGTCCTATGCAATACATTCCCGATTTTGACACCTGCGCATTCTTGCAGCTGCACAGAGCGCAAGGATTTTGGTGTGATTTTGTGAGATAGCGATGCATGCACATAAGTTAGACGGAGCGCACAAGAGGCACACGTGTGTGTCTCCCTTCAATTCCAGTAGCATGGCTTTATTTTTCGAGACAGTTCATCTCTGGCATTTTAGGGGAGTAGAACGATTATTCTGTGCGAGTGGCCGACCATTGTTGACCCCTTAGAACTAAACTAATTGCCGAATTGTATGCCCAGTGATTGGGGGCTCTCTTAGCCGTTTTGTTGTGTTTTGTTGTCTTTCGTTGTCAAAGGCTCTTCTTCCGGGTTTGTTCGAATAAGCACCTAGTAGTGTTGTCGTCTCCCTTTTCTAAGTTCAGGGGATGCGTCTCTGGTGGTCCCGGGCATCATAAACAGTGCAAACAACCTACTAGGTCGTATCGAAGCAATGTGTGCAATCACCGTCGTCACGGATTCCATTGCGAGTTAGGTATTGTTAAAGTGCCAAGTTTCGAGGAGGCTCGAGGATGCATTTTGCTGTACGCGTTATTGTCAAAGCGCCTAAACGCCCTTACGAGGGGCCGTCCGTTATTGTCGCTACCAGCAACCGACACTGCCCATTCTTCTTAGCCACTTTTGGCTTTTCTTGCAAAGTACCTTCCAGCTACTTCGAATAAAGGCTCCGCCAACCACCGAACATCTATTGTAAATTAGATTTAGTATTGTAAATCTCTAAATTATACAGTGCTACGCTTTTGGCCATTGTGCTACGTGACGCAATTATGGTAATAATTTAATTCAATCAAGGTCTCAATGGCCTACATTTGTTGTTGTATCTATAATTAGAACAACGTAGCGCGTTCAGAACACCCACGCCATTTAAGCGTTTGATATCCAGTTAACAACACGGACAAGCCTCAGTTGACTCATAATTGGCTATGTATTTGAGTTAATTTAACTATATTAACCAACTTTGTTCATTATTGCTCAAGAAATCTGTGCCTATTTACTTTTCAATAGACGCATTGCAATTTTTAACTGTTTCCTTTATGATATCTGCATGTGTTTATCGACAATTTTATGTGTTGTGCCCTCTTTTGTGATGATTTATGTAAGGTGATCCGGCGAGGACAAATAAAACTAACCAAGGTGAGTTCCAAAACAGCTGGGGCCGTCGCGCAGGAGCGCTGAAGTACCACAAACATTCCTGAATTTCGAGTTTCTAAAGGGGTTGCTGAGAAGTATTGTTTCAGCCCTGATTATCAAAACTCGCGGCGCCCGTTCCCCCGTTTCATTTCGATTATAACCATCCTCAGTGTGACAGCACCTTGCCCTAATTAACGTCGTGTTACGTCCGAATCACCCCACATCTCTGAGCAATAGTTGGTCAACTATCTGTTGCAGGACAGTTGAGCGTGATTAGGGTGAGCTTTGCATTTTTAAGTATTAACGTGTTCCAACGAGTGTTTAAATTGTAACACACGTTTGAAGAGAGTTGAAATGGAAAGCGATCGTTGCACGCTACACTTGAAGCACAAGAAAAACTAAAATCATGATTATTGATCGAAACCTCTGCCCCCAACAACGGGAAAATACAGAACATCGAAGTGGTAAACAAGTTCATAAGGCAAGGGCTCATGATTAATCCTACTAAAGCAGAACTTGTAATTTTCACCAAAAGAAGCAGATTTGAGGGTTTTAGACAGCCGTCACTCTGAGTCGGTTAGATAACTTGGAGTCATCCTGGACTCAAAGCTGAACTGGAGGGCTTATGTAGAGAGACAAATTCAAAGGGCCACTGCCTCCCTGTGGAAATACAGACGGAGCTTTGGAAACAGCTGGGGTCTGAAGCCTCGTGTTGCCATGTGGTTGTACACTGTGGATACAAAACCACTAATAACATATGCTCTGGTTTGGTGGCCGGCAAGCAGCAAGGCAATAATCAGAAATAGCCTCAATAGACTACAGAGGTTGGCCTGTATAGGCATAATAGGAGCAATGCGCAATGCTCCCACAGCAGCTCTAGAGGTGCTTCTGGGACTCCCGTCTCTTTACTTAGATATTGAGGCAGAGGCTACGAGTCAGCCTACATACTTAGCCATGGGCAGATGCGGAACATGAAAAGCGAGCAAGTGGAACACGCAGGGATCATCCAACACTTTGGGAAGGTCCCAGGACTTCTCACAAGGAGCGATTTTATGACTCCGCTCTATATGTTCCATAAAGCATTTCAAGTACTCGTCCCTGATAGGAACGACTGGTCAGCAACGAAATTTCCTCACTCCAGAGGGGCTTGTCTGGTACACAAACGGCTCCAGGATGGCGGGAGGATCTGAAACTGGCATTTACAGCTATAGACCGAGGGTCAAACTTACAGTTGCCCTTGGAAAATATGCCATTGTATTCCAGGCGAAAATATTTGTCATCTTAACCTGTGCTCAAGAGAACCTTCTAAGAGGATACTCCAATCTGCATATCCATATTTGCACAGAGAGTCATCAGGTAGCACTAAGAACACTGTGTTCGCCCATGATCAACTGTAGGTTAGTTTTGGAATGTTGCCAGACACTTAATAGACTTGGTACAAAAAACTGAGTCAAATTACTATGGGTACCAAGCCATAATGAAATAGAGGGTAACGAAGAAGCCGGTGTTCTAGCCAGAAGGAGTTCTCAAGAGTCACTCATCGGTCCTGAGCCTGCCTTAGGAATTACCAGTGCCACTGCAAAAATACAGGTTGAGCACTGGCTAAATCACCAATCCATTGCCAACTGGGCTTCGATACCAAGGCTACGTCAGGCGAAACTCCTTATTGGGAAAGTGTCGCCTGGTAACACCTCCACTCTCCTATCAACGAGCAGAAAAAATATCAGGATCGTGACTAACCTGTTAACAGGACACAGTCACCTACAGAAGCACTTATTTACAATTGGAATCGCAAATCATGTCACCTCTAGGAAGAGTCAATTGAAGGAAGAAACCTCAATTCATGTAATATGTCAATGTGTAGCTCTTCTAGCACTGAGACATAAACATCTTGGAGCCGGCCTGGTGGAACCTCAGGCAATAAGGGAGATTCCTATGAATAGGGTTTTTTCCTTCGCGTTGGAATCCGGCCTCTTCGAACGAGGCCCATAGCATGTAACGGTGTAGTACTTACTCAACTTGCCCCGGTTTCGGTTTACAAAGTTGGAACGCGCCATTTGAGTTTGCGTAGCAACTATTGTGTTAGGTGTGCGTGTGTTGGTAATGTGTTGACCTTGTTAATCTACCTGTTTGGCTTATGATTCCGAGTAGAGCACAGTTAATTTAGTGCCCAGCTGTGAATGATCTCACCGAACTCGATACCGATCGCCAAAGCTACGGAAAAATTCCACCCGCCGTGGCTATTCTGCTTTTAGAAATAGTAATCTATACATATACCGGGTGGCCATAAATATCTGATATCACATTACCTTTGGAATCAACACCGCTTTATTAAAGTGATGAATCCAACTAAACTAAATGTCATTAATGTCATCACAACTAAAATTCCTATCTGTCAAAAATTATTACAGATTGCAATAAGTAATGAAGTTAGAACAGGATATTTTTATAATAGAGTCTTAGGCCAACCTGCAGAATCTGGGGCACATTGCCCTCCTCTTATTTGCATTTTATTACATTTCATACCAATACTTATTATAATAATTGAAATATAATGCTAACCAACATTTATCAGTAGCTAATTCCATGGTTACCGGGATCTCAGATATTTATGGCCACCCGGTATAAAGAAAAGTCACAACCCTAACTAATCAACGCAGAGCCATAATCACTAGTACTACGAACTTGAAATTTGGGTGGAAAGTTCAATTTATTACGTAAGGTAGTGACAAGAAGGAATTTTTTGAAATTCCACCCTTAAAAAGGTGAAAAGGGGTAAAATGTGTTTTCACGAGTTCCTCAATATCTCGTACGCCCGATGAGATATCGACTTGGTGTTTACTTGTAAAGATTTTTAATACAAATGCCTAGAAACGTATTTCAGTATTTTGCCCTAATCAACCCCTAAAGGTGCAAATATGGATTCGGGGTGAATTAAAGAATCCTTCGTATCTCCTATGTTTATTGAGTTAGAAAATTGTTTTTTTGGCATATAGATGTATTTTTAAATATTTAAAAAGTGGTTTAAGGGATTTTGAAAAATTTACCCCTAAGGGGGTGAAAAGGGGTAAACTGTGTTTTTACGAATTTCTCAATATATCTTAGACCCAATAAGATATCGACTTGATGTTTGCTTGCATAGGTATCCAAGGCAAATCTCTAAAAACACAATTCAGGATTTTGCCTTCATCAACCCTTAAAGGTGCATTCGGGGTGAATTATAGAACCCCTTGTATCTCCTGTGTTTGCTGAGTTAGAGCATTATTTTTTGGAATATAGACGTGTTTTTCAGATCTTTAGAAAGGAATTTTAGGTTCTTTTTTTAAATTTCACTCCAAAAGCGTTAAAAAAGAAAAACTGAAAAGGGGTATGGGGTTAAGATTATTTTTTCCCTCTGGGCTCATTTTAGGATAAAACGGGCTGAAAGAATTTTTAGAAATTTTACCCCTAAGGAGTGAAAAGGGGTAAAGTGTGTTTTCACGAATTTCTCAATATCTCTAAGAATAAAATAGAAGAATTTCTCAAAATCCATCTACAAGTGGTGGAAATGGGTGTCCTGCTATAATTTATGAATACAACGTTTAATAAGTACGTATATTTTTGATTTTATCTCACTATACAAGGGGAACGACAATTACATGCACATTTCCAGGGGGTACGTGAATAATAAAATAGTTAAGGAGAACTGTTTTCGGAAGAATATTGTTTCCACTTTACCTACAATATTGTTTTGCAGCCTTTGTTAGTTTAGCGTATTTAGTAAGGTGGAGGGGAGACTCCAGAATTAATTTAAGATTTAGAAGAAGAAACAAACATTTAGTCCGTGCAAAGAACGGGAATCTTGCTAGTTATAAATGAGTGGCAGATTGAGAAAGCTTATTCATTCTGAAGCAAGAAATGTCATTCAGAAGGTTATCGGATTCTGAGATATCCAAAACCAGTGTGGTCGATGAGCATTTCCACTGGACAAAGCTAACGAATTAGTCGCTACAGCTACAGGAAAATCCGTAACTGTTATAAAAGATATCCGGAAAGAAAATCAAGCAGCTTCAAACTGTTTGCTATGATCTCTAAAGAAGGAAAGAAGAACAGAACCTACGAAACAAATTACTTTTTATGATTTTGATCGGAGTATTATAAGACGAACTGTGCATATAGTTTACACAGGTCACCATAAAGTCCTTACTTTAAAATTATTAGAGAGCTGAAGGAGAAAATAAAGTTCACAAGAGGATGGAAAACTTTTACGAAATCAGTTATTTGGATTTAAATACAAAAATCATGATAAAAGGAAGTTATTAATGGAACGAAGTGACACTATGGCCTGATGTTCTCGGTATCTGAAGACGTTGATGGAGAATGAAAAGCTAGGAGACCAGAAGAACCCCGTTACTTATTTAGACGAAAACAACATTCATATATCATATAGCGTTGGTAAGTGTTTGCAATCCGACGAGAAACCTGGTGTATACCGAAGTGAGAGAAGGGGCTAGAGGTACTATAATAGTTCATGCAGATGGTTGAAATAGCTTCACAGAAAATGTATTACTGATTTCTAAGTCAAAAAGTAACTCGGGTGATATCATGATGTCATGAATCACACAAATTTCATGCAGTGGTTAGAAAAGCAAGTTCTACCTAATTTGCCTACAAATAGCATAATTACAATGGCCTATACCACAGTGTGCTAGCTCATCGTGCTTTTAAACTCGTGGTACGTGCTTTAAAGGCGTACTTATACACTAGTATCATAATATACTATTAAATGTAAATTAGGATTACCAGCAACTGGACGTAATTTTGCGTGGTTAAAATTTTTAAAACACGTTGCTACTGACGAAGTGTCTAATGAAATCATTTTAAACAAGTTGCTAATGACGAGGTGAACTAATAAAAACATGTTATTAAACAGTTGTTTTACAAACTTAAAACTGCCAATTAAAAGTCAGTTTTACACACTGTCGTAGATAAAAATAAATTTTACACACTGTCGTAGACAAAAGTCAATTTTACACACTGTCTTAGAAAAAAGATCATTATCAAATTGTTACTTTTAAGTACTACTTCAGTGAATTAGGATCCGTCTGCCGAAAAAATCCAAGTGAGCTGAAATTTTGCATACTCTTTTATTTTGACATTACAAATAATGTCTCAAAAGTCTCTATCGATATATCGCTTGTGTTTTCAGTTATTCAAGGTCAAAGGTTACAGAAATACGTTTTTCGCAAATAGCTCGCTTCCTATGGGTCGTATGACTTTTTTAGCTATTACATAAAATGAAGGCTAGAAAATTCTGTACAAAAAAGGGTATTCAGGTTTTTTTACGTATAACCAACCGTTCCCACAACACCTTGGAGGTAGGGTGCAACGCGCGTTTTTTACATGGTTTTCTCAGCAGGTCTGATCAATATTTTTCCTTGTTTTAAATAAGTTATCGTCCTCAGGGCCCCCGCTACCATATGTGCAAAGTGTGCAATGCACACGGGCGCCATCCGTTAGGGTCGCAAAAACCCAGGGTAAAAAAAAATTGCAAAAAAATTTGCAAAAAAAACAAAAAACAAAAATTAATTTTAAAATAAAAGTTGAGAAATTAAATAGGATTAGGTGTAAATAAACACAAAATTTTGTTAGTATATCATCCAGTTACTGCCGATTCCTATGTTGTGAGAACATGTCAGGCAGTAGTTTCTTGATTTTTCCTGTTCAGACATGAATAATGCCTGGAGCTCTATAAAAGCGATGCATCGCCAGAGGCGTTTTTAAACCGGTTAGTTCACTGGACCGTGCAACAAGTGCATAAAAACAAGTAATCCTATTAATTTTTACATTTAAAGTTATTTTTATTTTGTCAAGTGTTGTGTTGTATAATATTTTGTTTACTACTTTTTTTTCTAAAAAATTAAGTGCTGAATACCTGCTGACTGCAATTTCAACGGTTTGATTTTTTATAAAATGGTAAGTGTTCCCTACTTTATACTATCAACATTAACCCTTTATAGGATACTGGTTATAATTATTTTTTTTTTACCCAAATATTTTTTTATTAATTGAAATGTCATTAACGAGTTTAAAAAAGTAATTGGTTTTTTATCCATAACTCGCTTAGTTTTTATGCTATCGATCTTTTTAAAAAACCATTTTGTAGGGTTTTTAAGGGCTATAAGATCAAATTAGTTTAATATTTTTTCTGCCTTTATTTTTGAAAGGGTTTAAGCTGAAAGGGCTCGAACAAATTGCTTTTTACTCAAATATGCAAAACTTGGTTCTTATTATTGTACTTACTTTAGAAGTTAATTCCTAATTTCCATGAGTACTAATTATTTATTTGTTTTTTCAGACCTTCAGGTGCGAAGTTTCGCGAGCAAAAGAAACTGAGACTGCAGGAAAGGGAAAAAATGGCTGGAGCTTTAAAGCACTTCTTGCAAAACAATCAAGATTCCACGGAGACTATCGATGCGACTGAATCTCAAGATTCTAAATTCGTAATATCAGTAACCGTGAGTGGATTATCTGAAATTTCAACAGAGGCGACCACGGTAACCTCAGGTCCTGCAACAAGTGGCGGCGGTTGTAGCAGCAAAACAGCTTCTACTGATGCAGAGCCCGATGAAGCGATGACACCATCCTCATCTACAGCACTTGAACAATCCACTTCAGGTAATTCAGCTTGTGTAAGAAGTTTGGTAAGGTCAGCTACCGAAATACCTGCTGCAAGTGACACTTTCGATGAAGGCTTTAATGAGGCTAGTGTCCATATAATTCCGTCCGACCCCGGTTTGTGGCCCGAAAGAATCACCAATGATATAGCTAGAATATTGGTTAAACGTGGTCCGCCCTTGATAGACATCAGTTTTAGCTTTCCTAGTAATAAAGATAAGAGAAAGTTTTCGTGCAAATACTTTGTAAGAAGTCTAGCAAATGGAGAAAAAGTCGAAAGGACTTGGCTTATTTACTCTATTTCTAAAGATTCTGTATTTTGTTTTAAGTTGTTTTGTAAAACTCCTAACACTTTTTGTGATACAAATGGAGTATCTGATTGGCAACACTTGTCTTTGCTAATTTTACACAACAGTTATATGAATACTAGGGGAAATTTAAAAAAAATGTTGGAGACATCTACGACTGTTAATGCTCATCACCTGCGGATTTTAGAAACGGAAAAAAATATTGGCGCGATGTGTTGGAAGAAATTATTGCGATTGTTAAGTATTTATCTACACAATGCTTGGCATTTCCAGGTTCTTCTAAATTACTTTTCGAACATGATAATGGAAATTTTCTAAAAGCTGTTGAGATGATTGCCTCTTTTGATTCAGTGATGAGACAGCACGTTAGCCAAGTGTGTAACTCCCAAAAAAAATCTGTTAAAATGACTCATTATTTAGGCGTGCAAATGCAGAATGAAATAATTGAATTATTGTCGTCTAAAGTAAGAAATAATATTTTAGAAATGGTTTGCAGTTCAAAATATTTTTCAATAATATTAGATTGTACACCAGACACTAGTCATACTGAGCAAATTAGTCTTGTTCTGAGGTATGTTGTCCTTAACACCACTTCAAAAAAGGTTGAAGTTAAGGAAAGTTTTATTGCATTTAATCCAATACTGGATTCTATAGGGGAAGGGATATATATATTTGTGACAGAAATTTTGAAAAAATTAAATTTAGATATAAAAAATATTAGGGGACAAGGTTATGATAATGGGGCAAACATGAAGGGAAAACATGTTGGGCTTCAAAAACGCATTCTTGATGCGAATCCGAGAGCCTTTTTTGTACCTTCTGCTGCTCATACTTTGAACTTAACAGTAAATGACGCTTCTAAGGTGTCAGATGCTACAATAAACTTTTTTAATCATGTGCAAGAGTTATATAATTTTTTTTCGTCATCCACAAAAAGGTGGGATGTTATGAGAAAAAATGTCCCCGGGTTAAGTTTAAAGCCTCTAAGTGAGACAAGATGGTCCAGCAGAATTGATGCAATAAAGCCCCTTAAACTTTATTTAATTAAGGTTTGCGAAAGTCTTCTAGAAGTAGCTGAAGATAATTCCTTTCACATTGATGCAAGACATAAAGCGAGTTCCCTCTTAACGTCTGTACAAAATTTTCAATTTATTTGTGGAATTATTATTTGGCATGACGTTTTATTTCATATAAATATTGTCAGCAAACAAATCCAAAGTGCTACAATTAATATTAAATTATGCCAAACCTACCTAAAAAATTTAGTTGATCACTTCCAGCAATATAGATCTGACCAATCATTTCAAGAAATTCTTGTACAAGCGAAAGAAGTAGCACTCTCTCTCGAAATTGAAGTAGACTTTCCACCGTTACCAACGGTCAGGAGGAAATTTAAACCAAAACTGTTTGACTATGAACACCGAGATGAGACCCCTCATGATCCAAAAACCGCCTTTAAAATTAGTTTTTTCTTAAAAATTATAGATCAAACTTTAAGCTCTCTAAAAAACCGATTTGACTTATTAAATGAGTATGATAATATTTTCGGATTTTTAGCGACATATTCAAATTAAGTGACAGCGATCTTTTAAAACGTTGTTCTGTTCTTGAAGAACGACTGACAGATCAGGATAATAAGGATATAGACTCCAATGATTTGTTTAAAGAAATTAAAGAGTTAAAGTTGTTTTCATTACTTGATGATACTGACCCCTTAAGTATTTTACAATATATATTTGAAAACAATTTAATCTCCACCCTTCCAAACGTAAGCATTTCACTAAGATTTCTTCTGACATTTCCTGTATCTGTAGCTTCTGGCGAGCGATCTTTTTCAAAGTTAAAAATCATTACAAATTATTTAAGATCGACAATGCTTCAAGAAAGATTGTCTGGGCCAGCAATATTAGCAATTGAACAAGAAATTTTTGATGGCATAAATTTTAGCGATGTAATTAATGAATTTGCAACAACAAAGTCTCGGAAAATATCGCTACTACAATAGCTATTTTTTATTTTTCTATTGTACCTAGCTATCATTTTTGATTTTATAACGAAGTTACCTAGGTATTTGTTATCAGAAGTATCTGCATATTTTTTAAAATGTCTAAGTATAAGTAGAAAGTACTTAGTACTTATATATATGTAGACATTAGGCAATATTTCTGTTATTTGTTCCTAAAAAAAAATGTGATTTTTAGTTTTGGGTTATTTTCTAGTATTTATAAACAACGTGTCTGTACCCCATTAGTTAAGTAAATGCTTTAAAATGGGTGTGAACAAGAAATTATTTTAATTTATTTTGTTATGATTTTATTCTGTTTGTTTCATTTTGATAGTTTAGTCTACAAATAAATATGACTTCTAAACTTCAGTTTTTACTTCCTTTTACTACTATAAAGGAAGTATTGGATTCACCCCAAAAATTCGAAATTGAGTTTTTAACAGATCTTCACGTTTTAGAGTCCCCTGAACCCAAAAAACATATTTTTTTTCATTGGTCTGTCTGTGTGTGTGTGTGTCTGTCTGTGTGTCTGTGAACAGAATATCTCAAAAACGAAAAGAGGTATGGCATTAAAACTTCATATATAAGTTTTGTGTACTATGTAGATGAGACAGCAAGCTTTTGAAGAAAATCGCATAACCGGAAGTAGGTGTTTACTCTTGTGATTTTTCAGTTTTTTTCGATTTTTTCAAAAACGGCTCTAACGATTTTTTTTAAATTTTACATTTTTCTTACATTTTTAATGTGTATTGATGTGAGATAGGTGATTTTCCAGTTGAATACTTCTAAAGTGGGTTTCCTTTGTTTTTTTTTCTATTTTTTTTATTAACTCCTATTTTTAATAAAACACCCGGTATATTATTACATTTTTGAATTCACCTTAAAATTCTAGAGAAAATTTGTCTCTTCAACTAACACTCGATTTTGTACCGTTTTTGTAGAATTTGTAATTTTTGAAAATTTTTAACAAATGGTTAAAAATTAAAAATGAAATTTTTGACTAATTATAAGATCACTGTAAAAGGAAGTTGTGTGAGTGTATCACACCAGATTTTTTGCTTTATTTCAAGCACCTACCTACCTACCTACCTTCAAAAAAATAAATAAAAAACATGATCCAAAATGCCCTGATCGTCCTCCCCGTCACCCTCCACATGTTCCTCTTCGTTTTCTTTTTTTCTTTGTTAACTTCTTCCTCATAATTTTCTTCTGCTTCTGTAATATTTTTCTGTGATGAGATCAACAAGATTAATCTCATTACATTCTTCATCAGTATATTCATACCTTTTGTCGGGTGAGTGGGATAACTCTTTTGGGTAATGATGAAGAATGTAATGAGATGAATCTTTTTGATCTCATCACAGAAAATATTACAGAAACAGAAAAAAATGATGAGGAAGAAGTTAACGAAGAGAGAAGAAAACGAAGATGAACATATGGAGGGGGAGGAAGAGAACGAGAACGTACTTAAAACAGGGAACCACATGGACTAGGCCTACTTGGAAAACCATGTAAATAAACGCGCGTTGCACCCTACCTTCGAGGCGGTATGGAAACAGATGCACCGCTGCTCATTAATTCTCTAAGGTATAGCGTAAAAACGGTTGGTTATAGGTATACGTAAAAAACCTATATAACCTGTTTTTGTAAAAACTGTTCTAGCCTTCATTTTTTGCAATAAATAAAAATCTGGTGTAATACACTCGCACAACTTTCTTTTACAGTGATCTTATAATTAGCCAAAAATTTTGTTTTTAATTTTTAAGCATTTGTCAAAAATTTTCAAAAATAACAAATTTTAGAAAAACGGTACAAAATAGAGCGTTAGTTGAAGAGACCAATTTTCTTTAAAATTTTGAGCTGAATTAAAAAATGTAATAATATACCGGATGTTCTATTTAAAATAGGAGTTAATAAAAAAATAGAAAAAAACCAAAAGAAACCCATTTTAGAAGTATTCAACTGAAAAATCACCTATCTCACATCAATACACATTAAAAATGCAATAAAAATGTAAAGTTTGAAAAAAATCGTTTGAACCGTTTTTGAAAAAATCGAAAAAAACTGAAAAATTACAAGAGTAAACACCTACTTCCGGTTATGCGATTTTATTCAAAAGCTTGCTGTCGCATCTACATAGTACACAAAACCTATATTGAAGTTTCAACGCCATACTTCTTCTCGTTTTTGAGATATTATGTTCGTAGACTGACACACAGACAGACCAATAAAAAAACATGGTTTTTGGGTTCAAGGGACTCTAAAACGTGAAGATCTGTTGAAAACTCAATTTAGAATTTTTGGGGTGAATCCAATACTTCCTTTATTGTAAAAGGAAGTAAAAAAGTCACACGACCCATTGGAAGCGAGATATTTGCGAAAAACATTGTTTGTAATGTCAAAATAAAGGTGTATGCAAAATTTCAGCTCACTTGGATTTTTTCGGCAGATGCTGCGTTTTTCCGTCTAATGTAGGTAACTGGACTAAAATTGGGAATACGTTTATATTATGTAATTAAGTTATTTCAATAGTATTTGTCCTTAATTATTTGTAATACGTACTTCTATTAATGAAAGAAGTCGGGTAGCGCAGTTGGGAAAGCGCTAGGCTTGCATTAAGCAAGTCATCGGTTCGAATCCCGCAAGAGGCCGGATCTTTTCTGCAGCCTTAGCGATTGGAATCGGGCTCGGTGAGACCAGTCACAGTTGGGCATCAAATTAACTGTGCTCTATTTAGAACCACATATCTAAGAGATAGAGTAACAAGTTCTACACATTATCAAGACACACACCTAACACAATGGTTGCTAAGCAAGCACAAAAGGCGAGCTCCAACTTTGTAACTTGGAACTCGGGGCAAGTTGAACGTAGTGCCGTCAGATGCTAGCGTACAAACCACCGGCCTCTACACCGCTAAGGTAACAAGAGGTTAATGATAATACATACATACATACTTCTATTAATGAGAAGAGGTCAGAGATGATAACAATACATTTTCTAAAATATTTACAATTCTAATTTGCCACTTACTTTTTTTTATTTTCATTGTACCGCTAAAAACTATCTCAGCTCCCTACACGTCGATTTTCAATTTTGTAAGCTTGGCAATATTTTCTTCAAAATCTGATTTTCGTGGCCGGTAAATGTTTCAGTTCAATAAAAAATGTATCTGCTGTTGACTTTCTTGTACTTGTAACCTATTTTTCTGATGATCCTATATATTGTAGGTTTGAACTCTTGTAGCCTAATTCTTCTTATGCAAATTTTAATATATTCTAATTAAAATACTTCCCATTTTTGTGAAAATCCTAATTTTTCCCCTCAGATTCTATCTAACACAGAAAATATTATGATGGTTTTCATCGCTTTGAAGTTTTGCTGTTTTCAACGACATTACGTGTTTCTCACTAGTATAGTATATTATGATACTAGTGTATAAGAACGCCTTTAAAGCACGTGCGACGAGTTTAAAAGCACGACGCTTTAGCGGAGTGCTTTTAACGTCGCTAGTGCTTTAATGGCACTTATAGCCTACACGTGTATCATACGCTATTTTTTCTACAATCGTAACAGAAATATAAAAATTTAGTTCGGTAACACTTTTTCCGTCACATGGTGTTAGATATTCTAGGTTATGTTGATATTCAAACTTACGGCAAAGCGTGTTTTAATAAATTATTAAAACGCGCCTCCAATGGTAACGTGTTAAAAAGACGTAATTCGAGCGTCAATATTAAGAGTGCTATAAACGTCACTTTTGACACTAGAAACTGTGCAAAAAGTTGTCATTTTGACACGATCGTAGAAAAACAAATTTTTAAATTGTTATATAGGTCATCTAAAAATGTTCTACATATTAATGCATATTAACGGGTACTTACTATTTGGTAAAACTTACCAGGAAAGGTCTGCATAAGTGCGATTATTTCTGTTAAGGTTAATTTCTTACAGATATGTTTGCCTTTTTCCATTTTATAATGTCAAATAGCAATGCGAATTTGTGTCAATAATACGTTAATTTGACATTTTACTTTAGTAACTACAGTAAGATACACCCTTAAATTAATTGACAAAAATGCAGCCGCGGCACATTCCTCTCCCGTTGTTAATATTAATTATTATTAATCATGTTTCTTTAGTAACCATAACTAAATTTGCAAGGGAAGCAAATAAAAGGAGGAGAATGTGCCATCTGCAGTTTAGCCAATTAATTTCAAATCAGGGCCTGCTCTGAATTCTAAATATTAGATTGGAAGTATAAATATTTACTGCTAAAAATATTCAAATTCAGGGCCTGCTGAGATACAATGATCTGCAAAAATACTTTTGGTTGATACGTGTTTTTAAAACAGGTTAGAAACGTTAAATCCAAGTAACTTCCTGGAAGTTCAACAATATAAGTATAATATTGCTACTAAAAAAATAGGACAAAGTTTTCTTAATTGTACAAATCTGAATTTGATTGGCAACTGATACGTGACATATTTTAATTAGAATCTTTCTCTTATTTTTTATGCAGAATAAGGCCATTAAATTTGTTCTGTGCAATTTTGAAACACCCTGTATATGTACTTCTGTTTAATGGTTCCGTTACAGATTCAACAAAGACCGTAAAAAGAGAAGATACAATGTTATTTTTATAAATAAATATATTCATTCGTCTAACACTTTTAAATTAAAAAACCGAAACTATAGGAAAAAGAGAAGCCAATAAAGAAGACCACAACGCTTAGAAACCAAATTAATGCATTTAAACAAATTAACGGCAAAAATGCGAAAATATTTGTGAATGTAACTATAGGCCAAACATTTTTTAGAAAATAGAAAACGAAAAAGATGTGGGTAGCAGTGTTATAAATGTCTATTTTAGTTTTATGGCGTAATGTTTACTATTGAGCATTGTCAGATTGCCTAAATTCTAATATTTTTTATAACAGTTTTTTGTGGAATTAAGTTTAGCTTCTAAATGAAAAATTTGCATAGGCAGCCAGATAAATGACCGGTTAATAAATTAACTGATTTATTACACTTCTGCTGAACAAACTGTAGTTATTATAATTATATCATTTATTTTATCCTATTATGTTATTATGACAATAACTCCTTAGCAACAAGTTGCGTTAAGATGCATTTAACAGCACTAGTGTTGTTAAGAAAAATAACATAACGGTACTTTATTAGCATTTAATCACATGTTGACAGCACTGAAGTGTATTGTCAGTCTATGTCAAATTCGATGTTAGTAGGTTAGGTTTTGTTTGTTGTTTGACACAAACTGACGCAAAACTTAACCTGAAAATCTCAAATTTAACATAACCTGACAGTGCTACCAACAATACAGTATTGAGTTTTTATCTTACTAGTGATACCACCACTCGCTGTTGTAAGTGTCATTAATAACCATTTTTCCAATTTTTTAAAAAGATTAGTATTTTAGGATAAAATAAACCATGTTACGATATACGTAACGTTATCTGCTTTCTACATTACTCGAGAATTTTAAAGAACTCGCTCCTAACGTCGCTCGTTCATTCAAACTATTCTCTCGTAATGTAAAAAGCTTGATAACATTACTTGTATCGTAAATTACTATTATCTCACAGCGGAAGCAGTTTTTAAATTTATAATTTAAATCAATAGATTAATAAATAAGATGAATAGTAATTGAATGATTGGCTTTTTTGAATATGCACTTAATTTATTTTGAAATTAGTTGAAGCTGCAAAGTCAGACTACGAACGTTATTTCAAATGTAGGTAGTAATTTGTTTGTTGGAGCACCTATTTTTAGACGCACGTGCCTATTCTTATGCATTTAGTGATTTCTGTTTCTTGTCGGTGGTAGCAATGTTGCAAGTTGTGACTCACTGACTTTCATTTTTATGCTGTCAAAAACTCTACTTACGTTTTCTCACAGTGTTAAAAGTTGCCATCTAATACTGATACTCACTTCTTTGTCGTGAACTCATTATTGTAGAACTAATTAAGGTCTCGCTAACATGGCAGCCTACAAAGGTAAATTCGATAGATTAATATTTTAAGAGCAACCTAACCTTACATCTGCCGGTTAACTGTTTTATTGCTTTTTTTAAATTAAATATTCACTGCCGTAGAAGTACGCTCCGCAGAATGTGTAACGTTTAATGCTTTCAGTGAAAGTGAAATGGGGAAAAGAATCTTACCCTGACATCGAAGTCAACACAGAGGAACCCCCGATGTTGTTCAAAGCTCAATTGTTTGCACTTACAGGAGTGCAGCCGGAAAGGCAGAAGGTGATGCTTAAAGGTGTCACTTTGAAGGATGAAGACTGGGATAATTTTAAGTTACGAGATGTACGTGTATATATTAATTCATCTATATGGAATGCTTTCTTTGTTTTTAAATTTGCTTGTAATTTAAACATTTACCTATATGCATTGAGGGCTAGCATTGCAAATTGAGAATTGCATAGGCAGTAAGTAAACAGAATGAACAAATATTAAGCAGTGTCAGTGCATTTATTTCAAAATATTTATACCAACATAAGTATTCGATTGGTTTTTCATTTTATTTAAATCTTACTAAAAGTACAAATTTGTTATTGTTAATAAATTTTATATTTCTTGTTTGAAGTCATAGTAGTCGTAGTTTAAAAAAAAAACAAAATTAAATTCCAATTTTATATTTGCGTATTAAGCCCTACCTGGTTTGAAACTAATTTTAAGTATATTTTCGATTTTCTCAAATCAAGTTGGCCTTGACAGTAGATAAAAAATTGTATTCCGGCAAAGTACCGTTTATGTTGCTATTATTACAAAATATTAAAAAAAGTGTTCCAAATGTAAAAGTGTGGGCCTTTGCAAAATTGTGGGAAAATTTGAGTAGGTGCTTTTACATAACAGTCATTTTTCAGATAAATTACCACAACCCTAAGAAGAACCTATTTCGTCACAGAAAGTCGTTCATATAAATAATTTCGAGATCTTTAGATGATTTAATATTATGTTTTTTTAGGGTGCAACTATTCTTCTGATGGGAAGCAAGGAGGAAGATGTTCCAAAAGAACCTGTTGAAAAGACTATGTTTGTAGAAGATATGAACGAAACAGAACTGGCTACTGCGGTATGTTTAACTAATAGTCTTTTGTTCAAAGTAATTAAGCTCACTATTAAACAAAATTACATAAGTGAGCATCAGTTAGAAATTATAAACAAATAATTGCTTTTAGCTGGACCTCCCACCAGGCCTTCATAACATAAATAACACATGCTACATGAATGCTACTGTCCAGTGTTTACGAACAGTTCCAGAGCTACGTGAAGCTTTAAAAACATTCAAAGGAGGTAAACCATTTATATAATTAAATGCTGTTTGCAAACTTTGTTTTATGATACAGCTTTAATATATTTAAGGTCGGTATTCAAAGTAAAGACAAACGATTAACTGATTACGTTGTCATCTAAGGTCTAGAGGTTATATTTTCTGAATTATTAAATGCGTACGTGGTTTTTTTGGATTTTTAAAAGAAATGGAATATAAAATGCTATGACAAAAGCAAATTAAATTAACCGTGAAGTGACAAACGTGTACAGTTGCGGAATTAAAATTTCGGGCGAGTCTCATAGAGAATTTTTGCAATTTTTGGGTAATGTAAATTGGGCTTTGCGTTTCTAGGTTAGCAATTGACAGTTAAACAATGATGCATGCTGTCATATACGAGTAATTTTGACTTTGACTAATTTCACCAGGTAACGTGATAAGTAAAGTAAAGTAAGATATACCCGTTATCATTTTAAGTGCCCGGATTTTTAATTCCGCGACTTTACATATCAATGGGCAGATCCTAGCAAGTCCAGCAAAAAACAAACGTTTTCTTAATGCGATTTAAAGCCTGTAGAATTGAAATTACAATGACCTAGACCAGGGGTGGCAAACCAATGGCATGCGTGCCACTGATGGCACGTGACAGAATAATTTGGGGACGGCATTAATTAAGGAATTTAGGTACCTAATCGAAACAATTTATATTTAACAATGAGTTAAGCAATAAAGCAATTATTGTGTTATGATAGATCTCATTCGTGCTTTCGAGGCTAAACTGCAAGTTTTTCCCAAACTTGAAAAAAATCATCCGAGATTTGGATTTACATGAAAAACCAGACCAAGCAAAAGTCACTGAAGAGTTTAATTCGGTAATTAATTCTTCAATTAAAGAATTGTCATTGAGATTTTCTCAGTTCAAAGAATTATCGGAAACACTGAAGTTTATTATGTATCCTGATGTGACTTCACTTGTTAAACTGAACTTGGCCAAATTTGGTTGGTTGGAAATTGGAGAAACTGAAATGCAGCTGATTGATTTCCAGTCTAGTTCAATATGGATTCAAAAATGTATCGAAACAAGGAAAGAGTTGGAATTAAATGAAATAGAAAGACTATCTGTATCATATAATATGAGTAAAAATGCCAATATCAAAATTATGAACACGTAGAATTTAATTCCAGACACATTTAGCTGTTTCCGTCAGTTTTGACACAAACTGACGCAAAACCTAACCTGCTAACCTTGAATTTGACATAATTGTGAGCTCTTGTCATAATGACTTACAGTGCCACCAACATATTATTCATACAACAAATATTTCAAAGGCAACTTGGCCGGAATAATAATGAACACCCCTTATATCACTCAAAAAAATTGTAGTGCCACTTTTTAAACAACTTATAGTCTTCTTAGGAGAGTACCTGCAATAAAGGTGTTAATATATCGTGTGTTTAAAAAAAACCTCATTCGCAGCATCCCATGATCAAATTGAAGTTTGCCGTAACTTGAGATATGCCCATTGAAGCAAATGAACTACCATAAGTCAGAGAGAACTAAATTACATCTTGATCTTGAACTATTTATTATATATTAAATATACAAAACACTCAATTAAAACAATTTTTATTGATGTGTTTTTTTTTTTGGAACACCTGATATTTTATCAATCAGGTATACAGCTGTTGCATTACCCTATTTTTATTTAATTTGTCTGTGGGTTCTAGAAACAACAGGTAAACAACTGCATTTTGTACCAAAATCAGCATCTTGACCCTCTAAATTTTTTGAGTAGTATACAGGATTTAAATAATTTGGTGGCAAAGCTACACATGATTATATTTTTCGTAAAATTTTGAGTAAAATGTTGTACTTCATAAGCTCTCAAGAGCAGTAGATAAAAAATCTTTTATTCAGGTAAAGTACCTTTTCTGTTCTAATAATGGCAAAACATCATTAAGAAAAATTGTGCAGAACGTAAAATTATTGGCTATATTTATGAAATCCTGAGTATTAGATAAAGTACTTATTCTCACAGTTTTATGAAAGTAGCCGATATTTAGTACAGAAATTGTACTTTACCTGAATAAAAAAGGTTTATTATCTACTGTTTGTGAGGGCTCATGAAGACCAAGCCAACAATTTACTAATAATCCACTCAGAATTTTATGAAGAAAACTGCTACATGTAGCTTTGTCGCCAATTTATTTTTTTCAACGGGTCCACTAGTTTTATGTATTATGCAAAGACAGAACGGTAGTTATGCAATGCTTCCTGGTATATTTATTTAATGTTAGCATTAATTACTTGTGCCGTTATAAATGGTAGCTACTGACTGTGCCTAGGTTCGATTTATACCTTGACTGATTTAAAGAATACCAAATAACAGAAACTACATTTATTCAACACTATGTACATATCACACCTTAATTGTAAAAATAAATCAATATATAAATTATTCCAAATCGTAAGTGTAAAATAAAATTTAATTCGGTTCCCGTTATGGTCAGGCCACCCAACTGGCAGGGGTGGTCTCAGCTCTCAACTGTTTGACCAGGATGATTAGCAGAAGTTGGCAGTACTGCGAATGTAAACAAATGTCAGTTCCTTAAATTAATAAAAGCACGATGTTACCAATGATTTTATTTAATAAAAGCAAAGAGGTTTTCAAATACCACCTGGACGGACTTTCTCTTACACGCGATCGCAGAATGTGCTTTGTTGATATCAATAGGTGATAAAAGGCTATCGGGATTGATAACAGATAGATCGCGTGGGTGCCGAGGTTAAATAACCACGAGGCTTGAAGGTAGGTAAATTTTGACCTGGGGGAATTGACTATTTTGCGGGAATTTTACTGCAGTGTTGGATAATGGGCACCGGCTTATAACATACAACACGATCCTAAGTTTGCTTTCTTTCTGATTAATATATTAGGGAATCTTCGGGAATGGGAATCTAAAATAACACCGCCTGATCCCAAGTTGGTGTTATTTCCAACTAGTAAATTGGAAACGCTACGGGACTTTGAATTGTTTCAACCTGAATGATTTCAAATCGGATTATTTCAAATTGTGCAGCCTGAACGTAGGTGTGCGCTATTTGAAACGAATAAGCTATAGAACTTTGAACAATTTCAACGTAGCGTAGCCCGATCTTAGGTTTACGCTATTTGAAATTAACAAAGTGTTGCGGCTTTGTGAAGATGAGCTAGCTATTATTGAATTCCAGGAAAACTTCGATTTAATTTAAACAATTATGAACTGAATTGAGCGGGTCGGGGATGTCGTGGGAACTAGATCTGAATTTTCTAGAGAATTCTGGTATATTTCTGGTACTTGGCTGCGGCGAGAACGAGGCTTCCGGCAGCTGAATCCGCGGAATCGGGGTCGGACGGCCAGGATAAGTTCTCGAAATAATTCTGGTATAATTCTCTTTTTCTGTTCGGGGAAAAGTTTGATTTTATACCTTGTTATCAAGTTCCCTTCTCTCGTATCAACGCATAAACGGAAATGCGCGGTGGACGCTTTCTCGTTTCACCAGCGCACAGCGACGAGCTGGCGGTCCCGCGCGGACTAGAACTTTTATAAAATCGAATATGCAAAATTTTTAATGCCATAATATTTGATTATGACTAATTTGCATTCAAAATCGGAGCGAAACGTTACAGTTACAAACATTTTTTACATAAAACAATAATATTTACACTTTTGTTAACACGACATTAGGGGCTATATGAGAAAAATGCTCACACAATTGCAAGTATCAGATATGACTATGCTCATTTGCCATCTAGCTGAGTTTTAGATCTTTTTGAAAGGGGCATGTGGTACTGGAAATCGTAGGTCAGTTACCTTGTATAACATGATCCTGACTGATCTAAGTCCAAAAAGTGGCATGTCTTTGTTTTCTCATGTTGACGGAAAATTAAACTAAGAATTATTTTTATGTCTAATGTTCATACTATTTTTGTATAGTAAATAATGCAAAATCTTGTCGCGTCTTAAAACTTCTAAACATGACTTAACTAAATTTAAGTCTAGATTAAAATGGCTTGTTATTGTTTTGTCTAGATATCAAAACTCTTAATTGTTTGAAGACTCTAGATCAAGGTTTCTCAACCTAGAGGTCGCAAAGAGCGTCCCTAATGTTCTAATAATAATATGTTTACTACATAAACAAACACTGCTGGGCTCGGTAGATCAGTGGTTAAACATTCCTACTACTGTTCTAAGGGTCACGGGTTTGATTCCCGGTTCAGGTGAGGTTTTTAAAAATAAAAAAAGTGCCGACGAAAACCTCCAGAATGCCTGCCATCATTCGAAAGTGATGTGGATTCCATGTTACTGTGATGTGTAGGATGTCAAACATCTCTTGCTCCTTAGTCTCGTCAAAATTCGAAGTAGGACATTGATCATATGATAATAATAATAATAATAATAAATAATAAATGTCTTTATTGACATAAATATAAAAAGAAAGTATTATACTTCTAATATTATTAGTGCAGGGCGAAGTTCAGTTGGGCAACATAGTTGCGGACCGCTCCTCCACTTAACCCTGCACAAAAACTAAAAACTAAACCTAAAACTAGTAAACAAATAAGTTAAATATTGAATAAAAATGAGAATGCGCATCGTACCTGGTACTCCACATGCCTAATGTGCGTTTAAATAAAAACGTTATCAAGTGGCCTTGTGTCAAACGGTAATTATTGAAAGTCATGTCGTAACTTATTTCATGGATTATGTATACACACGTTACTTTTGACATAAAAACTATGCTGTTCAGTAGTAAAAATCATTTTACGGCAAGAACGATTTTACACAGTTGACAACTGACATCTCAGTGAACGAGCAGTCTGAATTTTGGGTAGAACGATGTAATAGTTATCGAAATATAGTTGTAAGACAAAATCTAGTTCAGTGCCCTCTCGATAACGTTTTTATTTGAACGCACTTTAGATCTTGTCCGTAACAAACAAACGAACACTCATAAATAAACTACACGGCACAAAATCTAGAAAAAATATTAAACATGGATCAGAGAAAAACTAAATACATCTTCAGGTGTGAAGAAATAAAAATCAGTGTGAACCATGAAAATACAAAGAGCTTTCAACGTTTTAACCAGAAAGTGTGTATTTTTTAAATGCCGCTTAGTCGGGTCACCATGCTATAGCTAATAAAATAAAGGTTACCCGTAGAAAAAAACCTGAGAAACACTGCTCTAGATTACAAGTGATTTATTTTAAGTAGTCGAGCATCCTGCCAGGTGGGTGATGATTGTTGACATGTTGGTACACGTTCAAGTTTGTAACTGACCACTGTTGGCAGAAACTAATCTTGCAAATCGCCCCACTAGTGTCCAAACGCCATGAAGCAAAGTAGTATTTCTTTTCATGCCACTAAGAGACATCAATTGCAACAAACTTCAACAAGTGAAAATGACGAAATTGAAGATCTCTCTGCGTGTGGTTTTGGTAATGACAAAAGCTATAAGCCACAAACAAGCGAATTGTCTGATGCTGAAAGCGATACCAACGTGATTACACTAACTCCCCCACCAACTGGTCACGATATGCTTTCAACTTTCAAGTGGTCGGTAGTTTTGAAACAAAGAAGTCGATCCCCGAATGCGTTTGCAAAAGTTTTTTTTTAAATGAAAACTGCTCAACAATGATAAAGTGAGAAGATGCAGTATCTGAAAGAAACATACTAAAATGAAAAAGCTAACAGATGGAAAAGGAAGCGCTTCTAAACAATTGCAAGCTATATCAAACTTTCGCAGCAAGGCCAAGGAAGTAGGCGTAGCACTATTGCGCGAAATGCAAACTGAGTACCAAAGACATCAGAGGGAAAAGATGCGTAACAATACGAAATAATTACTACAGATCCCGAAATCAAAAGGAGGTGCAAATGACCTGTAACAAAGTAATCGTTAATAAAATTACAAGCAGCAACAGTATTATTAGGGTTAAATGGATAATACAATTGTGTATCATCCGCATACTGATGATACACACAATGTTAATAAATGTGAATAAATTATGTAGTGCAACAGACCTAAAATAGATCTTTGGGGCTCACCACATTTAATTGTTAAAAAATTAGACTGTTCATGTGGCAATATTACACACTGTTGTCTGTTTCGTAGATAATTTTCGAAAAATTGTTAAGTTCTTATAAATTAAATCCAAAATAATGTAAGATATTTATTAAAATTTCATGGAAAAATCAAGTAGTATTAATACGGTTCGATTACCGTCATCGGTTGCTTGAATGTCATCAGTTACCTTCAAAAAAGCAGACACGCAACTGTGATTAGAATGAAATCCAGACTGTAAATTTGAAAATAGTCGATGCGTATTAAATTTTCTCTAATTTTGAAATCTACCACTTTTTCCAAAATCTTTGACAGAAAAGGAAGAATGATAATAGGTCACTGATATGAAGTAACATCTAATAAACAAAAATTAATTAAATGAGTAATAAATGGCACCAAGAAAGGACAACACAGGTGTATCATCAGTAGAAATGTAAATTAGTATATTATTACAATATCATTTTGTAGAAGTTGAATACTAATTTGTTCTGTTATTGATCAGCACTTACACACAAGAATCTTTGTAAAACTTACAATTGCCTTGAGGTTGAAATAGTTTGCCTTTGTACTGAATATTGTGCTTAGTCTTAATAATGATTAAGTAGATTCACATTGAAGATATTAAAAATATGTTTTTTTATAGATGTGCAAAGGGAAAATGATTCCTTAATCTCACAATCAATAACTGCAGCTCTGAGGGACCTTTATACAAACATGGATCAAGGTTTTACAATACCACCATTTACTCTTCTACAAATGCTTCATATGGCTTTTCCAAGATTTGCCGAAACCAGTGAACATGGAGGATTTCAACAACAGGTACACTATTTAACCGCTGAATGTTTTCTTTGAACAGAAAATATAAACTTTTATAAAACATATCGATTAAAAATCGTAGTAAAGCTAAAAGTATTAATTTTCAGGACGCAAATGAATGCTGGACTGAACTAGTAAGAGTTCTACAACAGAAACTACCATCTAAACAAATTAGTGAGACTGCTCAAGCTGAGAACTATAAGTAAGTGTTCGTAGCTGCATTAATTTAACGGATTATAATTATTTATGTACAGATTGTCTCATTTTCATAGGGATTAAATGAGAATTGAAATACCATAAAAGAAGTAGGGATTATAATTATACTTGTTTCTACTGTGTGTTTCCAAGATAACGTATAGAAAGACATTTGCATCCCGACTCGCAACTTTATAGGCAACGGATGTAGCTTGCGACAGTTTGTTAACAATAGTTTTCAATTTTTTATAATGAGAACAGCTGAAGGTAAACACTAAGGCAGAATGCAAATATTTAGAGTGCTGACAGTCACTAGCTGATGTTTCTGTTCTTTTAGCATTATGTATCGCTATAGTGCGTATTCCTATGGACACACTGTATAAGCACTAGGGTCCTGACACGTTCATGGTTTTGTTGACTACTTTTATCCAATACCTGTCACTAAACGCCCCATAACGATGGCAATTTTAACAATCGCAATATCAATATTACACACAAGCGACTTTTTGATTACCATAACTCAACTAGCGAGTCTTTTTTTTACGCAATAATGTTTAATGCTATCCGTGTTCTGATGTTATCTGGTAACCGAAAAGGTTACAAAAACAGGTACTGCGATTTCAAATAAAGTGGTTTTGATGCTTCTTCTGAGTTTATTGAGAGGTGTGGACAAAATGTACTGCACGCATAATTACCCACACGGCCTATGGCCTCAGGGGCCAAACTTTTTCTTAGTGGGTAAAATCCACATAACACTATTGTATAATAAATAACTATTTTCCAATCATTTTGATATCTTGTCAGGTGTTTTTTACTTGCATCCATGTTGAGCTTCCTCTGTGTATGCCTCTTTTCTCTTCCATTCTTGTTACATGTCCTAGTCATCTCAACCTCAGTACTTTATGCTTGTCATTATGTTTTCCTAGTTGGTCATTGTTTCTCTTACTTCATTAACATATTTTTCCTTTTTAGACATGTATATTCTTGTTAAAAGTTAGAATTTCACAGACATGTCACAACTGGTTTTATTGCTATTTTGTGCATTCTCACTTTTACTTTTTGTGTTGTTTTTTTTTAATTTCATTAAGACCTTTACCCAGATCATTGTTGCTTGTTAATATTTTCAAATATTTGAATTTCTGTACGGTCATCGTTGAGACACGTGCATAAATCAAGTATCCGCAATTTTAAATATTTCTATATTCTAAATTATATATTGCTATGGTTTTAAGCCCTATAGATCAACTCTGTTAGCATTGCCAAATTAATGAACATTTCATGAAAACTCAGAGTGAGATATCTTATATAACTGCAAAGCTAAAATTTGAATTTTGCCAGAATGAATACAGTTGTATTGAGATGCCAGTAATTGCAAAATAATTAATTACTTAATGAACGCAGTAAGCCAAGCTCATTCGCACAGGGATCCAAATTGGATGTAAGTTCAGTTAGTTAATTAGGTTTGTGCTAGATGTAAAGGCCAAGCCGAATGAAATTTAATAATGACAAGATGGATTGCAAAACGCAAGGGAATGAAGCGTAGAAATCAGGCATATTTTAATAGTGAAATCCAGTCAGGGTTTTATAAGAAAGGTAATTGGAGGATGGATAAGCAAAAGAACATGCAACGGGCAGATATGAAGGAAGGCATTAAAGCGTTTGAAAGAAACCATAAGAATCAAAAGGCAAGGATTACAGGATTTGCAGAAAAGAAAACACATATGAATTTAAAATTATGAACGAAAAGGAAACAGTGAATTTCAAATGGAAGAAAATGCAGGAAATGCGCGAATTAAATACTTTGATCAGTGCAGTGACATGTGAACTTTTAAAACGCTAATAAAAAAGACGTGCAGTGAAAAATAGACACGCCAAATTAATATAAATGTAAATAATTATTTTAGATATAGTATTAGTGTACAAAAACATAATTTTAAGTAGAATTATTGTAACAAGTTAATGTTTTGAACCATGTTAATATCCGCAATTTATTTGAATTTAACTAGCTTTTGTTTATAACAAATTAATGGAGGTTGACAAATGAATAAATTAATGTAATGACAGCCAGTTTTTGTGTCTCCAAATAAATTGAGTTTTAAGATAGAAGCCATTTGAATGTATTAAAATAAAGTACACCATTGTGTAGACAAATTACCAGGCTATAAGTGGAAGTGTGGGTTTTAATTTCCATCACATAAAAATAATTCTCATCGTTGCGGTCTCCGAGAGCTTCGACATACTCATTCCAGCCTCCGATCCTGATCTGCAGCCAAGAAAGAGGTTCCAGAGCCAGGGGTTTTAGCTGCTGCACGTCCCTCCAGCGAATAGGAGTCCGGCACGTCAATCGCAGCACCCCCAGGAGAAGATCCGGCTAGTTGACATCACCCGAGGAGGTTGCCATTGACTGCAGAAATCGCAGGTTAGTTTTTACACGGAAATATTGGCGCTAGGAGTCTGAAACTTACCATAAAGCAAGAGTACGACCTGAGGAAGCCGATTCCAGGCATATTGAACATCCATTAACAGCCAGAAATTCGGAAATTGCAATAATCAAAGTTGAGGTTATGTTTTTTCAAAACCGACGCTATAAAAACAATTGAAATAGCGTACCTGCAAGCTATGAAACAGAAGACAAATGAATGCCGGGAAAACAGTCTAATTTAAACAATTACCGATAACACGTTGATCGATTTCACAATATTTATCATTCAATTAAACGCAATTTTGTAAAAGGCATCCATCTTGGTTAACACTTGAGCTAATTTCAGAGTTTTCGATTATGCGCGTTTGAGCTAATAGCGGAGGACAGATCCGTACTTAACGAATTTCAATAAATAATGCATTCAGGGTGGACCTAACCGAGTGAGAGTCTTGCTTTACCGAAATTTGAGCTAGCATTTTTATTTGATTAGTTGCATATAAAGAAGATATTATAAAGGGCATACAACTATTTATTTTAGCTATCAATTTATAAGTAGCTTTTAATCAAACTGAGATTTGATAACACGACTATACAAAAATATTTTGGGTGGTACTCTTTTTAAACTAATATTACAAACATAAACACTAAATTAAAGGGACCTTCCATCTCAATATATATACAACAGCACTACAGGCCTTAAAAGGCCCTTGGCTTTTTCAACTATTTCTTTCCATGCTTTTCTATCTAGTGTAACAGTTTCCCATTCTTTTATTTGCAGTTTCTTCAAATCTTGTTCTACTCCTTTCCTCCAGCTTAGCCTTGGTCTACCACGCTTGTTCCTTCCTTCCGGTTCTGATTTGTATACTTCTTTAACTATTCTTTTGCTTTCTAATCTGTGTAAGTGACCGATTCATCTTATTCTGTTTTGTTTTATTAATTCAACTGTTGTAGCGTCTTGGTAGAGGTCTTCTAATTCTTTATTTGTCGTTCTTCTACAAATACCCCCTTCGTTTATTCCTTCATATATGTATCTTAATATTTTCCTCTCTCAGGCTTTTGCTTTGCTCTCTTCTCGTCTTGTCATCACCCAGCACTCGCTTGCGTATGTAACTATTGGTCTTATAATTGTTTTATAGAGTTTAATTTTTATTGGTCTTGAAAGAACTTTTGAGCTCAATAGCTTTTTGTATACTCCCATGCACTTAGATCCCATTATTAGTCTCCATTTTATTTCTTCGCTTAATCTCCCATTGGACGATATTTCCGTTCCTAGGCATACTGCACTATCTTCTTGTTTTAGATTGTATACTTTGTTTTCGATGTTAATTTGCAGTGACTTCTTTTCTTTCGTTTCTCCCATCACCATGTATTGCCATTTTTGTTAATTTATCACCAGGCCTACTTTTTTTGCAATTTTTATTATTACTTTTGCTATTCTCCGTAGTTCATATTTTGTTCTCGTTAATATTAGTACGTAATCAGCAAACGCTAAACATTGATGTAGTCCTTTGAGTATGTTACTATTTCTTTCGATATCACTTCTCGTGGTTACTTCTTCTAGTACTAGATTAAATAACGTACTGGACATTGGGTCTCCTTGTTTTAGCCCTCTGTATGTTGGGAATTGTTTTGTTTCTATGTTTCTCGTTCTTACTTTACTCATTGTTTCTTTTAGTGTTAGCTTTACTAGATTCTGCAGTTTCTTGGGGCAGTTTATTTGTTTTAATACTTCTATTATCTTGGATCTTTTAACTGTATCATAGGCTTGTCGAAAGGCAATGAAGAGCGCATAGATTTTGATATTTTTATTCCAATATTTTTCTTGTATTTGTTTAATAGTGAATATCTGGTCTATTGTAGATCTATTTGACCTAAATCCACATTGATATTCTTCTAGATGTTGGTCTGTTGTTATTTTTAATTTCTGATTTATTATTTTTGCCAATACTTTGTATACTACATTTTGTAAACTTATTGGCCTGTAGTTCTCACATTTCCCTGATTTTCCTTTTTTATAGATTGGTATTATTACTGATTCTTTCCAATCATCCGGTATTTCTTCTTCCTGCCATATCTTCACTATTAACTTGTAGATTTTTTCCGTTAAGCCAGTTTTTGCTTCATAATTACACCGGTTTAAAGACCGCAAACTGCAACCAAGCAACTTACACAAATAAATGACCTATAATCAAAAGTTCAGCGGTCGTACTTGCAAACAAAGCAGGAAGCGATACTGCTTAACCGCTGAATAGTTATTTTGGAATATTAGACTCGTTCTAGTGAACTACACCTTTGTACTTTGAAATGTTTTTATTTAGTTAAGTAATTAATTTTTTTTTGTATAAATAGACCGTTTATTTTTGTAATAAATCAATCGACATTTACTGTTTGATTCAATTACATCAATACTACCTTTCCAAGCCTAAAATTTGAAGTGTGAGGCTGCACTTCGGGTAGTTATCTAATTATCATCCCTTTAAGTGCCATTGACTACATTGGCTTAAAACGTGAATGCAGTCTCATTCATGTGCTTAAAAAATAGGGATAAAGAACCAGTGCAACCCACAGAAACCTGAACCAGCCTCCAGACATTTCTATTCAGTGCTGCTTCTCCATATTTCAAATACTTATTGTATATTCCATCACTTCCTGCTGCCTTGTTGTTTTTTAGTTCCGCTATTATTTTTTCCACTTCTTCTGGCTTTGGGATTTCTTCATTTTGGTTCTCTTCCATATCTTCCGTTTCTTCTTCCCATTTCACTTCATCTTTAAACATTTGTTCGTAATATTCAACCCATAGTTCTTTGATTTCATTCTTATTCGCTATTTTGTGTCCTTTTTTTCCATGGTTATTTGTTGGTTTTTTCTTTTTCATTTATCTCGTTTTCGCATATAACCATTTTAATTTATTTTGCTATCTCTTTCGTCGTTTTTTATTTGTAATTATACTCTTTGTTGATCTTCTAGTTTCTTTATATTTATATTTAGTTTCTTTACTATTGTCTTTTAAGTACTCCAACTTCGTTTTCGTTCTTTCTTCTATTGCTCTTGTGCATTCTTCGTTAAACCATCCGTTTTTCGCTTGTTTCACTTTCCTTAGTATTTTTTCCGCTTTTTCCTGCATTAGTTTGCTTACTTCTCTCCATTCTTCATTAATGTTCATTTCATTATCTATCTCTTCTAATCCTTTATTTATTACTTCTATATATTTGTTTTTATGTTTTTTTCTTGTAGGGATTCTATGTGTAGCTTCCTTCTTTCTGGTCTGACATTTTTTACTTGGGTTATTTCTTTCTTTACTGTTATTCTTACCATTATGTGGTCGCTGCTTATGTCCGCTCCTCTTTGGCTTCTTACATTTGCTACTTTGTTCGTATGCTTTTTCTCAATCAATACGTGATCAATTTGGTTTATGGTATGTTCGTCCGGACTAATCCAAGTTCCCTTATATATATCTCTGTTTTGTAAGTATGTGGCTTTGACTAGTAGTTCTCTTTGTGCAATGAAGTTCAGCAGTCTTCCTCCATTGTCATTGGTCTTGGCATGTTGATTATATTTCCCTAATATACCTTCGTAAGTTCTTTCTTTTCCTAGTTTAGCGTTAAAGTCTCCCATTAACAATTTAATGTGGAATCTTGGACAACTGTCATACACTCTCTCCATTTCTTCGTAAAATTGTTCTTTTTGTTCGTCACTGCTCTCCTCTGTTGGTGCATGTACATTTATTATGCTTATTTTTCTTTGTTTCCCTTTTAATCTTATGTAACTTAGTCTTTCATTTATTCCTCTTACACTTATAATTGTTTGTGGATTAAGAATCCTGTTCCTAATTTATTCTCGTTTCCTCCGTAGTTAAGGAATATATAGTCTTCATATTTGTTTTCTGATTCTGCTTTTATATTTGTTTCTTGTAATGTCATTAATTGCACTTTGTATCTTTTAGCTTCTCTAATAAGATTCTTTAGTGCTTCTGGTGCGTTAAGACCTTGTAGATTCCATGTTCTAAATTGGTCCCATATTTAATCATGGTCACAGTGACAGTTAATTACAGTAACTACTAGATGTCAGAAAACAGCTATACAATATATTTTCTGCAATGTATATTCGCTTATTTTTAGACTGTTCTCTCCATGTTCCATTTCTTCAGTTGCCATGTACTAATTTTTTTAATTTCTACTTTATTTTCTAGTTGAGCTTCGTGTTTTTGCTATTAATGCCATGTCATCTTTCCTTATAACTCCTTCCAGTAAGTTGAACAGGATTGGCAATGAGGGATCTCTGTGTTTGAGGGTTTGAACCCAGTGCTTATGCTTGTGATATTTCCTTAAGAGTTCTTACTTGACATGCAGTTGTTCTTCATGTATAAATTAGTGTGGTATTAGGCAGTTCTTAGTTAATTGTGTGCTGCTATTCACAGCACTATGTTTTGTGCTATATTGTATTTGCCTGATGATGAATCTCTTATCTCTCAGTGATCTGTTTCTTCTAAGTCCGCTCTGGTATTCCCCTATTGCTTTGTTATTCTTTAAGCTAACTAATACCTTTTCTAGTTATTTATATTCTGTATTTATCAGTGCTATCCCTCGATGGTAATCACAATGAAATAGCTTTTTCTGATCTTAGGGCATTTTCCTCCTGATTCCATATTTTTAATAGTTGTTTTATTTTCTCTGTAAGGTTATCAAATCCAGATTTGAAAATTTCATTTTCTAGTTTTTATCTTGCCCTAGAGTTTTATTTATTGTCAATTTTGTTCTTCAGTATAGATATTTAAAATTTTTCTACGAGCCCTAACCACTATATATTTGGCCATTTCAATAATTTTACTCTACTAACGTAAAACAGAATTTTATGAGTGGACGGAGAACAATTAAGGCACCGCATTTGCGGATTAAGGATTTCGAAGATTTCTTATCATGTTTTAACGAAAAGAAAATGTACCTTAATTTTTTTTTTGTTCAATCATAAAACTCTGTTTTTACGTGAAGGAAATAAAATTATTGAAATGGCCGAATATATAGTGGTTAGGGCTCGTATTAAGTAGTTTTAATTGGTTTCATTCATTAATAGTTCTGAAAAATGCTGCGTCCATCTTTCCAACATTTTGCTTTCATACATATTTGCTCAATCATACTTTATTCTTAAATGTTTCTGCTTTCCTTGATAGTACAGGGTGTTTAAAAAATATGTTGGGATATTTTATCTAGTTATAGATCTCATCAATACAAACAAGAAAGTCCTAATAAACATGGGTCCAGCAACACTTCATTTTTGAGATACAGGGTGTTAAAGTTTTTTAAAAAAATCTGTTCTTTATTGTTATCTAAAAAACGCTTTGGGCGATTTTAATGAAATTGTTACAGTTTGTTTATAACTGGACTTATTACAGTTGATCCAGTAATTCCAGGTTTTTTCACAAAAAAATAACGCTCAGCAGATTTCTTGCAATTTTTATATTTTTTCTAATAAAGCAACTATCGTATCTCGCTTTGTTTTCAATAAAACAATAAAGCCCATATTTTTCCACGTATCTGAACCCCTTAGCCAATTTTAGTGAAACTTTGAATTGAAGGTTTATTGGGGCTCGGAAGCGAAGCGTTTCCAGACCCATGTTTATTAGTACCTTTTTGTTTGTATTGATGAGATCTATAAGCAGGTAAAATATCCAAACGTATTTTCTAACACCCTGTATCATTGGCTTCACTAACCCTAAACATTATAATTTTTATTTGCTATTCATCGATATTTCCTTTACTTTTCCTTCCTTCTCTTCTGACTCATAAGTGAAAAAGTACAAAATAGATCTAATGGCAATACAAGAAACGAATCAAAAAGGAGCAGAACTAATTATAGGGACTGTATAATATTTTTTCTGGAATTTTGACTTACTATAATGACATTTTGCTGTCATTTTCAACGTTAAAATGATGCATATATTCGCACTAGTTGCAATATGAGATTTCATATTGACACTAGTGCTAATATGAAAATTTAGAACAACTTTGTAGATTTAAGTAAATTTATTTACTATAAAAAACACTTTATTCTGTAATTTGATACATAAATAGCTATATCTGCGAAAAAGCAGACATTGCTTGTCTTATTTTTCAGTAGAAGAATTTTTTCAGGTAATTTTGATACAGTGAAATCTCTCATAACGTCATAACGGAGACTCCATTAAGCGGACATTTTTCTATGCACCGTCGGGAACCAATGTAGTTTAAATGCAAGGGCATCTCTATTAAGAGGGCCCTCTGTTAACAGGACGGGGATAGGAAAATCTGGAAATGTTTAAATATTTCCCTCTTTTAAGCGGACATGTTACTAATTATTATGTGCTTAAATGCTAGGGAATTAGGGGAATTACATATTTTCATATGTGTGGTATGGGGTGCAATATAAATTGCGTGTTAAGACACTAGCTAGGAAACGAGGGGAATTACCTCTTTTCATATGCACCCTATGTTTTTCAACCTTAATCCTCAGTTGTGTATCTGAATTTCGAAAGTGAAAGAAGTGTTCTGCGAAAAAGATTTTATTTATTTATAGCAAAGTGCTCTTTGTTTATAGCTGCATTTGATTTAAAGCAGGTAGGTTTTTTTTTCATTACATGCTGCAGTTGATATGTATGTAAACAAATAATAAAGATATTGCCAATTAAGGACAAAGTATCACATCAGCTTTATTAATACGTGAATTACACCGTATTTAAATAATGCTCTACGCTCGCACCCTTGGTCCAGCTTCCGGAGACGAATGAATGTTCACACGCCGCATTTTGAAATTGTAATACAATACTCTTTCCATATTTTGGACAGCACGTCTCGGAGATCGTTTGTGGCGTGATTAATAGCGCCGGTGACCCTATGTGTCAAGAAATTGACACTACGGGAGGGCTGAATTCGGCTATAAGCTAAGATGTATGTACTAAAGCTACCTTTTTACAGTAATGTCATAATGAAAAGCAAACGTAGGACTGTATGTATGTATTTCAAAATGTATTATTCTTTATCGTCCTATATTCAAATAAAGATTAAACAAAAAAAATTTAAAATTAAGGCACTTCTATTAAGAGGACACCTCCATTTAGCGGACAAAAATCATGACACCACGGTGTCTGCTTATGAGAATTTTCACTGTATTTTGATTTACTTTACTAATAATAGTTGTAAGATGACTGATTGGTTGTGTCAAACGGGTTTATATAATATTTGATAATGAAACATACATTTAACGTAACGTTTCGCTAATTTAATTTAGCTTTTGCAGGCATTTTAAAAATTAGGACAAAACATTTAAAAGGCACATGTATTTTTTTTTAATTAATAGGAGGGTTTTTATTTTGTTAAATCTCTGTTGGTTGTGGTTATTTGTCCATGAACTGCATAGTTGATTTTCACCAATTATTTTTCTTTTGTTGTATCTTACATGGAAATGAAAATTGTAATGTTAAATTCCTCTTTCTTTATTTTTTCCCCCTGGGTTTGTATAATGTTGTTTCCAAAACTTGGAACGTCTATAATTGTAATGTTTAGTTGATATGTTATTATTATAAGCTTGTTTCCTATTGGATTTTAAATGTCAAGAAAATTGTAGCATTTTTGGGTGAGTGGTTTTTTGGTGTTCTTCCACTCTCATTTTGAGGTTTTTTTTTTTTCGTCCCACAAATTGGTGCGTTTTTATTTTATTATGATTTTGTTTTGGTTATTGGTCCAAGAACTGCAAGGTTTCATTAATAATTTTTTTTTTGGTGTAATATGGAATTGAAGTTTTATTTTTAATCATCTTTCTTTATTTTTTCCCTTGAGACAGCGTCATACTACTTTCAAAACGTGGAACGTTAAAGGTATGATTGTTAAGTTAAAAAGTTTTTTTTTTTATAATAAGTTTGGTTCTTGTTGGATCATACGTATCTTATGGGTGTTTTTTTTAATTTTCCTCTTCTTTTTCCACTTTCACTCTGATGATGCAAGCTGCAAGGTCTTGCGAAACGTTAGTGAATGTGGATGAACAAACAGCAAAAAGGCTAATTCTGTTTAAGTATCCTCGTTCTCAAGATACTCAAACAACACGAGCCACCAAAGAGCATGGCCATCGCGCGGGTTTTTGCTCGACTTCACAAGGTGCAAGGTACATTAAGCCAGTAAATGCTGGGTGTTCATATACAAACACTACGTGGTGTAAGCCGCAATTCTATGTTAAGAAGAATAATTCGAGTAACCGTGAAAGACTCAGTTCTTACTTGATTATATTATTTTACGTAAAAAATACATTAATAATCCCCAAATCAATTGATATTTTAAATATTTCTACTGTCGGTTTTTTGGAAATTTGAAAAAAGTTGTAATATTCATTTGTTCTAATAGTCCTAATAATCATGGAGATTTTAATTTAATTCCGGTGAATATGAAATATTTCCTGCTTATTTATGTGGTGTGTATGTATGTGCCCATTGAAATATGTGTATGTATTTTCATATTTTTAGATCTTTAATTGATCAATACTTTGGAGGAACATTCGATGTGGAATGGAAATGTGTAGAATCAGAAGAAGAGCCATCTACAAAAACCAAGGAACAGTTTTTACAAATTAGCTGTTTTATATCACAAGATGTACGCTATATGAATTCTGGTCTTAGATCAGTGAGTATTATTATGACACAATCGAAAACCTGTAACGGCATTTGTACGTTTTCATAGAAAATGCAAGAACAAATTACGAAGATGTCAACTACTCTTGAAAGGGATGCCGTGTACACCAAAACTGTAAGTGGGGTTAGTGTTTTTTGTGTTTCAATACTTTCATTTTTATTTTTAGTCAAAAATTAGCAGACTGCCGGCTTATTTAACTATCCAGTTTGTGAGATTTTATTTCAAAGAAAAGGAGTCTATAAATGCAAAAATTCTAAAGGATGTCAAGTTTCCCCTTGACTTTGATGCATTTGAACTCTGTTCTCCCGAACTGCAAGAAAAACTTACACCTATGCGTTCCCGATTTAAGGTAATAGTGTCTTGCTTAAAGTAGTATAAAAGTGTAAATTACCAGAATTTTGAGTTCAAGTATTGTAGGAATTAGAAGATGCCCAAGTTGAGGCCGCTACGAAGGGCAAAGGGAAAAGCAAGGGTGATGCAAAAACAAAAGAAAAGGGAAAAACTGTTCCATACTGGTTTGAAGATGGTATGTTCTTCACTGATATTTAAATTTTTACTGTTTCAACTACTACATGAATTAGGCATTAGAAATTTCTAGCCATCATAATTTATTGATTACAGATGTAGGAAGTAATAACAGCGGATATTACACTCTCCAAGCAGTTTTGACACATAAAGGACGATCATCGTCCAGCGGTCATTATGTTGGCTGGATTCGTCAGGCAAACGATAATTGGTTTAAATGTGATGATGATACGGTTTCGCCCGTACCAACCGAAGATATTTTAAAGCTGTCGGGGGGAGGTAAAAAATACTTGTTTTCATAAAAATTAGTAAACTGAAATAAGTCCATATCTTTGTGGTACTATGCAAATTATTTTATTACAGGTGACTGGCACTGTGCATATGTATTATTGTATGGGCCTAAAATTCTGGAATTGCCTTTGGAAGAGGAAAGCTCGGAAGCTCAGTAATGGCCACCATAGCTGAACATCCCCTGAACAGAAATGCCCAGTTTTGGATGGACTTTATTTACTTTTAATAATAATTATTAATAATAGTTAATTATTTGTTATGTATGTAAATGGCTACATATGTAACGACTAATTCATAATTTTTTAAATTTATTATAAATAAAGATTAGCTTGTGTTACTTTTTCTTCTAATCTTTTATTTAAATACAATATAGTTGAACCTAAACATTCATCAATTATGTAGGTACGAGGACTGTTCTGATAAATAATTTTTAGTAATGAGAAAAATATGCACTTTTTAAAGAAAATTGCTTCAATTTTCAAAATATATCCCCTTTAGCCATAATACATTATGTTCATCATTGATAATCTGGTTAAGTGATATTTAGTTACACTACGATAGTGCAGGTCCACATCCGGCTGGAAATACTTATATTTCTTACAGGAACGAGGAGTCCAGCCTGGTCACTTACTCTCTACACTGTATTCATTTATTTTTATTTAATTAAGTAATACAACACTGATGTGTACTTTAGGGCAAAGTAGTTTCACAATACAAAATTGCTCTAATTTTACCATTAATTTTAATAGTAAAACTTATTTTTTTAATCTTTGCAAATTTAAATTTTTAATTATTCCTTTCTTAAAATGTTATTGGTTATCTTTTAGTTTACAGTCGTAGGAAAGATTTTGTATGCAATACGAACGAAAAATGCATTTGGCATTTGTTCGAGTTTTTTCAAACCTCGCTTCTCTCAGCCCAAAATTTTCGAACTCACGCCTCATGCATACATTTCGCTTTAGGCACATAAATAACTATTTATGTTTTGTACCTATAAACTTAAAGATAGTTAAATTAATTGATATAAACAGAAAATATAAATTTGTTGAAACAAGGCAAAAAGAAACGGCTCGATTTCTTTTATATTTTAATATCTTCTACCTATATTTTGAAAATATACATATTTGTCCGACTACGATACAATTTGTGTTAATTGGCTTCTAACAGCAGCGCTTAAGGGTACCTATTTACATGGTGATTCCCTAGGAAGGGAAGGGAGAAAATACCCCCTCGGCCAGTAGGTACGGAATTCCCTCCCATACCATATGATAATCAGGTTTTTTAATGGGTGGATTGTGCTGAAATAAGTATTTCCATTTAATTCTACTTTGTTTCTGTAAATTAAGTAATCGCTATGTATCTTTGTATTTTAATTAAAAAAAAAAATCTCCCAGAAGTGTTCACTCCCCCCCCCCCCCCTCTTCCGTGTAGGATTATATAATTTGGCCTAGGTAATTATAATTGCAAAAGTTAGCTATCAGTCCAAAGTTTTGTAATAAACGGACTTGCATATTAGAAAAGTAACATGTGAGCAAACGAAATAGCTATTTAAGTAACAAGGAATGTGAGGACCTATTAACATTTGAGGTAGGAAAGTACAAGCCAAGACGAAGTAAGTATGTCAAATTCGAGATTAGCAGGTTAGGTTTTGCGTCACTCTGTATCAAAACTGACGCAAAACCTAACCTGCTAACCTCAAATTTGACATAAACTTACAGTGTTACCAACATATTATTCATACAACAAATATTTCAAAGCCAAGCTTGATTTCATTTTCGTTTGCTCACATGTTATTTGCTGCATAGGCAAATACAGGTAAATCAAAAATAAACATGCCTAATCTGTAGCATGCTTTTTGTTGCCATAAAACTGTCAAATATTTTTGAAGTTTAATTTTTTTTTAGTATCTATATTATGGGACAAGTGGTTGAAATAAAATTTCAATGTTGAGAGTGGTTTTTTAACGAGTGAAGCGAGTTGTAAAAAGTAACTCAAGACGTTGAAATTTTATCAGCCACGAGTTGCATACACATACCTACTATTTTTTTTACGAATTTTCACAAATTTTAGCAAATTAATGCACTTTAGAAAAAAATTAAACATAAAGTGACATTTCTCTTGTCAACAATTGAATGTCAAACAGTTTGAAATCCCGGTACTCCGAACATTTCAATCTCTAGTGGTTGAAATGCAATTTCAACCACCGGAATCAATGTCAAAATGACTGCTTTCAATGTCATGAGTAGAAAATTAGTATATTGTGCATTAAGAGCGCAAATTTGATCACGGTCAGCTAACGTATGGTGGTCAATCTCTCATAATGTGCAATGACACTTTGTGCTCGAAATACACACAAGATTTTTTTTACAACATTTAAAATGGGCAAAAATTATGTGATCTAATCATTAAAAATATGGTGTGATACACGCACACAACTTCCTTTTACAGTGATCTTATAATTAGTCAAAAATTTGATTTTTAATTTTTAGCTTTTGTCAAAAATTTTCAAAAATTACAAATTCTACAAAAACTGTACAAAATAGAGTGTTAATTGAAGAGACAAATTTTCTCTAAAATGTTAAGCTGAATTCACAAATGTAATAATATACCGGGTGTTTTATTTAAAATCGGAGTTAATAAAAAAAATAGAAAAAAAAACAAAAGAAACCCACTTTAGAAGTATTCAACTGGAAAATTACCTATCTCACATCAATACACATTAAAAATGTAATAAAAATGTAAAGTTTGAAAAAAATCGTTAGAGCGGTTTTTTAAAAATTTAAAAAAAAACAAAATCACAAGAGTTAACACCTACTTCCGGTTATGCGATTTTCTTCAAAAGCTTGCTGATGCATCTAGATAGTACACAAAACTTATATATGAAGTTTCAACGCCATACCTCTTTTCGTTTTTGAGATATTCTGTTCACAGACAGACAGACAAATGGAAAAAAAATATGTTTTTTGGGATCAAGGGACTCTGAAACGTGAAGATCTGGTGAAAACTCAATTTCGAATTTTTGGGCTGAATCCAATACTTCCTTTATCGTAAAAGGAAAAAAAAAAAGCTTAAGTACATTTTTATTGATGCTGAAAATTGACATTAATTGTCTATTTAACATTTAAATGTTTTTGCAAAATCAGGCACAAGCATTAATAATTGTTAATGTCTATTTTCACTAATAATGAAAATTTGAAAAAGATTTCAATTTCTTCAATGCTTCTTTTCTTAAGCAGCGAGCGACAATATACTTTCGGTTCTTTTGAGATTTCATACTGACACTAGTGCTAATATGAAAATTTAGAACAATTTTGTAGATTTAAGTAAATTTATTTATTATAAAAATTAATGATTCAAAATTATAGAACATCTTGTACTTATACAACACGTTGAAAAATTAGTGTTTTTCACACTCAACGTGTTGCCCAACTCACTACTGCTCGTAGGACAAACTTCACGTCTAGTGTGAAAACACTTTCATTTTGCAAAATAGCTATTGGCGCTCATTTTCCATAGCAACTAGCGGCAAATCACTTTGACGTTAGGTACAATGTTTTTTGTAAGGAATAATTGAAAATATTCTAAAAAAGAAAAAATATATTATTATTTAGTGTTTTACTACTTTACTGAGTTGACACCACAAATCGCTAAACTTTTATACCTACATACCTTACACACATGTTAACTTTTGTCGTAGATCAACACACGAAAGTGTAAGGTACCGCCATCAGTGATTTTTTATATCTATCCTTGTCGCACAACTGCCCTAGTTTTTGTTGGAAAGTAAAAAACACTGCAGTGCGGGAAAGTAACTTTCGGCGCATCGGAAATGACCGGGAAATATGAATTTTGAAGTCATGAGTACAAAAAAATCATTTTCAACGTCTTGTTAAACTTATCCACGTTTTTTAATGTTACCTGTCAATTTAATGTATAACTTTGGTTTAAACTAAATATTTTTGGGTATTTGTGTAGCTTATTTAGTCACCTGAACTAATAATACAGTTAATTGTAGTTCAAATGTAACTTTACAAAGTGCAGTGTAGACAGTGGTAATAATTTTTATGGGCTCCCGCGATCAATTTTATTTTTCATCGCTCTGTAAGTACTCAATAACATGTGTACTAAGATGTATACCGAATAGTTTGTAATGTTTTAAAGATATATCTAATATAGACCGAAGTGCCACGACATTTACACACTTTTAAAAACTATAGTGGATAACAAGAACCAAATAGAAACAGAAATATCAAATTTATTATGTTCAAATATCATGGGTTTAATTTATACAGTTTAAAAAGTATCTAACAATCTAACCATTAGTTTCTGGTTACTTTAGCTTTAAGGATTTCTCGGTTTTAGTTAGAGATTGGTAGTTCTGAGAATTGACAATTCCCACTGTCAAAGTGTGTTGGTGTTCCAGTATGCTTTTTGATAGAGTTAAGTGGTGTTTGTATGCGGTGGGTGTTGTAGACAAAAACTGAATTACTGAGTGTGACTGGATTTTGTGAACTACGATTTTTTTGTTATGAAAGGCCGTTTCGTGTGTATCAGAACAAACTGCCGTGTTTACAGTGCTTGCGTTTATACCTGTTTATTTTTATTGTAACATATAGTGCTGTATCAATAATTTAATGACACCAGGAAAATGGGAAACTGCTTTAGCAATCCATCTGACAGACGAGAAATAGACAACAGCGTCCGCCTTGGGGTGAACACTATCGAGGATGTTACTGTACCCAGCAATCCTATGCCTACACCACCCCAAGAAACCATTCGACCAGTAGTTGTAAACCCTTCGGAGCCTGATGCTCCTAACGCAAAGATATTCGTTGCTTTATACGATTACGATGCTAGAACTGACGAAGACTTAAGCTTCCGAAAGGGTGAGCATTTGGAAATCCTCAACGACACACAGGGTGACTGGTGGCTGGCACGAAGCAAACGCACACGGCAGGAAGGTTATATCCCATCCAACTATGTTGCTAAGTTGAAGAGTATCGAAGCCGAACCGTAAGTCTCTTTTTGCTGTTTTTATCCAACGAACAAATTGATTTGGACATTGCATTTTGTTGGCTTTCTGCCGATTGGTTACGGTGATAAACTGCGTAATCTGTTTCGAGACTGTAACGTTGGTAGATAATTAATGTTTGAAAAAGTTTCATTTGATTTAGTGGTTTTTTGTATCTATAATAAAAAGGTAATTAAAACAAAATAGGTTTGCGCTTTATCTAATACAGCCATTGTGTACCGAGCAAAATTTTCTCTCTTCAGGCTAATTAAATGGATAATTCCTTCATGCAAGGTGGCATGTAGGCTGCAATGTAATTATCTAGTGGTGCATAAACAGGAAATATTAGTGAATCAGGGGAAAATGTTTTTTACATAAGTTGCTAGCTGATTTTTCTTAAGTCCTTAATGTTTGGTTAAATAACTACCAATTTCAGAGAATAAGGAAAACTGAAATACGATGCCGGGGAGCTCGACTCAGGTGGTCGTCCTGGGTTCGATTTTAGATTCTAGATGGATTTAAAAAAATGTACGCTCCCAGGCTACCACGCTAATATCTGTGTTAGTCGTTAACCCCTAATAAGGGAACGCTTCTTCAATTTCGATGGGCAAGGCTAGCCACCTACCCGACTTACGAGTTAAGAGGGCTCGTAGAAACACAACTGTGTGGAGTAAACAGACTACTGTCTTAATGTATGAGGTAGGCTTTTTTATCTTCTTACTAAAAAGTTTATTACGGCCTAAGGAATGGGAATGCTGCAAACACACAATTTGTCCTTAATAAAGAGATATTTATTATAACATGAAGAATATGTATGTGCAGTCTGATGGACATTTGAATTAAGTTACTTTCTAAATAAAAGTACTTAGCTTGTTGTTGTGACATTGAAATGTTTAATTAACTGAAGTAGACTGCTGTAAGAGCTGCATCTCACTACGTTTCTGGCAATATGCAATTAAGTATGAAATATTATTCGAGTTATAAAAATAACCAAGGGGGGAGATAATTTTGATCATCGCAAATCTGCCTATTTAATAAATTACTTTTAAAGAAGTCATGGTGCATTTAATCTCCTTTTTAAATGTGATCTGCTTTTAGTTTTAAACTTTGCAATAAAATTATGCTTAGTTACTACCTGCAAACATGTTGCAGAGTGGGTTAAGTGTTTTGAAAGCGAGTTCCTAAGTATTACTTTCATTCGGAGATTTTTTCAAGCATGATATAATATGGACCGACTGATTCGGTTCGAAATATTTCAATTTGTGTCACACATTTTTTCACTGCGTACGGTACAGCAATGCATACCATACGTTTGTGAAATCATGAAACCAAAAACGGTTTCTAAAACTTTTATATAGAAATGTGTGTTAAAGCGTGAAAACATATTTTTATAATTTTAAATAATATATGCATTTTATATTAGTATTTAAAAAAACAATGTGAATTGCAAGCATTGTGAACAATAAAATATATAAGAATTGATATAGTGTGGCAAACAAGTGCAAATTAACTATTCAAACATTTCTACGACGTGTAATAGTATTCTAATCTTTGTTATTTCATACTTCTTGGTGTAAACTACATATATTGAAGAGACTTCGAAATAAACATACGAACAGTTATCATTATCAGTTCCATCGGAAAAGAATAATTTTGTTAGTAGAGTAGCAATGCACATAAGTTATGCGAATATCTCTTAGATAAATTAACTTATCAAGAAAAACATTCGTCTAATGCTTCTAATCTGTTACTGAACCAGACACATTCCAAATAATAATACTTCCAATTTGGACAGTAATTTGCAGCTGGTTGCACCTTTTCCACTAAAGAATTTGGTTGCACCTAGTATGTGACCCGAGCATGTAAATCCGTAGGTGTTTTTGAAATTTAATTTTGAATCTGAACTTCTTAAATTTATATCAACACGAAAAGGAACATTTAGTACAATTTTCACAGTAGTATTTTGTATTTGTATCTTTGCTTTGGCATTTTTTGCATCTTTTTCTTTTTCCTTCTATTGGACGCTCTTGTTCTTTTGTAGAAGTTATAACAACTTTCTGGTGATGTTGCACAGCCAGTGGTGTTTGTTAAGGTAGAATGATGTTGCAGGTGATCATCTATCAGTTCTCAAATTTATTTCCAGGTTATTAGCTGCATAAATTATTTGGAATGAATTCCAGCCACCTTCATCATCAGATACAGTTACTACCATGGGCCAGTTTTTTGTGTTTTTTAGCACAGGAATAGTTTGCTCCCAATTCATTTACTACCACTATCCTTGATTCGCTACTATTGTAGAACGTAATCACTGCAGGTTTTAATTTGTTATGGGTTGTGACAGTTATTGGTCGTGAAAATGTATGTTTGAAAGTAGAACTACGTTATTTTCCTTTTGTGGAGCAGTGGAAGATGCTATAGTTTGATTTTTTGATATGTTGGAATAAGTTGGACTACATATTGTGCGGCAAGTTCAGGAGGTAGGGTACCTTGTAGGGAATCAGCTAGGTCTAACGTCCAACAGTCCAATAACAGCCTTTCTCTCTTTTTTCTGTTGTTTTGATTGTAAGATTTGTAAGATTCTTCAGCATGATCTGCTTCTCCTTTCGACCCATTGCCAACAGAATCATCTTCAAGCAGCGTCTCTTCAGCTTCAACTTCTAAAAGAACATGACTGAAAATAACATGCTAATACTGCGGAATAAAATAATTATCGGCAAATTTATCGTGATGCCAGAAAAATAAAGACGATGCAGGTCTCACAGACCCGGCGCGGTCACTGCCGATTTGAAATTGAGAAATATTTGCAGATCACTATGTATGAAGGTGGAATGCAAGTGTGAGAGACGAGATACGTATTTTTGTTGTATAAAGTATAATTGTTTACTATAATCTCTGAAACGTCTTTGTAGTTTTACATAATTCATGCTGTTTATTGGGTATTTCGCCACCTTACAAAATTAAAAATATTAAAAATTTAATGTTTCGGAGAACAATCTACCCTCGTTATCAACGAAATATTAATTAATATTAAAATTAACAAGGAAAACTCAGCTTTGCATCGATAGATAAAAGTTGGCTATCGATTCTTAAAGATCAGGTCGAGTAGGTGTTGTCGAAAAGTTCGAATTTTAACATTTGAAATTTTGTAGGGTGGCGAAATGCCCAAGAAACAGCATGATATAATTGTTGCAACTTTTTTTAAAAATTAAATAAAATGTACCTTTTATTTTTTATGCTAATAAGTCAATGCAATTATTTGTGGAAGATGCACTTGCGGCTTCTTAATGGCAGAGGTTGATTGAATTTGAAAATATAATATTGCAATTTTTGGGTTTGCATGTGTTACAGTTTCATTTTGCATATCTGCATATGCAAATGCATATTTTTACTGTTTTATACAATAAATGCATATTTTGAAGGTTTCTAATATTAATGCTGCATATTTCTAAAACTTTGATTTCTAGTTGCATAATAGTAGATTATGCAATGAGGGAGAGAAATGCGTTATTTTGCTAGCCCGAGAGTCACATAGCACTGAAGCAAAATAGCAGTCTCTCCGAATTGCATATACTATTTTTTCCAGGAAGATTTAAAACTACAAACCTGTTTTTTAAACGTAATTTATTGACATTTTTAAATTTTAAAGTTGGTGGCACTGTAAGTCTATGCCAAATTCGAGGTTATCAGGTTAGCTTTTGCGTCAGTTTTGACACAGACTGACGCAAAACCTAACCTGCTAACCTCGAATTTGACATAATTGTTGAATATTGTTTGAGGCTTTCGCGGTTACTCGAATTATTCTTCTTAACATAGAATAATTGTTGTGTCAGTCATAATGAAAACTCCCTAGGTAAATTTCTCTCTAGGGAATAATTCATTATTTCTGTCACGATTTTGGTATCGTAGAAACCGTGGTTTTTTCCCAGATGTGAAAAAAATGTAATTATTTTGAAAGTTTTAAGTACATTTCAAAGCAGAACAGCATGGAAAACGCATCTGTTTACATTTTTGATAGAAAATGTAAATTCTTTTTCGTCAATTCTTAGAACGGTCCCTTAGGGATTATGGCCCAGGTAAATTTATGTTTTGGTCAAGCCAAATGAATGAGGCTTTATGAGCCGTTCTATGCTTCACTATACACTTTTGAGTGATGGGTGATATTGTTTGACATTTAACTAGAAAATTGTGTAAAAGGGGCTTAGCGTTGCTCGACAAAATATATTTGTGGAAATCTTTACTAATCCTTTTCTTTCCAACTCTTCAAGTTTCATTTTGTGATAGAACCACAAGTTTGGTTTTCCAACATCCATTCTACAGTCAACATTAAACATTATAGGTACATAAAACATAAGTCAAAGCCCAAATTAACATTTACAATTAATAAATACTCTCAAGTGTAGTTCTAAACGGTTCTAAACTAGTTTGTTCTTCATTTTAAATACTTCTCCAATGGTAGTGTGCTACTTTCTAAATATTGCAATTGTAGCTTCAAAAAAGTTCAAGTTACTCAGTATATACATGCAAACAGAAAAACATCTGAGCAATAAAAAAACTGCTAATAGACATCAAAAATGCCAAAACCAGGACCACGCCATTCTGAATTTAATTATGATTTATGTAAAAAGCTTTTATTTTTGCCGATATACCTTTACCCGAGTTACAAAAACCAAAAATCACAGTATTTCTAGAGAAGTGCATGAAGCGAGATGGCACAATGCTAAATTGAACCAAATTCGGGAAGGAGCATGATTTCAGTATTTTACGTGCATATTTGCATGCAGACGTATATTCCAATTTTTAAGTGCATATTTGTCCTAAGCCTGATAATAAATAGATATGGCTATGTATAATCTATAATTGTTTTATTGGGAAAATTCCTCTTGTAGTAAGCCAAGTCATTTTTTATATCTAAATGTTTAGGGTACTATCGGGTTCTTTCTGTCGCATTGAAGGAATTGTTTTTAAAAATGCATTAGTTTCCAACTATTTTGTTATAAAGACACTAATGAGTCAAAAATAAAAAAATTAAGAAAGTGATAGAAGTTTTTACAAGTTCTTGTTACAGTAAAATTTATATTTTTGTAGTGAAGTCGAGCATAGAATAGAATGTTCCGTTTTTTTTGTCAGATGGTGTTAAAGTGGTTGAAGTAGCAGCAATATGTGTTATACATATTTTAATATTGGCCTTCTTTATGATGTAGTGTGGTATAATTACTCTTGCAGAACTTTTTATATTCTTTCAGCTCTAAATACTTTGTTTCCGAAATTAGGATAAAGTGTATATATTATTGTCGTTTATTTGAATATTACAGGAAAAGCAAGATGCTATATAATGTATAATTGTGTCTATTTCTGTATTTTGAGTTTAAGACATCAATAATGTACATATATCCCATTTGATTTTTTTTAGCTGCAACATAATTACATATAAAATAATAAAACTATACATTAAAAGATATGGTGATGCATTTGCTGCTTAGCTGTTGCTAATGGTTAATAGTTCGCTCAACGCTTCCTGCCTCTCATAAACGAAGCGTACTATGACGGCTATTTTTTGTATTATGCTAGTGTAAAGTCTACACCTATAGAAACATATGTTTGTCATTTTCATTCGAAAAGAATTGTAAATATCACAGAAAATTCAAAATGTCAAAATAGTATAATCTGTTCAAGTTATCTGTCAACCAAACAATGTCCAAGTCGATATTCGATTTAATTTTTCAATACCTCTACGAATTTCTGCAATTTTAAACAAATACAACTAAAGATCTCTTCCTTGGAACAAGAGTTGCTGCATCTGAGCAGCACACTAGGTTTTTAAATAACTTAGAGATACTTGCAAGGCAGTTTCAAGTACATTTATTTTCCAATAAAACGTGTGCATCTTGGAGCTTAGCGTTTTAATAAAAATAATTACTTAATTGCAGCCTCAGAGCTTCCAAGGTATTTTTTAATGATAATTATTTGGGAGAACTGAAAAAACATCTGCGTTGAGTGATGGCACAAGCCTTGAAATACAAGATATGTCGAATGCATTGTGATCGTTACAAGGCTACAAGGAAATTTGTGTTTATAAGTACAATTTAAGTTCCTTCCGTTGCAATTTGTCGAACCATTCTTTGTGATCCAAGTTTTTATATTTCAATGTTCAAAGTTAAAAACTGTGGAAATGGTATTGTGACGTTGCAACTATCATCAAGATTCGAAACTTCACAAGTTGAACTTGAACAGTATTTTTTAAATATTTATGAGTTTTAAATATTACTGTTGTAACACAAAAAATTAAACTTTTCTCGTTTTACAGTTTAGTTTTCAATTTAATCTTAATCTTGAACGAAATAACGTGCATGCTTATTTATGTACCTAATGTTATTTATATTTGTTTATTTAACCCGAACATGTACATTTTGTATTACGTATTTTGTATACAGTGAGAGTATTTTCATGCCGAATATATCAAACCCACACACAATGCAAAATAGTTATTTGTTTCATTAGTACAAAAAATGCATGATTTCGGGAAAAGTCCCGAAAACGCATTTTTTTGTGCGAATGAAATATACTATGTTTTCTCCAACTACTCATAAATTCGATAATATGACTTATTATTTCGAATCAAACATTGTAGGTTATATTGATAAACTGCCATGGCACAAATAAACAATCGCTATACGGGGAAATTAAACAACAACAACGGCGATTGCCAAATATTTACGAAGCGTTCGTTTTTTATTTAAAATTTGCCATGTAAAACCCTATCTTGCGTCCATTTTTGTACTAGTGCAAATATGAATCGAAACGTGTACAGTTGCCAAGGTAATTGGTGAACATCCCGAAATGACTTACTTTTTATACAAAATTATTCGACAATATGGCGTCTTATTCGTCGTGTGGTTGGAGAAAAAAGATTTAGTTTTTCGACCTGAACATAGAGAGAAAACGCAAAAATGTTGTATCCATGGAGCAAACCTTATTTGTTATTGTTGAATTATAACAGGAAGAAGAATTCCAAATAGTCACTTAGCAACCAATTATTGTTAGTGTTCAATTTGAAAAAACTCAATCTTTTCACATTGTGTATAAATCTGATGTTTGGCGTGAAAGAAATTCTCACTAAAGGAAAATACAGTAAAATTTGCATATGTGTATATCAATAGGCTAATCAATAATTGTATTTCATAATTTTTTAGCAGGATGTTTTAAAATTATTCTATAGCCAAAAATACGAAAAAAGGCGTCTGATTAACAGCACAGAATTACTTTTTAGCTGGTAAAATTACTGATTTGAAGACGAAGTTTTAGCCTTGATCAAAATATTTGATTCAATTTAGGAAAATCAGTGTAGATTAATCGAAGCAAGTTATTGGAATAAAATCAAATCCAATCTAATAAAATCGATTCAAATCATATTTTCCATATTTTCTAAAGCAAGTTTGTAAAGCGAAAATATTGACTCGATTTTATTGGTAAGTAAAAACGATTACATGATTACTTGAATCCAATTAGCTTTTGATCGAGCAGTAATAGTCAAGGAGAAGAACTAATTTGCATGTAGTCGCATGTAGTAAAATAAAAATTGCCCCTTGGTTTGCTAATTTTAGTCATATTTTACATTATATAGGACAGATTTATTAGGAAATTATAGATAATAGTTATTTATGCACCTAGTGCACGAACTGACACCTGGGTGCTTTCGACTGATTTTTTTATGAAGCGTAAGTTGAGTAAAAAAAATCAGTCAATAGCACCAAAATATGTCGTGCACGAGAAGCATACGTTTTTCTATAGCTTTGCCAAAATAATGAAAAATATGCATAAACAATATAAGAAACAGTGTCGGCGTGTGAATAGTTATTTATACAACAAGTGCAAGAAGTGGGTGATTACTGCACGCGAAATGAAAATTGTCCGATGAGTCCGAAAGGCAGTGTTGGAGAACACGTCAAGTGCCATAACGCTTTTACACGTATTGTACACAATATTTTTCCACAATAGTGCAACAATGATAAAAAAGTTTAATAAATTGTTGGCAAAGTGCGATAAAAAATGTATTGCCCCGAGTTGGCACTTTTTGCACTCAACACGATAAAAAATACAAAATGTAAATTGCTGGCGGCATACAATAAAAATTGTAGAAAAAAGTAGTATAGTCGTTTATTCAATCATATTGTCGATAAGATTCCATCAATGACTGAATTCGAATTTACTACCGTATTGATTCGCAATTGGAATCGATTCACGAGTCTAATAAACTTTTAATTGGATTAAATTCGTGATTAGAATAGTCAAGAAAAATCAATTGTCAAATTAATACAGACATCTCGATTTTGTAATAAATCTATTTTACAAAAAAATATACATCGAGCCTATTAATTTTGCACAAAAATTGTATTCTTATTTAAAGTATCTCCATCAGGAAGTGTTTCTGAACTCTTACTTTAACACGGTTTTTCGCATTTTCTGCTGAAAAACGAAGCTATGTTTTGGTTTTGTGTTTCAGCAAACTAACTAATTGACACACAAAGATACGTACATAATTTTACGGAGTTTAAGTTAAGGCTTGACGCAAGTTCACCCTGATTTGCCAAACACTGTTCCCACATAGTTGGAAGAGGATGTGTGGAGTGTTATTCAAAGCTATTTGAATCCGTTGCTTAAGTTCCTGAATGGTGGTCAGGCGTGTTTCATAAACCTTGCCCTTCTGATATTCGCATAGAAAAAATCTGGTGAAAGGACACACACTGGATTTACTCCCGTCCAAACACTTTGGAAGAGTGTTTTGGAAATCAGGGTGGCCATTTCGCCGACATTTGCAAAAAATAAATGATTGTGCCCAATCTTGTATTGGTTTTGTGCAATCTTGAAACTCTTATGTACTTGTACACAAAAGTGAATTGAAACCTGCTACTTATACTTTTTGTAATTTTGATTACAAATTAATAAATCATCTATTGTATTAGCATCTTATAATAATTCGGGGGAAATAACAAGAAATCTTGTAATGTTTGTAAAACTTGTCATGCCTATAATGTTGAAAAGGAAAGGGTCTAAAAAATAAAAATAAGTACTAAGTTAGAATCAAAATACAAATTAAAAAAATTCTATAAACTAGGACATAAATTGTAGCCCTAGTGCCTAAGAAGCGGCAACGAAAATATTTTAAATAAAATGTTCAATGCTAATTAAAGTGATGATGTAAAAATCAATGACGTTATTTATTACTGGAGCAGCAAGGAAGTTTCTAAGGTTAGCCATGAAAGTACTACATGCAGAAAATACCCGTAAAACCGAGCGTGAAACATGGATTTTAGTGTTAAACAACTTTTACCGTTTTGTGACTGGTGTGACCTCATCTCGCGAGACGCCATAGACAAAAGTAGTTTTAAAAATAATCGCTCTAACCATGTATGAAACGTTTGTTATTGTTGTAGAGCACTATGCACATTATTTCTATAACTTTGCATTGAAGTATTTATAAACAGTCACTGTTAATTACTATTATTGTTCATTGAAATGTTAAACAGTGTTTAACATGATCGCTTCCTCGAATGTTAAGATACATTTAACATGCATCCACTCATTTAACATGCTCGCACTCGCGTCGTCGAATGTTAAGATACATTTAACATGCATCCACTCATTTAACATGCATGCACTATGGCAACATCACACATATTCATGGTAGTCCGATTTCTATTTAGCAGTTTTTAGTAATTATTATTGATTCAAAATTATTGCCTCAATGAACAATAAACTAATGAACGCATTTCGAGGGGTAACCGTCTTAACATTTCTCACATAAATTACCACTCTCGCTTCGCTGCGCTCGCTCGAGTGGTAAAAATATGCTCGAATGTTAAGACTGGGTTACCCCTCTTAATACGTTAAATAATTTTTCATTCCTGGCTATACTGGATTTTGTTGGTGTTCAGCATATGTATTATGCAAATACACGCGAAGATTGTTAAGAACGCTTGGAATATACATTATTGTTTGTGACGCTAGCCCAGGTACGTAAGCTATTATTACAAAATAGTGTCTTCGAATAGATTTTTAGTTTTATCGAAAATACAAACAACTGACAGAATTTATACAGTGTGTCTGATAGCATTCGCAACACGGGGTAGTTCATTGGTTTTTGTGATACAAGGAATAAAATGGCAGTGTTAAGAAAAACGAATCATAAATTATAATATAGCCACAGTTCGGTTATATACGTCGATAAACAACTAGAGCAGAACGATGTAAATGAATGCGTTTTATACTCCCAGAAAGAGATCTGATCAGAGCATGTTGGGCAGCATAAGCCATGCACAGGTCACGCTGGTTCTTAGCAAAATTTATCATTGGCGTCTTCCTCTTTTGCGCACCTGTCGGACACGCTGCATACTAACCATATACATCTCAAATGTCACAATAACATGAAATGGTTTGTTCATGGCACTGTAGGACAACTTAGTGAACATAAGGTTATGTTTATTTTCTTCTTGAGGTAGCTTAAAATATTGCGAGTGTTATATATGCTCGCACCTCGGACTCCAGAGAGTTCGCGAGCCTCGTATACGTTCGAGTTATCTGTCGATGCATCACTTACTGTCATCTTGAAAATCCAGAAGATGTCTCATAGGCCACTGTAAATATATGTTACAAACCTTTCTTGTAGGTTAGTAGCTTTTGATATTTATTCTCTTCATCTTCTTGAGGGTCGGCCTCAAAAAATTTTTAGCCTTAGCTGGTTTTATTTACTATATTGTTTTGGTTCTTTATTCCTGTTGTTCTAATGAAGGTTTAAGTAGAGTTAGATGGGTATGTTTTTAATAAATATCTGAAATCGTATATCTGGAAGAATTTGAGCCCACCACATAGGTGGCATTAATTTAATTAAAATAGTTTGTGACTTTTTCAAATTGAATTGTAAATAACAAAATTGCAGACGAAAGAAAAACTTTTAAGGTTTTTAATAAAGAATGCCCAGCGCAAGAGTGTTCAAAATTGTGTACAAAATAGGTAAAAATGTCTTGCTAGTAATACTTTCTCGTGTTACTCTTTATTATAGGCCGAGAGCCTGTTACTAACCACACTAAGTGTGGTTTTATAAGCCATCTTCAGTTGTGGCCGGGGTAGGTGGCTAGCCCAACCCCTTGGATTAGGGAAGAATGCCCTTCTGCTGGGTCCACGACCACCAAAGCCGTTGGTATGATGGTCGGAGGGTGTACGATGTGACCGATGTACGGGCTTATAATACTGAAACAGTAAATGGAAACATTTAATAATGCGAATTACATTAATTTTCAAAGAGAAAGACAATGCAACCGGTGGGATTCGAACCCGCGCTCATAGACGGAATCCGATTGCTAGTGAGACGCTTTACCAGCTCGCCCATGAATGCGCACTTATCGTATTTGCTTATTGCTTCGTTATAAAAGACGCGGTGATGAAACGGAGACGAAGGTATAACATACGTTTATATATAGGGATATTTTAGACGTCGCAGAAAATAGCACGATTAATGGAATTTTATAGAAATCATATGCACTTTAGTTTATGCTATAATCATACGCTGTTTTCTTTTCTAAATGCAAGGTATTGTAGAAGTACTGTCAGTTCTTTCAGACATAGCTAGATTGAATGAATGTAAGTCAAAATTAAGAATAACTGCATTGCGATCTCTTTTTTCTTATCTAGTTAACTTCATCTAAAGTGATTTGTGTTCAGTTGTAAATAGTCAAAAGGAATATATTTTATTCATTCATTTAATTGATAATTCTGACAGGGATATAATTCAACGAAAATTTGGGTGACTGCGAAGTAGGGCAACAATGAGGAACATTTCAAAAGGAGGGTAAGGCGTAGTATTATCGATATGTGTTATATAAAACATATTTACCGATAAGTGGTCAACAATGTCATATAACAAACATTATCGATGCAAGTGGTTGGGATTGTTTGAAAGTACTTCTATGGAGTTGAATGATTGATGGAGTGACGTCATTTGGCAGATGCATGCAATGGCTATTAGGTTATAGATACCTCAGCAAAATACAACTTCTATGACAACGATATTTAATCGTTCAGCGATGGATCATCCAGAGGCCAAGGTTACTCTATATGTTGAGCACGATTTTAGAACTGGGTAAATTTAAACCACAGAGAAAATTTCATGAGTGTGCTCAAACAATAACGGTGGTTGAGAATCCGTATAGTGTTCAATTATGTGTTATGGTAATGCCGACTACAAAACGGGCATCAGCTCTCCGCGACCTGGCGTCAACAGAAGAAGACCGAATTGTCCAATGATTGAATTTACCCTACCTCGAGCCTCGTTATAAGGGGCTCTCATTGGCCAATTCGGCCTTCTTGTGCTGAAGCCGGACCGTAGAGTTGAGGCCTTGTTTTTCAGCTGCTATTGGTTCTAGTCCTGTTTGATGGCATGGAAGCGTGGACTCTAAAGAAATACAACATTAAATACTTGAGTAATTTGAGATGTGGATTTGCCGTTGATTTCTGAGAATGTCTGGGGTTGATCGAATAATGGATGAAAGTCCAAAGATGTGTACAATAGGACAAAGAAATAATCATATATCGGCACCCATGCTGCAGTTGATCATGTAAGGGAAAATTGACTAAAGAAGCTCAAGTTGCCTACGAAGCATGTCGTGGTTGAGGAATCTCAGAGAGTAGTCGGCGAACTACGTATAAAATATGGATTGCTAACCTACAGTTGGAAACATGTGGAGGAGAAGTTTCTTTAACATCTGATCCACATGTTCTGTCGAAATGTAATTTCGTAATATTTAAAGTTTTTGGTCGATCAGTTATCAGAAGTACCGGATGCCGTTTCTTTACGAAGAAAAACAAAATTTATATTTTCAACAGGACGGAGCTCCTCCACATTTTGATGTAGGGGTACGACTCATTTCACTTCCTTTTACGATAAAGGAAGTACCTATTGGATTCGCCCCAAAAATTCGAAATTGAGTTTTCAACAGATATTCACGTTTTAGAGTCCCCTGATCCCAAAAAACATATTTTTTTTCATTGGTCTGTCTGTGTGTCTGTCTGTCTGTCTGTGAACAGAATATCTCAAAAACGAAAAGAGGTATGGCGTTGTAACTTCATATATAAGTTTTGTCTACTATGTAGATGAGACAGCAAGCTTTTGAAGAAAATCGCATAACCGGAAGTAGGTGTTTACTTTTGTGATTTTTCAGTTTTTTTCGATTTTTTCAAAAACGGTTTTAACGATTTTGTTCAAACTTTACATTTTTATTACATTTTTAATGTATATTGATGTGAGATAGGTGATTTTCCAGTTGAATATTTCTAAAGTAGGTTTCTTTTGTTTTTTCTTCCATTTTTTTTATTAACTCCTATTTTAAATAGAACACCCGGTATATTATTACATTTTTGAATTCAGCTTAAAATTTTAGAGAAAATTTGTCGCTTCAACTAACGCTCTATATTGTACCGTTTTTGTAGAATTTGTAATTTTTGAAATTTTTTGACAAATGCTTAAAAATTAAAAATGAAATTTTTGACTAATAAAGGATCACTGTAAAAGGAAGTTGTGTGAGTGTATCACACCAGATTTTTATTTTTTGTGGAAACACAGCACAGTGAAATGTGTTTACTGATCTTATGTAAAGGAACTAGCTGTAATTCTTCCTCGAATTCAACACACACTGCAGAAAATTTAGAAGTTAATTATATACCTAGGTTACGTCTGAATCCAGTGTAATGGTTAACACGTATTTGTTCAATTTTTATAAATGCCCGCCGATATTTTGCAATGAGTATTTATTATTAAACACCGTTACAATTCAATTACTCTAATTGTGAACTTGGTATGGGGGAAACGATCTAATCATTTTGCTACATTCTAAACTCTGCTTTTATTCTTTATTCACTCAATATATACAGCCAAAAGGACGGGCGTTACTTCTTTGTGTAGTAATGTGTTTTCACTTACAGTTTCTCTTCTAAACGACCCGTTATAACAAAAAGTGAAATTTCAAAAATCTATTAATGTTTTAATTGATGTTACATTTTTCCCTGCTCTAATCGCAGACAAACACCTTTAATTAAACACGTAACTCCGAAGTAATCTGATTCGCGCAATGTGAAAGCTGTCGAGTTGCCTGGCCGCTGTTGTCTCTAGGACAACCCGACATAAAAATTAATGCCGGTTTACTACTAGGAACTTGTTCTTGATTTTATTTCACCTTGAAAGTCTCATACCTCCTAAAAGTTGAAAAGCAGTTACGACCGCTCGATTATGCCGAGGAGAGCATATGTTTGCGGAATAAAAATTAGAAATGATATAATTTATATTATTACACAATTAGTTAAATATCTTTTGTTCGATATCGTGATCAACCAACCAACTCGGTGGATCCATTTATGTCCATGACTAAGATTCAGTAAAATAGGTTAGTTTGTCTAGACTTCCATCGGTGCGAAGGGAATGGATAGTATTGTCGGTATTCAGTAACGATGTCCCATTTGTTTATACCTATTGACGTGTTTACAAGCATCGTCACTGTTAGTCTAATAACAACTTGAACGTAGATGAGTTTTGTCTAGGATGGTTGAGTGAACTTTGGGCGAGTCCCGCTTAGATAGTTATCCTCTGGTATTTATAGCCCATGCCCAGAATGTTAGCAGTAATTGGCACACTGTGCTTTTGGTAGTTTCGGTAGTAAATTTTGTAGGATACCACCTGTGTGTTGGCACATTCTTATTCTGCCCAAAAATAAAATTTACTTTTCGGCTATAGTTCATTACAACTAAATGTTTAGGTGTTATTGTCAGCGTATGCTATTTCTACGGGTATTATTTGATATGTGGAATATTGCTTCTTGTGAAGATGGATATTACGCAGTGTATGGGGATAAAGTATAAGAATTTGGAAATTATGTATTATTGAATAATGAATGTCAGGATAGATTTTAAATGAAAGTAAATTTTTAGTAACATCACAGGTGATTGATTCACGATGCTGTTAGAAAGAAAATAGCGACGAGACTGGCAAACTTTCTTTTTATTTATATACAGCACAGCAGCTATACAGGTTCAAACTTGATATGATCCAAGATATATCCTAGAAATGCTCGTATAGGAAATGTATTTTACGATCAAACCTATTTGTTTGCCTCTCTTGTTATGGGTTTCGTCGAAATAAATGGCATAGTGACAAGTGTTTGTTTTATAATAGTTTCTCTTCAAATATATTTCTGGTTAAGCGAAAACATCGGTTTTGATTGCCGATTTTGATTTACCGACATTTGTTTTTTATATAGGTGATTTCTTTGGAATTTTTGCAAGTTATTCGTCATTACTGCAAAATAAAATAAATGTTAGTGTTACGTGTAAAATCTGACAGTTTTAACAAAATCAATTATAACAGCAAATCTTACTATGTGAAGCTGGTAAGATACCCGTTAGCTCTTGAATAATATAACGGTAGAGTGGTCGTAGTTCAAATACAAAATAAAGAACCAATTTTTACAATAATTACAATATTAGTGAATGGGCGCCACGCGCCAGGCTCTACCAAATGACTAAAGATACCTCGATAGAGCCACTGGGTCTATTTATGCTGATCGTTTAAGAACACACAAAGCACAAAGAAAGCAACACCGTATACTCAATAATAACGATTATATTTAATAGATTAAGTATATGTATATATCTCATCCAAATAATAATCCAAATGCGCAAATATTGTAGTTACTTAGTAATCTGGAAAATTTAAAATACCATGGGAGTTGTAATAGTAAAATCACGATTATTTTATACTGTATGTGAGAATTCTCAAATACGTTATTCAATCAGTGCAGACATTAACACTATTAAAGATCAGAGAACGTTAAACATTAAGTAATGAAATGACTTTATATGACAGTTCAACACATAACCTTAGAATTGAAGTCTTATTCAAAACGCAGCGCTCCAGATTGGATGTAGATCAAGAACTGGGTCCTCAACAACTCCGATAAGAACCGTTCAAAAAAGAAAATACTCTTTAAGTACTTTAACGCCATGCCACGAAATCGACTCACCCCTTAGTTATTGTATAAGTGTATTTGTAAACTTCAAAAAACGGTTTTCAGAATATGTGCCATGCCTCTCAAGAAATAAATCACAAAATCATCGTCGACACTGTGTACATAAACTAAAAAGGGGCCACTTGCGTTTAGAAAATTTACGAATAAAAGTAGAAACTGTTTATCCACAACCGTCTAGCTTTTGTTTTTTACTAACAAGTCTTCATGGAAATAGAAAGCTCGTAAACTTTGTCAATAGTGTTAAAATTCCCTAACAATTGCCGAGTGTTAATAAAATATTCCTAGCTATCTATTTGTCTTGCTATATAGAACGGTTATGCTTACTTGTCATATAGAAAGGTTGTGTAACGAGTTGCATTACATTAGTTATCGAGAAAAAATAAATAAAGGAAACGAGTTTATTTACTTCAAGCAATAAGCATTAAAAAAGCTCAGTTTTGTCAAATTCGCAAATACCGTCAAAGTAGACTATTTGCTATTTGTCTTATTCTAGTCAATTGTTATTGATGGGCTAATATTTTAAAGTAAAAAATCTGATTACTACTGTAATAGTTATCCTAACAAACCGGATATCACTATAAGCAAAACAAAACGTGTATTTACTAGTTTCATAAGCAACTATAGTTTCCATTTACAAAATGAAAGTTACGTAAGTCGAAAATTGCAGGTGGTATTATGTCTTACACATAAATGATCCTCGTGCGCTTTGCTTCTTAGTTGAATATAAATGTTTCAGATGGTTCTCTTTCTGCTGTAATTTTTGAGATGTATGTGGACATAATGAAAAAAATCGCCCTGTATATACGCAAGTATAAATACTTCGTTTAATCTAGTTTTTATTGAGGCATACAGACTAACTAGAATGAACTCATCTTCGAGACAAATGTGTTAACACGTTTTAAAGTATAATTTTTTCAATTTAATTTTTTATTTAATATTTTTATATTAATGAAACTCAAAAAGAAATCTTTGTAGGAAGAAAGCGCTATCTTATGGCATCATAAACTTGATGTGATGGTTTTAAAAAGAATTTTGAAAATCAATTAAAAATGAGTTGGATGTTTTATGACGCATTGGAACTTCTTGTTGTTGTTACTATAGCTAGCAGTCTTAATGCTTAACTGACTAATTACACTAGCGTCAAAGATATTTAACATTTAAGCAGAAATATCATTCATCAATAAGAATAAGAAACGAATGTTGTAGCAATGGTGAAAACATTTGAAGTGTGAATGTGTACTGGCCAATCATTGCTTATTACTCAGCCTAACATTGATTCATGGCACTGTCAACAGATGTGTTTATTATCAGTACTGTAAAATTTATAAAAACTTAGTCATCCAGGTGTAGTGAAGTATATGTAGATTTATGAAGCAGTGCATCCAGTGGCCCATATTCTTACCTTGTGAATATGTTTAATCATAACACAAGATGATTTATGCAAATCTTAGAGTATACAATATTTAGAGTATTGCCAATAGAGCCAAAAGTTACTGTAGCTAATAACACAGTTTTAATAATAATGCATCACTTAAAGGCAAGTATTTCTATTTAAAAATTGATCGGTTTGTGGAAAATGTTTTAGATTTGCTGTAAAATGTAGCGAATTTATCCTTTGATACACTCACATAAAACTGTATAAACATGCCTACATTTAGTTTATCTAAGAAACTTATTACAAATATTCAAAATGTAAAAAATAAACATAAAATTTTACTAAAAAAATGCAAACAGCAAAATTAACAAAAATACTGTAAATAAGAGTATCTTTTCCCAAACAATGAAAGATATTGTCGAAACGATTAACAAATATGGATTCTTATGCAAGACAATGTCCGAGCGTTGATATTTTGTATAATGCGCACTTACGCCTGAAGGTGGGCTCGTTGTGCTGCCTCTAAGTCACGTGTGTGTATATTAGGGATGTTCCGAATATACAAAAATTCGTATTCGCGAATACGAATACCGAATACAAATACTCTTACGAATATTCGCGAATACGAATACGAATACATGACCTTGAGTGAATAATATCAACATCAACATCGTTTTTGTAGGCGCTGCAAATTTTAGAAATAGTATGGAAAATAGTTATGTCTTTTATTTAATGTTATAGAATGGTTAATATTTAAAAAAATGTTTTATTTAATGTATGAATACCTGTTTTATATATTTATTAAAATTCTTATCTATATTTCTATAATTTTAATGTCAAATACTCGTATAATATTCGTGTTAATTTTGGCGAATACGATTACGAATACAAATATTGAAAATATAGCGAATACTCGCGAATACGAATACGAATACGAGTATTCGGAACATCCCTAGTGTATATGTTTCATGTGTAGTCTTGTTATTCAAAAGAGAGCGACGTACCGATCCATTCGGCTGCGGAAAAAGTTATGTCTGTACACAAACTCGAAGCGAAGACTGCTTATTGCAAGTCTGTTAATCTACCCACTGTGCCACCAAGATGGTACAATGGTGATTATTAAACAAAGATGTTGAAAACATCTTTTGTCAATACAGGTCCACAAATAACAATGTTATCAAAAATACGACACCTTACTTTATTACACAACTAGCTTTTCTAATTAAAATAATATTTGCTTTTTTAAAATTGAATTATAAATAAAAAAGTTATAGAAGAAAATGTTTTAACGTCTTTGATAAAATTATATAGGTAAAAATATGTTAATGTTGCTAATAATTGAAATTTTAAAAAGAAACGCTCAATATGCGAAGTACAATAATTCATAAAGAAAAATAAACATCGCAGTCGGTGGGATTTGAACCAGTGGAATCCGATTTCTAGCTAGTCCCATCATGGTTTCTTATTGCTGCCTTATACGAGGGGACCGAGAAAAATTTTGCGTTTCTCAAAGATTAACTTGTTTTTTTTATTTTGAAACGTTTTGTACAATTTTAACCTTTTCTATATAGTCTTTTTGCAAATCCACACATTTCTGCCACCGATGCTTGAACTTTAAAATCCCGTCTTTATAGAAGTCTGCATTTTGCTCCCCCAGCCACTGGGAAATTTGCACTTTTCACACTTTCATCATCTTTAAAATGCGTTCCACGTAAATGACTCGTTAAGTTCCTAAATAAATGGTAATAAGAGGGTGCCAAATCAGGTGAATATGGTGGATGTGGCAAAATTTGGAAACCCAATTCGGCCGCTTTTGAAGTTGCTGCAACGCAAGTATGGGATGAGGCGTTGTCGTGCTGCAGCAGGACACCGTGGTTAAGCATTCCCCTGCGTTTCAGTTTAATATTTTCCCTCAATTTACTTAAAAGAGACGCATAATAGTCTCCAGTAATCGTATGTTCCTTTTTTAAAAAATCTATGAATATAACACCTTGAATCCCAAAAAACTAGAAGCATCAACTTCCCGGCCGATGGCTTGACTCGAAACTTTTTTGGAGGCGGCGAATTACTGTGCCGCCACTGCATGCGGGATTGTTTTGTCTCAGGATCAAAGTGATGAACCCAGATTTCGTCCATTGTAACGATTTTGTCAAAAAAATTATCAGGGTCAGCTTCAGAATAATGTAAAAGTTGACGACAAATGTCGGTTCGATCCTGCTTTTGAAAAGGTGTCAGCATGCGTGGCACCCACCTGGCAGATACCTTATTCAGGTGTAACTGATCATGTAAAATAGATCTTACCGGCCAATCGCTAATCTTTGTACTTCTTACTATCTCATCGACCGTAATTCTTCTGTCCTCCATAACTAATTTTTCCACTTTTGCCACCATTTCTTCATTTTGTGCAGTTGCAGGGCGCCCACTTCTTTCATCGTCTTCTAAGCTTATTTTTCCATGTTTAAATTCTATTGCCCAACGTCTAACTGTAGATTCTGAAGGTGCAGACTCCCCATACATTTTTTAAACTTCCGAAATTTCCGTGAATGCCCTCTTTTGTGAGAAATTTTATTACAGCGCGGTACTCGATTTTTTCCATTTTCGATTACCCTGTTATATTCTGTTTTATAAATCAGAAGTTAATAAACGAAACTTTATGAAATTTGCAGGCACAACTACCAAAACTTTGACAATTATGACAATCAAGAAATTTTGTTTTTTTCCATGGCCTAATGAGATCGGCAGAACTTTTCTCGGTCCCCCTCGTAAAGGCCGCGGTGACACGACGACCGATTGCGGCCGATTAGTGCCGACGAAAAGGTGACGCAGAGACGCAGGCACAACATAGTGATAATGAATAGAGAAAGATTCGGTGCAATTGTTTAGCTTTAGTTGCCGGAACATGTGATAGTATTTTGCGCAGAAATGCTTAGAATGATAATCATTGATATGGTTATCGTTGTACAGCCAATAAATGGAATTTTATATACCCTACACTGAAAATGAAGTGTCATGTCTGAACTAATTTCATATTTAGCAGATTGTCTTATTGCATGAGCATTCAGATTGTTTAATTTTTAATGTTAAAACGTTTCTATGTTTATTTGTAGGAAGAATAGGTACTCACCACTAACTGTTTTATGTTGCTATGAAAAATGTATATTGTCGGAAATACTTCATGATAATAGATTTAAACTGCATATTATCTCAGACATGACAATCAATATGCAGGTCATGCTAGATAATATATTTATTTCCATCTTTTGCTTCACGCCATTATTTAATGGTAAACGGTTGCACAAACTGAAAGTTATTTGTTTTAGTTTATAATGTAGTAGAGAGGATGGAGAACTTGTAGTTCAGGGTATCTTGTATACTTTACAGTACATTGCAGTTTAACCATAAACAAATAATTAAGCAATTAATCTTTATAAAGCGGAATTATCCAAATAATTGAAATTGCAGTTATTATGCACCAATTTGCATATTAACTCGTTAAAAATATTTTGAAAAAATTACTTTTGACATAGAGTACCACAGAGACAAATATGTATTTGTCTTCGTACATGTTATATAAACTAAAAGGAGATTACGAGTTATACCTTCAAAAACTGTTAACTGCAACGGCAATATTACATGTTCATGGAAAATGCTTGTCGAATATGAACAACGCCACATTGTAACTTGAATCTCTAGATCAGACACTAGAATAGATTGAAAATAATGGCAGATTATATTGTAGGAAAATGGTGATTCTGTCTTATACCAACTCTCTACAAATACTTACGATTTTTTCTTTTTACTTCTTCCTAGACTATATGCCCAGGCATGTGCAAACAAAGTAAATTGACGCGTTTTTAGCCTATGGGTCGCAACCCAAATTTGAAACGTCAACCTAGTTCAAGTGGGCCGCGAAGTTTCGCCCTGACAATTTGTTTTGTTTAAATATAAGTAAGAAATAAAAGAAAACCATATGAAATCGCAAAGCGAAGAAACTGAATTTGTAATACAGAATTGTAATAATTGTGAAAAGATTATTTAAGATTAATCTTATGCTTTTGTATAAGGAATTAATATGTCATTGTAGTACACGTGTACAGTTAACGGCAAATTTCAATAAAAATTATAAACCGACATCATTCCACGATAGTGACGTGAGCATTTTTCAAACTTTTGCGAACCGGAAACGCATGTCATTGATTTACATTATAAAATTGTATTAATTTACGCTGGTTCGTCTAGGAACGCACCCCCGGCATAAATGCAAGGGACTAACTGCATTGCTAGTTTCTTTGTTTCATAAATGAATACTACACTATTTCCAACGTGTAACTAATGTTAATTTAATTAAGAAAATCCAATATTTTTATTAGTAGTGAAATATATATTTTCTTATGAAAGTAATTCTTTTAATTGCTACAAAAAAGCATAGAGAACGGTAAATGATAATGTTGCAATTAAAAAATAGATTTGTCGCTTTAGACGTCTCTAATTAGAAGAACTAGAACATGGCGTCATTAACAATAGATTAACCATTTCAAACGCAAACGAAAAACGTTCAAGTTAACATTTTTTGGATCTCGAATTTGGTGTCACTATTTAATGAACTTTAGCCATTCTTTTAACTTGGCGCCCTACTTACCGATGTTCGTCATTAGTATCTTGTAAATGGCAAGAGATAGTACTTGAGCTGGTTGCTTAAATTCTTTACTCCGTGTGGCATTTGGCTTTTGACTTTTAAGAAGAAATTATGCGACTCTATGTACAGGAAAAAAGGCCAGTTGATGTAAATTTGGTTAGTTTTCTATTGAATATAGACACTATGGCACAAGGTAGGCGTAATTTTGAGCAAGTCATAGAACAAAGAATATTTTTGCCCTGTAAATTATTCAGAACATGGCATTGCAGTGATTCGCGATATTTTGTTTAGCTTATAGCTTAACAAAATATTACTTGTAATGTATTACAAAGTAAAGCAAGTGAAAGCGCCATGTGGAACAATTAAACGACATTGTTAGTCGTCACTGGCGTTTAGTTAGTAGTAGAATCACTTGCTAATTAAGATGACCATGGGTGTTCCTTAATATGGTTTTACAAACAAACATTGTATATATGTTTATTTACTTTGTTATCACATAATCAATTTTATTATATGAAAATATTTTCATTGGAATGGCTTGAAGATGTATTTGAATTAATATGGGAAGTTGTCCTCGTTTGAATTGTTTTCATTGCGTTCGCTCCTCTCTCTGCGCCCACTTAAATAATAATTTGACGTAAAGAAACAGCAGTTCCACGTTTGGACTTTATTTAACTTAATTCTATTTTGTTTTTCATTAGAATTTGTTATTTAATTATCCTTCTCCATGGGCGTGTAGTACACATTCCTTGTAATTTGCTTTTTTTATCGATGGCGCGAGCAGTCGTTCAACCTAATCTGCTTTTTTTAAATGACAATTTCGTTTTCTAACTGGTTTTTCAGCTAATGTTACTTGATAATTACTACTTTCGTTTTCTGTGGATAATAAAATACTAAATTCTCCTACAAGTTAATCGTATGGCCAATCTTGAATTTTCTTTGGAAAAAAGATGTACCACCATATTTCTGAATCTGTTTTCTAGAGGTTCCTGACGTTCATGAATTTTTGGATTCACTTGACTAGTTGTTTTTATATTTAGAAAAGGGGTTTCATTTGTTATTTTATTATGAGAAATTGTTATAATTTTTTATAACTGAATTTTTCAGTGACACTTCTTTTTGATCCTAAATATCAAATCGTTACAATTTGTAGGTACACTTGTGCTCAGAAAAATGGAATACACTTACTGTTGCACTGATGTGAAAAGTCGTATTATTCGCATTATTAAATAAATTTTTTATATGATATCTTTATTTAACTATTTTCTTGTAACTTAATACAACAAACAATTTCACTTTATCGATGTTTCAAACCAACCGGTACTACAAAATAAAATATTACAAAAATCAGTCCAACAGTAAGTGTATTCCATTTTTTGAGCACAAGTGTACCTCGGTTTTGTTTTAGCAAAGCGTTTTCAACAAAACTTGACGAATCTAAAACAAATTAAAATTGCAGTAGTGTGCAATCGATTTGTTCTTTTTTAAACGTTAGACGCTTAGCTAAAGATAGGGGCCTTTTATAGTTGGTTATTAGGTTACCTTCCCACGCCTTCATAAATGTACATAGAAGCAACATTGATTAAAAAGGTCATATGTTATGCTTACTCTATCGGTGCAGTCTGTGTCGCTATTCAGCAAACATAGTTTGAATGGATTGGACAAATACAGTAGGCGTAACAAGTAACGCATACATTTGTTTTTTTAATGTTAAAAATACCCATTTTAATAAGTAGTATACTTATGGAAAATAACTCGTTTTTGAGCGACGTTTAGTTGCAAGCTTATTAATTAGTAGGCCTGTTACAGAATAATACGCAAACTGTCGCAATTTTTTTATTTACAATCCCTATATGTAAATGTATTTTGTGCCTGTGTCTCTTCATCGGCACCGATAGGGCGTAGTTCGTCCGCCATCGGCCGTGTCGTCACCGCGTTCTTTATAACGCAGCCATGAGCAAGTACTAAAGGTGCGAAGAAAGAGAGCATGTTCTATTTTTTCTGTATTCGTTTTTAGCCTCCATATCATGTAATGTTAGCGCAGTCTTCTTAAGATAAATTCCATGCCATAAGCGTAACACAATACAGATACAGATTGTCTGCAGGTACTAGGTACACACTGTAACTAGATACAGAGACGGTTTAACATTTTAAGACGAACTGTCTCTGTATCTAGTTACCGTGTGTATCTAGTACCTGCAGACAATCTGCATATTTTATGGCTCGGTTTCTTTGTAGTTGGGGTTAATCAGAACACTGGAGCGGAGATTGTTTATATGTGGTTTTATTTCCATCGATAAATATAGATATTTATATAACAATAACAATAATTTCAAGCTAAGTGATTGGCCTACGTGATTAAGCGCTGACGGCGGTGCTGATGTCTTCTTTTACGGAACGGTGGGTTCAGGTTGGGATTGGCAAGGGCTCGAAGAGGCGCTTGACCAAGGCTTAGAAAGAGAACACAACGATTCGGGGCCCTGGAGGGTGCGTAATGCCGGGCGTTGAGCGGTTTAACTTGCGCGGGGATGTTGAGCTGGTGAATAACGGGACGGCCTTCTGGCGGATGTGTACGGTCGGGAATTGAAAGTGGATGTGAATGTGGTGGTAGCGGGGATGAACAACGGTTCGGGTTCCTGGATGGTACATAATGCCGGGCGGTGAGATGTTCAACCTGGACGGGGCTGTGGAGCTGGTGAACAACAGGGCGGCCTCTTGGAGAATGCGTGGTGCCTGGAGAATGAGGCGTTCCGCCTGGACAGGGGTAGTTTCAGGACGACTGGGAGTGCTCGTCCGTTGAAGATGCTAGCTTACTCTTGGCGAACTTATGGCAATTCGGCTGCACGAAAAGCCTCTTAGGTGAACAGGAATGGTTCGGCCATTTGTTGAAGAAGTGCAGCTTCGGGGCGACCAGGGCTGGGCGAATTTATGAAGGTTCGGCCTAGCGAGCTCGTCTGCTTTTTCCTGCTGATTCTCGGAGGCCGTTATTTTCAACAGTCGGGTGTCATAGTTGGGGCTAAGCTGATATTTTTTATTAAATCTAGCTATACATTTTCCAGGTGTCAGCCAGAATTATTTGATCTGCATCATGTAGCTGATCCAAATTGCGCATTTTGACACCAAACTAGACCCTCTTGGTGTACTAGGTAGATTTGATATATGTGTGCTAACTTTTTGGAATTATGCGTTGGTCAGTTACAGATAGCGTTGCGTAATTCGGCGGTTTCATAAGCAGTTTATGTTTCGGTTTAAAATTTGTATCAATCCGTTGTTCGGCTTAAAATGTAGACATCGCGACCCCATCCCCAACGGCTGCCGGGAACGGGCGGCTTAATTCATATCAAGCATCATGAGCAAAAGTCACTGAATCGTAGAAGACAACCCGCAACTTTTTCTCAGTCCTTTATGGGGCCGCATATATAAATCAAGAAGTATGGCCGCCTTTGCTATATGTTTGATGTATAATTTAATTCATTTGTCAAATTAGATTTGAATAAAAGGATCTGATATGCAGTTACATAAGTATACTAGTCGCTCCCATGTTTTAATTGTTGTGAATATTGAGTTTGAAAATACACATCTTGGATCCTACTTTTTAAATGAAAATTTAACAGGTGAACGATATTTACGGTTTTCTGCGAGATATACTCCCATAATTACCAGAAGACGTTCCACTAAACGTTGGACAACAAATATGGTTCCAAAATGATGGCGCCCGCGCGCATTACCACCGAGATGTAAGAAATTACTTGAATGACGTTTATGGAGAAAATTGGATTAGAAGAGAAGCCGTACATTTTGGCGTCCACGAAGTTCCGATCTAACTCCATTAGATTTTTTTCTATAGGATACTGTTAAGGAAAAGGTCTACCAAACGCAATTTGAAAGCGAAGAGAAATTAAGAAACCGAATAGTAGAAATGTGTGCCAACTGTGCATCCATTACACCAGCTATTTTGGGTCATGTTAGAAGATCTATTGTCAAACGAATAAAAACATGTTTACAAAGTAATGGAGATAATTTCGAACATTTGTTATAACAGTTAGGGAATTTATAATTTATTATTTTTTTACTTTTGGTTGAGTTTGTTTCTTTTGCATGTATAAAATAAAAATATGTCGTTATCGAATTAATTTTGTGACAGTTGTCATGCGTCAGCGTTCGTGATATTACTGCGATCAGTTTTTGCATCATAATAAAAGAGACAGTCTCGGTTGCAATGATATCTGCAATTTCGGTTGCATGCAAAATTCGTCAGGGGCTACAAGTTTCGTGGCCCGCCCTGTATAGCTATACCATTTACCAGAAAAAATAAGTTTACAAATTACAGGTCGTCATTATATCTGTTCATCGTGGTGCATTAATTTTACGTTATAGAAGTATTAGCCTTGGCTGATTTCTCAATTCAGAGCAATTTTCCGACTTGCGTGTTGAGGATTTTCCTGTACGTCTAATACGATATTGGGGTTTTCCTCGTCAGCAATACTTTTGTGTCGACTTGGAAGAATACTTATTTAATATACAGTGAGAATAATGTAAAACTGTACATGGCTGAATTATGCAAAATTAGACATAGGGAATTTACTATGTTACCATGTTGTTTGTAAACAAAATGACAACCCAGTGACTATGGAAACTAATTGAAACTTAATTATTTCATTGTAATAATTGCAAAACCGACAATTGTTACTAGCATGGGTAAATTGATTAATGCTAAAATAAAATTGTCAATGTATAGTCTTACATTATTCACTCTGTATAGTGGCGTTCTTTGAGTATACTTTAAATTCTGCCTTAATTGATTTGAGTATTTATTCTTTTAAAGTATTTCCCTATTTAAATCATCATTGAAATGTGTTGTTTTTCTCCTACAAGTTCGAAGTTGTAACAGTGAATTTTATTTTTATTTAAACTATTGGTGTATGCCTTTTACACATTGTATACTTCTTGCCTTCTTTTTCCGCATTTATCCTTTGGTCATTAAAGCGTCGAAGATATAATATTTCATCACAGAAGTAAGCATTTACTTAAAAACAAAAATATATTGCATTCCTACGCATACAGAGAAATAGTTAATATGTATGTATAAAAATGCGTGTAGGACGCCATATGAATTTCTACTACGGCGATGAGTAGGCATTTGCATTGTTAATCAAAATGCAGTAACCGTTGTGTCACTATGGATTACGGAGGACTGTGTGGATATTCATTGAATCAATCAATGCCTGCAGAATGGTGCTTAGCCTTTGTGTTTATGACATTATTTGTCACCGTTTCCGATTCTGCAACTACATACACACTTTTCCAGTGAAAACTATGCAGGACTAAGGAAGCGATGCAAATTTCAGTAATTACCGCATCTATGATAATTTATAGTAGGAAATAGGCTCCCGTATTGCATACGTCATGAGGTGAACGAGGATTTCCTTGAAGAGAAGAGCGCATAGAGTTTATCCATTAAACCCGTGCGATAAATTATCAAACAATTAGACCCGTTAGCTTTCACGCGTGGCCGATAATGCAGTTTTAATAACTTTTTATTGCTGCCATTGTTGTCCAGCAGAAAGTTCACGATTTCGCAGAAATCACTACCTGACATTCACGAACCTTTGGTTACCTCAAAGGAATGTCGATTCGAATTCCTTGAATTCGGATTTACTCGCCTAGCGTTGGGTTCATGAAAAATATGTGTCTATCGATTATCCCGTGGTAAATGTTTTATTAAAACGAATTTTATGCAAGCAACGAGCGACTGTGGGAAAACTTTTCTATTATCGTGTCTATTGCTTGCGTCACTCCGCATTTTTAGGCTCGGAGCTGCCGTTGTTCTAGCCGATATCGTGCCGGCTACATCCTCTTGCTGTGCGATATCTCTGTGATACCAGGATTATTACCACAACATTATTCACACCTAATGTTCTTTCGACTTTCACTTTCATTCGCTACTGATTGATACTGACCGGCTGCATTTTCGTAACAAACTGCGCGTTTGAAAAATTCCAAAGTCATTATGAACCAGGCTAAATGTTGTAAACTTAAGTGGACTAATTTCGAATAATCGAAACTGCTGTTATATCATACGATAGATTTCTTGTTCTAAGTAAGTGGACTAATAAAGCTGAAAAAAAATATGTAGTACACTGTAAATGCGAATATAAAAAGACTCCAATTATATTCAACGCTACTTAAATTAAATACTAGACAAATAGACAAAAGTATGTGGTATTACGCAGAGACCGCTCTAAATTTTATCCCATTCAATCTGATGTTCCGCAGGGATTTACATTAGGCTCACTACTATGCACAAGTTGCATCAAAACGATGCAGTTATGATCAATATGCAGATAACACGCAAGTTTATTTCTCATTTATATCTGTGAATAGTGCGGCAGGTTCCACCATTATTAGCAATTCATTGAATAGTTTAGTTGATATTGCTTCATTACATTGTCTCACGATGAACCCATCGAAATCTGCTATTGTTCTGTTTAGGAACGTGAGTGACAAGATGACACACTATCATGATACAAACATCAGTATTTAAATATCTTAATTCCTTGTGTGAAAGATATAGAGACTTGAAAGTGTAGAAAAGTGTTCTGTCATTTTGTCAAATTTTAATTACTGCATATTCTTTGGGTTCCATTTATTGACAAGGCTACTTCTAGAAACTACAATGACTTCAGAATGATTCTTGTTAAAATTGAATTTCGGTTTAGTCCGTAGTCTTTGTAGATACACGCTCAGCATTCTTTGGCTTAATGTGCCTTGCACCTTGTGAACTAGAGCAGGTTTTTGCTAAAGGCTTCTTAATTGCTAGGCAAAGTTAAAAAGGATACGTATTTTTTGCCACTGTTGACATCGGACTGTAGATGCAGTCATACGTTTGGTTTGGATTTTTGCATTCTCGTTCATCGAGTTATGTGTTGTCTCCTAATTGTTTTAGGCTTCTCTGAAAGTGTTATTTCGTTTAATCAGCTCTGGCAGCTAAATATTTACCTGTCTCTTTTGATATTTTGAAGGTTAATGCCGTTGGTTATTTTTTGTGTGTTTATCAAGTAGATTGTAAAGTGTCTTATATCCTACTTGTGTGAATTTATTTGGAAGGTCACTATCGTTATTACATTATTTAGATTACCGGGTCGTATCTGCACGTAATGTCTCATACTGCATTAGCTTTCAGGTGTTTTCTATTCGATTTTGGCGCATCGTCTACACTATTTTGCGAATTTATAGTATTGTCGCCGTGAGTTCTAGCCGGTCACTTTGGAGCATCTTTCTACGGTCAGATTTTCAAGTACTATTTCGTCCCACTGTGGTGGTAACACAGCTTATCTGTTTTTTTTGTCTTTCAATTGCACCATTTGAAAGCCTTTTACACGGGATATAAGATTTGGAGCTTGCTACATCTTCGTTATTTTTCCCTAATCCTTAGTCGAATGGAATATGGAAAAAACACCGTATGGTGGATTTATTAGAAGCAGCAGTTTTTATAGTGAAATCTGCAGCGAAGCACTTGCTGGAAATTTGTTCTTATGCATTTCATTTTAGATTGTTTCGATAAGTTAGTATACCTTCTTATTACGCTACTTGGGACTGGAGAACGGTAGCTAAGCTGTTTTACAGCTACAGTAAGTTTTTCCGAATGGGTTTCGCGTTCGTAATTAATTGTCTTACTGTTATATCTTTTTGCTTATGGTTGTCTAGATTTGGATTTGGGCTTCGAGTTTATGGATTTAGAATTTCTGATTCATGGATTGTCGAGATTTGAGTGTGTGGATTAAGATGATGGGATTGGAATTTCTAGTTGCGATTTTGGCCCCTTTTTGAACTTCGGTTTCGTAGGACGCTGGATTTTACAAATAATACACAACATTGTACTTTTAACTAAATATTTTGCTGCATTTTAAATTGCATTGACGTGAATAAGTTTAGGAGTTTACAAATTTAAATTTTACTACTTATGCTTTATCACTTATTGATGTAGTGGTATTTATTTATATGTTTATTTCGTACTTACTTTTCGTTAAGATCACATTTGAAAATGAAATACATATGTTATGCTGTGAACGCATCGTAAACATGTCGCGGGTTTGGTATTGGATTTGTCTCACTTACTGGCGTATCTTGTCTTGAGATAACATAGATTCAATGATTTATTTCGGTACGAGGAACTGCGCCCTCATATTATTTGTTTGCATTTATTGGAAATAAATAGGTGTCACTCATGTATTTTCCTTTTCATAACAGTTTATGTAAGTTGCGATTACTATATCACCGGGGGAATCTTTCAACTTAGATTCGCGCGTGTCTGGCGCCCGTATTGAAGCGTTGCAGGATTATCATTGGTTTATTCTAGTGTTTAGCGGTGATATATATTCGACTTGTATAAACCTAAATTTTAGTATAGTACATCATCAGTTAGTCGACGCTAATACTCCCTTCTGAACGTAGTCGTATTGGTTTCTGCGTTAATGAACACTCAAAACGCTATTTTCATTTATGCTGCGTTTTAACACATTTATTAGATTATTATTTAAATCAGAAGCTCTGCTGAATAAATAAAAATACACCAAATGCACAAAGCTTCTATCAATGACTGAACCGCATTAAACACTGTATTTTGTAATTTAGTGTACCGGTTTCACTCAGCTCTAGCTTCAATGCTGGTCGAAGTGCAACTTTTTCTAAAGGTTTCGTACCGATTGTTGTATGTGATGATTGGTAGTGCTTAATCTTTGTCTTCTATGAATAGTTGAATGTTTGTATTGAAAATACGTAATTATTGAAGTGATTCTTGATGTGCTATTATTTTTGACGTGTAAATAAAATATTAATATATTATACAACTAGACGATCGAAAATAATCGATTATACTAGACGTTGATTGAAACACCATGAGACGCGTAGCATCGAGTCTCGAGAATTTTCGATTGTCGAGTTGTATACAGGTAAACTATAATAAGAATAAAAATAATACGTAAAGTTGACAGAAAATTTATAAATCTAATCATTTTGTGTTGACTTGTCAACTTTTTAATTCATTTATGTGGTTTTAATATTGTTTTGATATACCTGTCACATTTTTTAGTGGAGGCTATGTGATTTTCATAACTGCGATTATACGAATACGAAGGTCGGTACAGCGGTTATACAAATCTTTGTATAATCGATATCGCCATAGTTACTGAACTAACAGTTGTAATACATAGAAACTGAGGAAAATTACGCATTCTTATCGGTTTTTAACCTCATGAATGGTATAGTCTAATTTTTTTCTTATAACTGCTTTAGTTAGTTATTTGTGTCTACTTGAAAAATACTAGAAATTGAAGATGATCTCTTACAAGCTTGTCTAAAACACTAAGGGCCGGTTGCAGAAAGCAATGTTAAGTCTGGTGTTAGCTAACATCGCGTCAAAGTGAATAAAATCGCATCAAATTTTGTTTACTAATGTATTAGCTACCATAAAGATTTGAGATTTGATTCGTTTTTGTTCACTTTGACGTCGCGTTAGCTAACGCCAGACTTAACGTTGCTTTCTGCAACCGGCCCTAAAGGAATGCCATGTTCGAGTACAGCATTCCAAAAGATTAAATAGAAATAAATATTTGCGTATTTGTGATACACAGCGTTTTCCAACTTTGGTTCAGAAAGTAACCGTTTTCCGCACGCATTTGCGTTTTTGCACTCTTATGTCAACACTTTCTGCACTTTAATATCAAGTAATGATCATCTGATTTGATAAAACTGACATGTCAATTTTTTTAACAAATGTCAAAATGGAAAATTAAATTTCTTGTGGAATACGAAGGCGTCGTAGGAAAAATAGTATGTAACACTCGTGTGGAAAGGCTATTGGAAAACTTACGTGAATAGAACACTCGTTAGAACTCGTGTTCCATCTTTACATGCGTTTCCCAATGGCGTTCTTTCCACGCTCGTATTACTATACTATTTTAGTGTATATAGATACGATACTGAATTAACTGGAATATTAACTTACTTTTCTTCTCACTTGGTTTTTGTATGTGTAGGTGGAAGCAAACCTTTCTTTTGTATGAGTTACCACTACGTAATTTTAGATCTTTGACATTTCAATTTGTGATCCATAATTTTGAAGAATCTTAAAATGCTGGAGCTATAAATGACGTATCAAACTTTGTTTTTTTTAGCAAATTCACTTCAGAGTATTGTTTAAAAAAATAAAAATTTATTTAAACAGCGTCCGATATCTTTATTATTTTAAAAAGTAGAAGATTGTGGAAACCATATTAAATCAAACCAGAATATGCTCGTTACGTTTGTTTGGATTTGACCGGATTCGACGCAAAACAATCATTTATTAGGCCGAATTCGATTGACAAATAAAGGTCAGCACGGTGATAAAATTATTGGTAAATGTACGATTACATTACATGAAGGATGTTGCAAAAGAGAAAATATTAGGCCTGCAGTGTATGGTTGTTCAAATAAGTTGGCAAACGGTGGTTGCGGATGTAATTGCCGACAAGACTTCCGAGTTTCTCTTTGAAATCGCAATTGTTGCATTTAGAAGAAAATGTAGAGATTGCAGAACTGAAGGAGAGCTACGAAAAGCGCCACATCTGGCCCATAAATATCGGAAACATTCCCCAGGTGGAGCATTTTGGGAATACAAACACTGGAGAAACATTCGTGCGTTCAGCTTCCGGTGCACAAGGGTCTTGATCATAAAAATATGCGTTTGTTATAAAGTATACTAACTCAATCAATGTCTTCAAATTGCTATAACTGAAAGTTTATGTAGTAGATATTTTGTAATCGTCTAATTTCCAAAATTAATTTACAATAACTTAACGATTAATTGATTTGTTAGGTGAATTCCAGAATATACTAACAGTAATTAAATATTGTTCTAAAATCTGGCTAATATTTCAATTATAACACTGGAGATTTACAATTGGTGCGAACTAGAATTCTCGTTTATTTAAGGACTGTTAAAATCGTATTACTCACCTTTCTCCGCTATTAAAGAATAAAATAAATTGAAGTCGGTTCATTAGGAGAGCTAAATAGAGAAATGTCTGCTGGACTGGAATAGAATTGCTAGTATGCACTAATTAGCGAGTTATTCGAATCCGCAGCCTGCTTTGATTTCCGAGTTTAATTCTAAAATTGTGGAAATCCACAAGGATGTTTTATTCTTGTCCCAAGCAAGTCAACTGCATGCCCGTGCGCTTTTAGAAATTGCATTTTTGACGAATAAGTGAACCAAGGTTGGTAGAACAGAGTAATTCGTATAGGAGGTTGCCTCGTTCACATATAAATCCATAGTTTGGTTGATTCAAGCGCTCCTGGATCACTGAGTATAATTGATTATGAGGTCAAGGGTTAGTGGTTATCTCGGTGGTTTCCAGGTAAGATAGTGCACACTATATGCGGTACTGATTGGGCACCAACTCAACAATAAAATAACGATCAACGTCCCAAACAACAAAGCTCTTTACACACAGGGCAGCAATATCAACAATGAAATATTGTTCAACTCAAATGCACCATCGAACTATACACAACGTCCATTGCAAAGCTGCTCAAGCAATAATGTCTATTACAGATCGTATTATTTCATCCTTTCGATTAATCCACGCAATTGCCACAAGTTACTTCAAAAATCATACAAAGCCTCGAGGATTATAAAAGCTTTCCCCGGCATCTGGAATGACTTCAGACTCGTTTTAATTCTTAGAAATATTTAAGCGACTGCTTTATTCATAAAAATCATAAAAATACTAATAAATTAATGATAAAATCCATCTTTACAAACCAATTAAAAGGCACAAAAGTGAATATTAAAAGAGTAGATTTAAGTTTATATGTTAAAATGTAAAAGGGCCAGGGTTGTAATGAATCTAATATTGTAACTGATTTTTTCCTTCGAACAGGAATGCCATTAACACTCATATATCAAACGTTGCGCGAAAACGAAAATATAGCCACATACCTGGAGTTGATTCGCTTGGAACGCGGGCAAACACCTTAATTCGGTCATTCCAAACACAATTTGTGGCTAGTTGACCTTAACCGTTGAAGTTCTGTAAATTATTACGATTTGTTCATTGTTGAATATTTATTAAATTAGATCTTTATACAGTAGTCCAATGTTGAAACTTACACGTAAGTTGATAGACGTCGATTATGTAAATGAAAAGGTGTGAAAATTAGTTTCTTTTTTGTTTGTGTATTTCTGTTTTTTATTTTATTGTAAATGGTTGACTATATTCAGGTTGTTTCTTTTGATTAATTAGATTTTGAAACAGATCTGAGAATTTGAATAATATAATTTATAAAGGGATAAAATGTTATAATTTTCTTTTGATGGGATAAAACAGAACACGATATTTTGGCAAAGAGGTGCATAGTTTAACATAACACCCAACGTAAGTTTGTGTATTGTTAATATTACGATGCGGGGGCTGCTCTATTCTTAGTAATTTAAAAACAAATAACATGTATGGCGCTTAAAGAAATCGAGCAGGGAATGCAGCTCTTAAAACGTAACTTAAATTTTACCGGAAAATATTTAGCAAACTTTTGTTATGAACTATTTTTATTTGAACAGCTGTTGATAATTATTTCCATTAACAAAATAAACAGAGATTGGAACTGATGCCTCGCCCTGTATTTGCACAACGGGCATTGATCTCATTTCATCATAACGGATGATTTGCGACAAATTTTTTACCGGAAAATATTTAGGTAAGTGATAATAAAATCAAATATTTACTGTGGGTAGTCATATTTTACTTCGGCGCTATCTGCTGAAATATAACTTTCGGGCTCGACCATTTTTGCCACAACCTGTTAATCAATCGCGACAACCCAAATTCATATGAAAGGTCTCATGAAACCAGTGGCGACTCGATATAAGGAGCCAAGGTGCCATGGCTCTACCATAACAAACCAATCATCCAAGAGTTTTTTTATTCTAAAAGAATAGTACTTTATTATACAAGACGATAAAGTTAAATTTTATCCACGAGTGAATCGTTTAACGTCGAGACGAAGTCGAGATGTTAATGATTCAAGAGTGGATAGAAATAACTTTATCGTCGTGTATAATAGAATTTTTTTTCTATAGCAAGAACTTTAACAATGCCAAAAGAAAATAAGGGCAGTCAATCACATTTCAAACTGTCAGTAACTAGATTGGGTTGCTACGATAATACGAAGCTGTCATATTTAATTTAAACAAAAGTTAGAAAATTAAATTACTTTATCTATCCTTGATGTTAAAGTGCTACTTTATCTACCCTTGCTGTTAAAGTAAAACTTGACCTTTTGTTTTGAGTTGATAAAAGCACACTTTAACATGTGCTATAGAAAAAACATTTTTTTGTACTTAGTTTTCAGCATTTTTCTCATTTTAAAGTTTAAAAAAAGCACGATTATATTTTATTTCATGAATATAAACTGTACAATAGGCGCTGATTGCTTTCACGGACGCATTGCAGCTCAGCTTTGCGATAGTTTATTGACTGCAGCGGGGGGAGAGCAGCAAGAAAGGTGTGTCAAAGATAAGATATTTTAGTGGGGATGCAATTTTTTGACCTAATTCTACATTTAAACGAAAAATGAAAGATATATTCGATTCAGCATAGTAAATTTTTTCACTGAGTTTATTTCACGGTCCATATGTGAAATATTTAAATCTCGGAATGTCGGAATCTTTGTCTTAGAGGGAGTGGAAATAGATATTTATGCATTAAAGGAGATATGTTAATGTTTTTCGCTGAGGTAAAATAAGAATCTGTAAGTAACATCAAGTGTTGGCTAAATGTATGGTTTTTAAGACGTTTGTAGTTGCATGGTTACCATGCGATTGAGGGAGAAATAATTTGAAAAATCCCTAGGGAGTTGTGAGTAGCTTTTCATATTTTGTATCTATGATGAAAATGAACAATACTTTGTTGCTAGGAAATAAATGTATCTTATATTACGTTCGGTTGGTTCTAGCATCAAGAGCCCCCACTGCATGAAACTGCGTAACGTTTATAAAGACCGCAACCGCTTTGTCGTTAAAGAACAACTGGGAAAATTAAGTTTAGCGAAGGTGTCCCTCCGGTTGGATGTAAACGTATGGCGAGAGCGACGTAACCTATCAGTATGTTTTCTGCGCCATTTTGCCTGGCATATTAATGAGGGAACTTGAACAGCTTTTGGATGGGAAATACCGACAAGGAGTTTTCTTTTTCTCATCTTGTTTTTATTAGGAAGCGGAGGATGCCAAGATTTATACTTCATATAAACATATAAACATATTCGGACGACAACTACAATTTTACTATTACGGAAGTAATTTGATGCAGAACAATTTCGTTAATTGTTATTATAGCGTTCTCAAAGAATATTCAGAAGTTACCTACTCTAGTTTTTAACGTTATAGTTTATCATGCAGAAATAGGAAATTGTTCGTAAGGTTGGGCAGTGCACTTTTACTGAACATTTCTAAATAACAGCAAATCGATGAAACGTGTCGATGTATTATTCTTAGCTGAAAGCGTAAATCTTTATAAATATTTAATCGTGCGACGACTACTGGGCATTTACACGTATAGTTCTTGGCATGCAAAATTTTATCAGATAATGCCGTACTGTCGTGGGTGTTTGCAGGTGTACCATTTTTAACGGCAATGAAATTTGTTTTTCGTGCATTATCAATTCAAGGGTTACAAGAGCAATAGGTAGTAAAGGAGATCGTAATTTAGCTCGAATTATACAGGGTTATGTTTATTTAATTATATATTAACCTTAGTGATCTCAGAAACTATAGCAGCCAAAGAAATTGTAAGATAGGAAGAAGAGTGCAATTTTATGAGCTTGGTTTAACACTACTCTATATTTGCAAAATGTATTCTTTAATTTAAACGTAATAGAACAAGTTTTAGATATGGCTCTGCTTAAAAAGACCACTTGATTCAAAGTTTTATTAAACTTACCGTTTTATAATTATGATATAATAGTAGATTACCTATGTTATTAGCCGTAAAAGTGATACTTTATGTGGCGAAGCTGAAGTTTATTTAGCCGAACGTTAGTGAGGCAAATAATTCAGCTAAGCCACATAAAGTCACTTTTACTCCGAATAACATATACTATTTTATCCGCAAACGTATTCAGGTAAATTTCATTAATATGCATTAAAAAAAAGGATGCATCGGCTGGGAATTGAATCCAGGTCACCCGCGTGACAGGCGAGCACTGTACCCTTGCGCCAACCTCTGTTGTTCAAATAACGCGCTACTGTAATGATATATGAACATACTGAATCACCCGAGCTAATAGCACACGGCCACATCAGCTGTCACACCATAACCCACGGCGACAGATGCTCCGATCCGCTGCTTAAAGGTTTATTTAAACTACAACTTTTTCGTACTCTTTTTGAAAATAAACCGGCCTACGATCTAAGTCTAAAAATTTGCAAAATTTTAAGCCATCATACAATTTAATCGGTCCAGTATCTTCGGAGGAGATAGCGAACAAACATAGAAAGAAAGAAAGAGAGCAACGATTTTGTGTGCTTAGGCAGATAAAGTACGCAAAAGTTGCTATTTTATCTGCTTAATCAGATAAAGTGACACTTTTACCTTGCCAATAAAGACACATAAGTTGTCACTTTTGTGGCGTTTGCCGATAAAACTTTTTTAATGGAAACTATAGATTGTAGCCTTGACATTATTAAATAATTTTGGCGTTTGTTTCCACTGTCAGGCTGAAATGTATATTTCTTACTTTAGCAATGAAGCAACATGGCCATTTGTTGCTTTCAATGCAATAAAAAAATGTGGGAGTTGTACAACTGATTTTGCTACATATAAAACCATGGTGTGAAAATTTGTTAGACGCTAGGCACTATTGGGGAGAAGCGAATTAACGGAACGAATGTAAATTTCTAAAGATTAAAAATCAAAATTGGGTTTTCTGTGATTTTTTTAGAAATGTCGATATCAATCATTTCTGTAATTTTGACCTAATATAATGACATTTTGTTGTTATTTTCTACGTCAAAATGATGCATATATTCGCACTAGTTGCAATATGAGATTTCATATTTACACTACTGATTATATGAAAAGTTGGAACTTTGTAGATTTAAGTAAATTTATTTACTATAAAAATTAATATGACTCAAAATTACAGAAAAGCTTGTATGCAACACGTTGTAAAATTAGTATTTTTCACACACAACGTGTTGCCCAACTCGCTAGCTCTCGTAAGGCAAACTTCACGTCTAGTGTGAAAAACACTTGATACATAAATAGCTATTTTCGTCAACTGTTCATGCGTTTTTTGTTTAATTCTTTTAAAACACAAGTTTAAATGTGTACATTTCATTTTATGTGAGTTTTATTTCTTATATTTTGAAGTAACGACCATTAAGGTTAGTTTTCATTTATTTTGTTATTTAGTTAGCTTGTTCTAAGTATATTTACACCCTTTGTAACTCAATTTAAAATTTACTAACATTCGCGTTGTCTGAATTTCCAAGATATTTTTGAAGTTTTTACTTTTTTGACTTGCATTAATATCTAGTACTTGCTTCATTAATAAAAAATGTTTAACCCAGTTGATTTTTAAAAATTTAAATCACGATTTAAATATTGATTTAAATCTTTGCACCCTGCTTACAGGTCCATTTTTTAGATTCAGAGCAGCCCTGTTTTTTAAATTCAGATAAAATGAAGCTGTATCTTATTAGTCGGGTCTCTAATTTGAGCGGACGCGAGCATAAGTCGATTTTATTATACATGGTGAATTTTAGAATTTTTCGATATTTGGAAATTGTAAAATGCTATTACACGTTTTTCAAATCGAAACCGGATATTTTTTACATCGTTCCACTACTCTTTAAATTTTTCTTATTTTATATTGAGCATGGCTTATACCAAAAACGAGCAATTTTGCAGATAATTTCCATTTTTTTCCAAACCTATTTTAATTTTCTCAAATAAAAATCTTTAGTACCTATGCCATAGCAAGCAAAATTTCAAAACCCGTAGCTACGTTTACTAAAACTGTCAAAATAATAGGCACTGGCAGGTGCTTTCTTTATTTCTGCTGCGTAAAAATTGATTTTTCGATTGAGGTGTATTTATCAGTCCGTGTAGTTAATTCTGTTAACATATTAAAATGAATCTTGCAAGGGAAGATATGATTGAAATGGTTTACATACACTTTGGGAAAAGCTGATACAAGCGTTACGCTGACTTAAAACAGGGTAAGTCATTAAAGAAATTGATGGAACGAGCACTGGAAAAGTGAATTACCCGAAGAAAACAGTCGCGAATCATCGCATTATAAATGAAGAGAATGGATTCGACGTTCTTCTCGATTTTAAGAAAATCCACACCAAGTGCGTGAAAGATTAGTGCCGCCACTGATGTATGTATAAGAGTCCGGTGAACCGCATTGTACGGAATCACAAGTAAAGTGACATTTCTATGCACCAAAGTGCCACTTTATTAAACGATTTTGAATTTAGTAAAATAGCACAGTATTATACAAACTGCAAAAATAATCTTTATCTACAACTACTTGGATAAGGACTTATTACGTCACTCATTTGACACTATTTCCGTTAGGTAATTACACTACTAGTGGTGTAATGGCTTAATTACCTAAGTGAAATAGCGTCAAATGAATCACATAATGACATTTGCCTACTAAAATATTTTATAAAATGACATCTGACATTTTTCTTAATGCACTTTTCTCAATTTAGGGCATTTGTAGATAAAATTTTGTACAATACATGTGTGATAATGCATCATTAATATACTTGTGTGCTTACATACACGTATATTACAGATGCACTGATCCCACTTGTCTAGTAAATATCTATTATCTACTTTGCGTTCGTACTGAGGCTATTACGATACTCGTTTGCGTATAGTAATAGACGAAAAGCGATGCTATAATAAAAATACTAAAAAAAAAAGATTTAACTCTGGCAACCATAGGTACTTCGCTCCGTGTACATATCGAACTGTCAATAGCCGCCTTTATTTCACCGTACAAATGTTGCAACTGCAGCGAAATTCTCTAGATTTTGAAATATTATTTTGTTTGTTTAAAAAAGTGGCAACGTAAATAAAATACTGTATGATACCTCGTTTATAAGGCATTTTGTCGCACTTACTACTTCAGGACACTCATCGCTTCGCTCGTCGTACCCTAAACCCCTGCGTGCTACAAAATGCTTCTTATAAAACTCGTATCATAATATACTATTATGCCGTTAAAATGACGGTTTAACCCTTTTAAATAACAAACATAGACAAATATTTTTCAACTACACTTTTTCAATAAATTAACGCACTACCACAAAGTAATCAAAAGTTTAAAGTTAATTTTTATCGAAGCCACTTATCCGATTTGGACGATTTTTTTTGAATGACAGGTTATGTTTTTCAGAAAGTTAGTGTACTACTCTATTCGCATAGAAACTTATTTTTTTTTATAAATACCGGGTGTAACAATTATAACGTGTTTTTCCATAAAATTTATAACACCCTGTGGGGTTCAACAGTTACAATATCAAATTATAATTCAAAGCAAATTCTAGCCTTCTCTTTTTATAACATCTTGTTTTTGATTTACTCTTTTAAAGGTCTGGACACACATTCCCGGACCGTGCCAGGGCCGGAGGACGGCCGTGTGACGGCCGTCACCCGGTGAATGAATTGCACAGTGAAATTAAATGCATCTGTTCACACATCACCGTGTCATATCCGGGCGCCGTCACCGGACCGGGCCCGGGCCGGGTGATAATAGTTTTGCTTACTTTTTGACGGTGACGGTCCGGTCTCGGTGGTAGATTAGATCTGCTTTCACACAAGTGTTAGCGTTTGGAAAATACTTAGTGGGTGTATTTTGATCGCAGCATTTGAAAACTATATAATTCATTGTTTTCATAGGGTGAATATAGACATAGAACGACTGATAGAGGAGGTTCGAAAGTTTACGGTACTCTATAAGAATATAATCAAGCTAATGAAAAGTTCAGAAATGCAGAGTACAAGGACAGAGTTTGGAAGAAAATTGAGACAATATTCCCGTATATCTTCAACCAATCACGTCAAAGATTTCGAAGCAGACTGACAAAACTTCCGAGTCCCACTGTCCGGAACACGGCCGGCACACGGACATGTGTGGTTTCTAGAAGAACGGGCCGAGACATAACCGGGTGACGGCCGTGTTCCGGCCCTGGCACGGTCCGGGAATGTGTGTTCGGACCTTAACTTAGCTACTGCGAGAGAAACACAATTTTATAGCATAACATGTTTTTATTGACTTTAATTTACGGAAAAAACAGAAAGAAATAGTAATTCTCATCAGGTAAATACAGCTGTCAAAAAGCAGTTGATAGAAGTCTGTTTTCAGTGTTAGTTCTTAACGTTTTTTTTTGTAAAATTTTGTCAGTATGCAGCGTGAAACACACATTAGTTCTGTTTGAGGAAGGTTGGAATTACCGAATAATTGGTCTACGATTTAATGTATGTCATACAACTATTTCACGAGTCATAGAAAGATACAGAGAGAGTGGAAGTCATGGTCACAGACCGGGACAAGGTAGGAAGAGAATAACAACCCCGATTCATGAGCGAATTTAAGACCTTCAGCGTTAAGACAGCGTTTTGTAACAGCTCGTACCCTTCAAACTCAGTTACGAGATGCTAGTGGCTTACAAGTTTGTGGAGAAACTATTCGTAGGTAGTAGACTATAGCGAGGCTAAATTTTGCCAGGGAGCATCATAACTGCGCCATATATAGGGCAAAGATTTTTGTTGATGCATGATGCCAGGCCTCACGTTGCTCGAGTTGTAACCAATTACCTATCTCGCAGAAGTCGGAATCAATACCATGGCATGGCTAGCTCGAAGTCCGGATATGAATCCCATAGAGAATCTCTGGGATACTCTTGGAAGGAGATTACATGAGGAACGTAACCAGTTAAACACGTTGGAAGACATAGGGTGGAGACTGATTCAAATATGGGAAAAACTGAAAGTAGAGGTAATAGGCCGGTTCTGGGACCGCACCTCCACACCTCTGACGTCACGGCGTGAAAATAGTCCATCTCTCTCTAATACATGTAAAGGTATATGTCTATCTCTGTCTACAGAGCAGTGTTACCAACATACAGGGTGTTCCTTAAAAAGTTTATGTAACTAGATGAAGTCCCTAGATTAGTTACTAGATTTGGGCGGCAAATTTAAATTTAGCACGTGTAAAGGTATATGTCTATCTCTGTCTACAGAGCAGTGTTACCAACATACAGGGTGTTCCTTAAAAGTTTATGTAACTAGATGAAGTCCCTGCAGACATGTCTATTCTTGTAGGATGTTGTAGAACAATGACATCCATTGTTTGAGAAATCTGCACGACATTGGACAATAAAGCCATTGTTGTCTGGAGATTAAAATGTGCAAAGCTGGTAAAAAATAGAACTATGACATCCATTGTTTTAAAATCAGCACGATAATTGGACAATGAAGCCATTGTTGTCTGGAGGAATTTTTGCTGACAAGTCCCTAGATTAGTTACTAGATTTTGGTGGCAAATTTAAATTTAACACGTGTCAAAGTATATGCCTAGCTCCACCTGTATTAAATTGAAATTTAGTAGTCTCTGTTGCTGTCTAACAAGTTACTCAGATACTAATACAAAAGACCAACCAACGAAGTCGAGAACTAAAGTTACCAATAACAACACAACTGCGAGTTTTGCAGGCTCGGCTTACCGATGCGTCTAGGTAACCTCAACACCTTCGTAAAGGTGTCTCAATTTTAGTCAGAACCTTTGCATTGTAAAAGTATATTAAAGTATTTTGTTTGAGTAATATGGATTCATCGCTTAAATATTTGCATATTTACATGTTTTTAAATGGGAAAAAGTGATTTCTATCCGAATTAAACGAATTTAGCATTGTTTCTTATGGAAAAGTGGCACAAATACGCTATGAAAAGGGGTCCTTTTATGCAACGGGGTGTAATATTTCACTATTCGGTGCGCGAGCCCGTGCACCTTCACCGACCGCACTCGATACACTGTGGCTTAGCATTGTCTCTTATGGAAAAGTAGCACAAATACGCTATGAAAAGAGGCTCTTTTATGCAACGGGGTGTAATATTTCACTATTCGGTGCGCGAGCCCCGTGCACCTCCACCGACCGCACTCGATACACTGTGGCTGTGGGACGATTCGCGCCAAAACAAAACACGGGTCTAGCCGGGGAAAATCAGCACGAAATTGGACAATGAAGCCATTGTTGTCTAGAGATTAAAATGTGCAAAGCTGGTAAATTGAACAATGACATCCATTGTTTTAAAATCAGCACGATAATTGGACAATGAAGCCATTGTTGTCTGGAGAAATTTTTGCTGACCGCCGTTGGTAAAAATTGAACAATGAAAGCCATTGTTTGAGAAATCTGCACTATAATTGGACAATGAAGCCATTGTTGTCTGGAGAAATTTTTGCTGACCGCCACTATAATATAGGTAAGAAAGGGGGGGGGGGGGGCAGCGCTGCTATTCGGCTACCTCGTTTCGGCTACCATGTCCAGACATGTTTGAGAAATGTGCAAAGCTGTTAAAAATTGAACAAAGGAAGCCATTGTTTGAGAAAAATCTGCACAACAGCTAAATTGAATGCTGCCTTTGTTTAACATTTTTTGCTGACTAATACAAAAGTTTTGTGGTCTTAGAGACATTATTTGTAAGCAAAGTAAATATTACGTGTTTTTTCCCGTACTTTATTAAATACACAGTCTCGAGCCGATAGTTATTTATTTCGCTTGGATTTATGTACAGCATCCCTCACTTTAGCAGGAAGCAAGTTTTCTAAAGAAATATTATTATGCTGTAGAGATTACAGGTTACAGTTCGGAGTTAAACATTTTGGATATTAGCAACAGTACCATTTAATATTGTGTTCTTTTACCAAATTTTAGATTCGATAGGTTCGAAAGCACTGCTGACAGACAGAAAACTTGTAAACCGGGCCTTGTCAAATATCGAACAGCAATATATATATTAGTAAAAAATACTCTTCCAGATTAAAAAGTTTGATGTAGTTTTAGCCAATACACATTCCAGCAGTAAACTCTGGTAGGAAGCGGAGTCTCAAACAGCAGAAGGAGCGATAAAATAATCGTCAGCATTTTTCAGTTTATCCGATTCGACAACTTCCGCATATCGCAAAAACAAACACCTTCTTTGTTCTTGTGTTAGCACCTTGGCTTTAAGAATGGTATGAATCCGACGCCACAGCACTGTATGTTTTAACTACATTTTTCAAAAATAAAAAGCAGCTTAAAATATTGTTCCTAAAAGGAGTGGTGCTGTAGTTTTATCATTGGAATTTCGATTTCTTACAACGGTAGTCCAGTTTTTGGTTGCAACGAGCATAGTTCTAGCAGAGATATCTGACGAATAGAAGATATAAACAGGCAGTAATATTAATCTAAAATTGAATTAACAAAGCTGTTAAACGTATGATACAGGCAGTTATTAATTACTTAATAAAACAATTGTCCTATATACGGTATTCATGGTTTATGTCTTAATCTGATTTTAATAGTCGATTAGAGTTGAATAACTAAGGTTATTACAATGCTAAAGACTGTGCGCAAAATGTAAGATTAAAATCAAAAATTTTAAAATAAAACCCAGAGAATAAGAATTAAATAAAATAAAGCTATTAGATCACTGCAATCACTACAATAATAAGGATGTTATACTCAATGGTGAGGGGCAGTTTCATTTTTGCTGGAGAAAAACATCTAGATTGGTTAAAAATCAGATGTATAAGAGAAAATCTCAAACTTGTTTTAAAACATTTTGTAACTAAACAATCACATTTAAAATTGTGTAAATAAAGCTAAAATTAGAAGGAGGCGCAGACTATAGAAAATACGTGTCAATACTTGCGGATGTGAGCGTCTAGGGAATGTGCAAGGTTGCTAAAAATAAACCGGATGTGAGTCATTGTCTGTAAATGCCAAACTTGTCAGAACCTGCCTGCCCGCCTGCTGCGTAATTAAACAACGAAGCCATTGTTTGAGAAATGTGCAAGGTTGCAAAAATAAACCGGTTGTCTGGAGTTTCTGCGTAAGTCTGCGCGATGGTTTGGCGGGAAATTCAAAATTCTGCGTAGGTTTTGGCGGTAAATTTAAAAATTACACTCAGGTTTTGACGGTAAATTTAAATTATGATCAGGGTTTTGGCGGGAAATTTAAATTCTGCGTGTTGTCTGAGGTTTCTGCACAGGTCAGCGTGAGGGTCTGCGCGAGGGTGTTTGGCGGTAAAATCAAATTCTGTGCAGGTTTGGCGGGAAATTTAAATTCTGCGTAGGTTTTGGCGG
>OW679195.1:155869631-155893859 GCA_940337035.1 Agriotes lineatus
CTGTCTGTCTACCTGTCTACCTGTCTAGCTGTCTACCTGTCTGTCTGTCTGTCTGTCTGTCTGTCTATCTGCCTGTCTGTCTGTATGTCTGCCTACCTGTCTGTCTGTCTGTCTGTCTGTCTGTCTGTCTGTCTACCTGTCTACCTGTCTAGCTGTCTACCTGTCTACCTGTCTAGCTGTCTACCTGTCTAGCTGTCTACCTGTCTATCTGTCTGTCTGCCTACCTGTCTGTCTGTCTGTCTGTCTGTCTGTCTGCCTGTCTGTCTGTCTGTCTGCCTACCTGTCTGTCTGTCTGTCTGTCTGTCTGTCTGTCTGTCTGTCTGTCTGTCTGTCTATCTGTCTGCCTGTCTGTCTGTCTGTCTGTCTGTCTGTCTGTCTATCTGTCTGCCTGTCTGTCTGTCTGTCTGTCTGTCTGCCTACCTGTCTGTCTGTCTGTCTGTCTGTCTGTCTGTCTGTCTGTCTGTCTGTCTATCTGTCTGTCTGTCTGTCTGTCTGTCTGTCTGTCTGTCTATCTGTCTGTCTGCCTGCCTGTCTGTCTGTCTGTCTGTCTATCTGTCTGTCTATCTGTCTGTCTGCCTGCCTGTCTGTCTGTCTACCAAATTTATAGACACTGATAATGGAGGTCATTAACTACATCTGGTGTAAAGGCCCCATACATTTTAGCAACCTTGTACACTCCCAGATTTTTCCACTAACTATAATTTGAATTTCCCGCCCAAAAACCTAGACAGAATTTGAATTTACCGCCAAAACCTACGCAGACTCCCGCGCAGACCTCCACGCAGACTCCCGCGCAGACCTACGCAGAAACCTCAGACAACCGGTTTATTTTTAGCAACCTTGCACATTCCCAGACGATGACTCATATGCGCAGGTCTAGACAGGTCTGACAAAATGTTTTTGTTTGAGATTTTCTCTTATACATCTGATTTTTAACCAATCTAGATAAGTTCAAAATTATACTGCCCCTCACCATCCTTATTAATTAGAGTATTGCAGTGATCTAATAGCTTTTACTCGGATTTATTTAATTTAATTCTTATTCTCTGGGTTTTATTTTAAAATTTTTGCGCACAGTTGTTAGCACTGTAATAACCTTAGTTATTCGACGCTAATCGACTATTAAAATCAGATTAAGACATAAACCATACTGCCTGTCTGACTGTTTGCCTGTCTACCTATCTGTTTACCTGTAAGACCTGAGCATAATTTGAATTTCCCGCCAAAACCTACGCAGAATTTAAATTTCCCGCCAAACCTGCACAGAATTTGATTTTACCGCCAAACACCCTCGCGCAGACCCTCACGCTGACCTGTGCAGAAACCTCAGACAACACGCAGAATTTAAATTTCCCGCCAAAACCCTGATCATAATTTAAATTTACCGTCAAAACCTGAGTGTAATTTTTAAATTTACCGCCAAAACCTACGCAGAATTTTGAATTTCCCGCCAAACCATCGCGCAGACTTACGCAGAAACTCCAGACAACCGGTTTATTTTTGCAACCTTGCACATTTCTCAAACAATGGCTTCGTTGTTTAATTACGCAGCAGGCGGGCAGGCAGGTTCTGACAAGTTTGGCATTTACAGACAATGACTCACATCCGGTTTATTTTTAGCAACCTTGCACATTCCCTAGACGCTCACATCCGCAAGTATTGACACGTATTTTCTATAGTCTGCGCCTCCTTCTAATTTTAGCTTTATTTACACAATTTTAAATGTGATTGTTTAGTTACAAAATGTTTTAAAACAAGTTTGAGATTTTCTCTTATACATCTGATTTTTAACCAATCTAGATGTTTTTCTCCAGCAAAAATGAAACTGCCCCTCACCATTGAGTATAACATCCTTATTATTGTAGTGATTGCAGTGATCTAATAGCTTTATTTTATTTAATTCTTATTCTCTGGGTTTTATTTTAAAATTTTTGATTTTAATCTTACATTTTGCGCACAGTCTTTAGCATTGTAATAACCTTAGTTATTCAACTCTAATCGACTATTAAAATCAGATTAAGACATAAACCATGAATACCGTATATAGGACAATTGTTTTATTAAGTAATTAATAACTGCCTGTATCATACGTTTAACAGCTTTGTTAATTCAATTTTAGATTAATATTACTGCCTGTTTATATCTTCTATTCGTCAGATATCTCTGCTAGAACTATGCTCGTTGCAACCAAAAACTGGACTACCGTTGTAAGAAATCGAAATTCCAATGATAAAACTACAGCACCACTCCTTTTAGGAACAATATTTTAAGCTGCTTTTTATTTTTGAAAAATGTAGTTAAAACATACAGTGCTGTGGCGTCGGATTCATACCATTCTTAAAGCCAAGGTGCTAACACAAGAACAAAGAAGGTGTTTGTTTTTGCGATATGCGGAAGTTGTCGAATCGGATAAACTGAAAAATGCTGACGATTATTTTATCGCTCCTTCTGCTGTTTGAGACTCCGCTTCCTACCAGAGTTTACTGCTGGAATGTGTATTGGCTAAAACTACATCAAACTTTTTAATCTGGAAGAGTATTTTTTACTAATATATATATTGCTGTTCGATATTTGACAAGGCCCGGTTTACAAGTTTTCTGTCTGTCAGCAGTGCTTTCGAACCTATCGAATCTAAAATTTGGTAAAAGAACACAATATTAAATGGTACTGTTGCTAATATCCAAAATGTTTAACTCCGAACTGTAACCTGTAATCTCTACAGCATAATAATATTTCTTTAGAAAACTTGCTTCCTGCTAAAGTGAGGGATGCTGTACATAAATCCAAGCGAAATAAATAACTATCGGCTCGAGACTGTGTATTTAATAAAGTACGGGAAAAAACACGTAATATTTACTTTGCTTACAAATAATGTCTCTAAGACCACAAAACTTTTGTATTAGTCAGCAAAAAATGTTAAACAAAGGCAGCATTCAATTTAGCTGTTGTGCAGATTTTTCTCAAACAATGGCTTCCTTTGTTCAATTTTTAACAGCTTTGCACATTTCTCAAACATGTCTGGACATGGTAGCCGAAACGAGGTAGCCGAATAGCAGCGCTGCCCCCCCCCCCTTTCTTACCTATATTATAGTGGCGGTCAGCAAAAATTTCTCCAGACAACAATGGCTTCATTGTCCAATTATAGTGCAGATTTCTCAAACAATGGCTTTCATTGTTCAATTTTTACCAACGGCGGTCAGCAAAAATTTCTCCAGACAACAATGGCTTCATTGTCCAATTATCGTGCTGATTTTAAAACAATGGATGTCATTGTTCAATTTACCAGCTTTGCACATTTTAATCTCTAGACAACAATGGCTTCATTGTCCAATTTCGTGCTGATTTTCCCCGGCTAGACCCGTGTTTTGTTTTGGCGCGAATCGTCCCACAGCCACAGTGTATCGAGTGCGGTCGGTGGAGGTGCACGGGGCTCGCGCACCGAATAGTGAAATATTACACCCCGTTGCATAAAAGAGCCTCTTTTCATAGCGTATTTGTGCTACTTTTCCATAAGAGACAATGCTAAGCCACAGTGTATCGAGTGCGGTCGGTGAAGGTGCACGGGCTCGCGCACCGAATAGTGAAATATTACACCCCGTTGCATAAAAGGACCCCTTTTCATAGCGTATTTGTGCCACTTTTCCATAAGAAACAATGCTAAATTCGTTTAATTCGGATAGAAATCACTTTTTCCCATTTAAAAACATGTAAATATGCAAATATTTAAGCGATGAATCCATATTACTCAAACAAAATACTTTAATATACTTTTACAATGCAAAGGTTCTGACTAAAATTGAGACACCTTTACGAAGGTGTTGAGGTTACCTAGACGCATCGGTAAGCCGAGCCTGCAAAACTCGCAGTTGTGTTGTTATTGGTAACTTTAGTTCTCGACTTCGTTGGTTGGTCTTTTGTATTAGTATCTGAGTAACTTGTTAGACAGCAACAGAGACTACTAAATTTCAATTTAATACAGGTGGAGCTAGGCATATACTTTGACACGTGTTAAATTTAAATTTGCCACCAAAATCTAGTAACTAATCTAGGGACTTGTCAGCAAAAATTCCTCCAGACAACAATGGCTTCATTGTCCAATTATCGTGCTGATTTTAAAACAATGGATGTCATAGTTCTATTTTTTACCAGCTTTGCACATTTTAATCTCCAGACAACAATGGCTTTATTGTCCAATGTCGTGCAGATTTCTCAAACAATGGATGTCATTGTTCTACAACATCCTACAAGAATAGACATGTCTGCAGGGACTTCATCTAGTTACATAAACTTTTAAGGAACACCCTGTATGTTGGTAACACTGCTCTGTAGACAGAGATAGACATATACCTTTACACGTGCTAAATTTAAATTTGCCGCCCAAATCTAGTAACTAATCTAGGGACTTCATCTAGTTACATAAACTTTTTAAGGAACACCCTGTATGTTGGTAACACTGCTCTGTAGACAGAGATAGACATATACCTTTACATGTATTAGAGAGAGATGGACTATTTTCACGCCGTGACGTCAGAGGTGTGGAGGTGCGGTCCCAGAACCGGCCTATTACCTCTACTACTGAACCAAAATGATATACGGTCCCGTATTTTAAGTATGGGCCGTCGTTGCTAAGAAGTTATTCGTGCCAGACGCGGAAATACTCGCTACTGAGACTTTCGTTTACCATTTCTCTGTACATTTTGTTTCTTTTTTTTGTTAAATTTAGTTCTCCATAAAAACATGTTATACTATAAAATTGTGTTTCTCTTACAGTAGATAAGATAAAAGAGTAAATAAAAAACAAAATGTTATAAAAAGATAAGGCTATAGTTTGCTTTGAATTATAACTTGATATTGTAACTGTTAAACCCCACAGGGTGTTATAAATTTTATGGAAAAAAACACGTTATAATTGTTACACCCGTTATTTATAAAAAACTAAGTTTCTATGCGAATAGAGTAGTACACTAACTTTCTGAAAGAGACAACTTGTTATTAAAAAAAATGTTCAAATCGGATAAGTGGTTTCGACAAAAATTTACTTTAAACTTTTGACTACTCTTTGGTGGTGCGTTAATTTATTAGAGAAGTGTAGATACTATTTAACATAGTAATAAGACTCGTTGAAAATCTCACAAGCTCGGCCAACGGACTCGTCATCAAGCATCAGGGAAACTCCAGAATCCGGTTCCGGCTCTCGCTAAGATGATTTACAACTACTACGTTGTTATGGGTCTGTTTTGTTGCACAGTACTGTCGCGATACGCCTAAAGTCGGGGTAACTGGCAATCCTTTTAGTTAAAATACACTTGGACACGAAGACTAAAGCTACTGTTGCGAGATTAATAAGAACACTTAGGTAAAAATACTTGCATTTATTTTTCTGCCGTTTACAGAACACTTACGTTTAATACCGTTGCTTCTTAACTTTACTTATTAACATCTTCTTATTAACTAACTAAATTCTAAGACCACCTTGACCAAGAAAACTTCAAAATTTCCAAATAAGCCTACCAGAGTAGGTCTAAATTTTGGATTTTTGGCACGTACATACGGACGTGACAGTTCATAATAGTCCTATGAATTTGACAAATTTTAAACTTTCACACACTGAAATTTATCAAGCTCGACCCCTCGCAAGATATCGCTAATAAAGTTTTACAATTCTACTAAAAGAATTTGCTCCCGCCGGGACGTAATTTTTAAGATCGAGTTGCAACAGTTGCACTTCTGATCACGCACTAGCCATATACCTTCGGCCAATATTTCGGCGTACGAAGTAAACCCTGCATAAATTTACTGTAATCTATTCGTGAAATTGAAATATCTCCAGCTTCCCAGAGAAAGGCACGTTTCTCAACATCGGCTAAATATTCAGTTGTTGTAATTTTAATATACCATTGTGCCTACGAAATTTTATCTTAAAATATTTATGATACAAATGGCTTATAGCTAACTAAAGTACAGTCTATTCCTACAACCGCCTATAGTTTATTTCATTAAAGAACGCAAATCGTAACAGTACGTAAACCTGCCGTAATGGCGTAGATGTTAAAATGCATGTTGCAAACGCATGGAATTTGAGTTGAAATCTCCATTACTGTTTTTTTTTATTAAATAAATTTATATTTATTCAAACGTACACTGAAACGTGTGGTTTCTCACTTATAGAACGAGAAAGCGTTTGTTTTGATCACTCACACTGTTTGCTGTGACAACGTAGGCGAAAGCAGTGAGGTAAAAAAAATTGCCCACTCATTTTTCCTGCTCCCAAAATATACTGATCAACAAATGAACTGGACCATTTGCATATATTGGTGCAATTTTTAAAAATATTTTCCAAAAGCACAGTCATGGCATTTTTGGTAACTATTCAGGATTGTGTTACTATAAAAAGAATTTCTTTTCATAATTTGGTTTAAATAAAACTAAGTCAATTAATAAAATATTATCATTTGAACATTTTGAGTTTTTTCCAAATGTTGATTGCACATTGCATACAAATTATGCCAAATCATTGCCAAAAAATTTTAAACGTTCCGATGAGACTCAAAAAGCTATTAATTTCCTTTTTTGTTCTTCCTCTTATCTTTGTTAATTATCTATATATACAGGGTGTTTCAAAACAAATGCGAAAAACTGAAGGGGCTGATTTCTTGTTCAAAATAAAGGATAGTTTATTATATAAACATTGGGTCAAAAGTCAACCATTAGGGAGATATCGCACTGCAAATATGGCGGAAAAATAATGTTTTTATTTGATATCTTAAAAACGAAAAGAGGTAGAACAATACAATTTTATGGAATTATTACTATTATAAAAACACACTTTTTGCATATTTCTCAACTTTTTTAAAAAGAGTAGAGGGGATTGAATTAGACTACCGCTATCATTCTTCTTAACTAAATGTAAGAAAAACTTACGCAATGACATGGATAAATACGAATTGATAGCCTGGTTTATTTAGAAACTTTTTTGTCTCTTGCAATTTTTTCATAAAACTTACCGTTTCCAAATAAAAAAATAAAACGTAAAGCATTGAATGTCGAGAAAAAAATTTATTTTAGAAAAATAATCTAGTTGGCTGTTATCACATTTAAGAAGTTTCTTGTTCTCCTTAGCATAGAATTTCGGCTTAGACCGCGTAGTATTTGTATATGAACACCCAGCATTTTCTGCCTTAATGTGCCTTGCACCTTGTGAAGTCGAGCAAAAACCCGCGCGATGGCCATGCTCTTTGGTGGCTCGTGTTGTTTGAGTATGCATCATCAGAGTGCAAGCTGCAAGGTCTTGCGAAACGTTAGTGAATATGGATGCACAAACAGCAAAACGGCCAAATCTGCCTAAGTATCCTCGTTCTCAAGATACTCAAACAACACGAGCCACCAAAGAGCATGGCCATCGCGCGGGTTTTTGCTCGACTTCACAAGGTGCAAGGCACATTAAGGCAGAAAATGCTGGGTGTTCATATACAAATACTACGCGGTCTAAGCCGAAATTCTATGCTAAGGAGAATAATTCGAGTAACCGCGAAAGCCTCAAACAATACATAAGTTTCTTGTTGTTTTATTTGACATTGCTCACTTAGTTTGAATACAAAATACGACTAATTTAATCAAAAATTTATTATCTGATCATTTAATTATTCAGCAATAAGAGTGCAGTGGGATATCTCCCTAATGGTTGACTTTTGACCCAATGTTTATATAATAAACGATCCTTTATTTTGAACAAAGAATCAGCCCCTTAAGTTTTTCGCATTTGTTTTGAAACACCCTGTATATATATAAAACTGAAAGTCCTGACTCACTCACTCATTCACTCACTCACTCATCAACGCCCAGCCCAAACCATTGGACCTAGAAAGCTGAAATTTTGCACAGAGTTTTCCTTTATGATGTATACAAGGAATAAGGAAGGATATTTCGAAATTCAACCCCTAAAGAGGTAAAATGGTGGTTCCAATTTTGTATAGATAAATAATATTAAATAGACATTTCGACTTGAAACTTCGTAGGAGTACTAATAAAAACAAATAAGCAAACACGTATGTCGTGATTTTTCGAAAATCAACACCTTAGGGGGTAAAATGGGGTAAATAGGCCTAAAATACGATATGGGTGTCGTTATTGAGGTTTTTTGGGACGTTGATTGCGAAAATGGCATTTATTACTTCCTTTTACTACTATAAAGGAAGTATTGGATTCACCTCAAAAATTCGAAATTGAGTTTTCAACAGATCTTCACGTTTTAGAGTCCCCTGATCCCAAAAAACATATTTTTTTCATTGATCTGTCTGTCTGTCTGTGTGTCTGTCTGTCTGTGAACAGAATATCTCAAAAACGAAAAGAGGTATGGCATTGAAACTTCATATATAAGTTTTGTGTACTATGTAGATGAGACAGCAAGCTTTTGAAGAAAATCGCATAACCGGATGTAGGTGTTTACTCTTGTGATTTTTCAGTTTTTTTCGATTTTTTCAAAAACGGCTCTAACGATTTTTTTTAAATATTACATTTTTCTTAAATTTTTAATGTGTATTGATGTGAGATAGGTGATTTTCCAGTTGAATACTTCTAAAGTGGGTTTCTTTTGTTTTTTTTTTCTATTTTTTTTATTAACTCCTATTTTAAATAAAACACCCGGTATATTATTACATTTTTGAATTCACCTTAAAATTCTAGAGAAAATTTGTCTCTTCAACTAACACTCGATTTTGTACCGTTTTTGTAGAATTTGTAATTTTTGAAAATTTTTAACAAATGGTTAAAAATTAAAAATGAAATTTTTGACTAATTATAAGATCACTGTAAAAGGAAGTTGTGTGAGTGTATCACACCAGATTTTTTTTAAGTCCAAGACGGTGGACATGACATAAGGAAAGGGACTGGACGATACGGGACGGGAAGGGAAGGGACGGGACGGGACTGGACTGGACTGGACGGGACGGGACTGGACGGGAAGGGAAGGGACGGGACGGAGACGGAGATAGGATGGGATAGGAAGACAGAAAATAATTGGTCATTATTTAATATACAAATAACGAACCTCGCGCGAACGAAGTCGCGGGTAACAGCTAGTAGTTTATAATCTTTAAATTTTTTAAGTTTATTAATATGATTTTGTTAATGCTTCAGTTAATATTATTTGGGAATAGTGAAATAAAATATGCCTAATATGAGTATACTATAAAACAAAAACTTTTATATATTTTTTAACGTAATATAACAAATACCATTTTTATGGGTGGTCCACTTCATTTGTTGGGCAGTATAGGTCAAAGTCGAGATTTGCAGGTTAATATTTCAGTCAGTCAGTATGCGGTAGTTTTTTCCTTAGAAAAGTACTGTAAAGTGTTACACAATTTTTACATTTGACAACTAGGTCAATTAGCGTATGAAATCACAGGAAAGTCGATTAATAAAGTGAAAAGTGAGTGTGGCGTCTCGCTCGTCATCTGCTGCCTGCTAGGTTTTTGAAAGCCATAGCAATTGAAGTCAACATTGTTTCTACACTAAAACCTTTTCCATGCTTATGCATTAAGTGTACTACTCTAGTGGGATTAACATTATCAGGCTTTGTGCATGCAGATAATACTGAGAATTACAACAGGGGCTTTCCTATCACTGCTCTCGTAGTTATCGCATTACAATCAAACAATAGATTTCAGACTATTCCTGATTTAGTGCATTTAGATTCAATTGGCGATTATAGCAATTCTGGGACGTTAGGTTCATTACAAGCGTCCCACTATTTAACGCTGAAATGTGCGAAGATACTACCTACAAATAATTCCAATCAGAAATGTATCCGTAACGAGTTTCTATTGAACCGGAAATGTAAATAATGCCCGGCTCGAATTCGGTTGCAGAGTACAGTTAATTTATCTTTTTAAATTACGTAACAGGAAGTACGTAAACCTCCAATCTGTTTAAACGTTTTAGCAGGACACATAAAAGCAGTTGCAGTTCCAGCATAAACAGCATGCGTGTTTGTAGCCGAATGTTATGCAATAAATAGTTCCACAGATAATTTTGTTATCTGCTAGGAATTAGGGTTTGGCCCCGTGTTCACATACTTGAATAACTGCAATATTATGCATGTTTGTCTTATAAGAACTGTTGAGGGTGGGCAAGCAGACCAGATTTATTTTTATACTGGAAATACTACAATAGTTTTTTGGATTGTCACTTAGATAAAACTGACTCAAATACGCCCTTTTCAAATATGCTGCATTAATATGTTGGTAACGATAACCGAGCACGGTAAGTTTTATTTATTATTGCATAACGTATTACGGAATTGTAGTAGTCTCATCGTGTACAAAACAAAAATACATATTGCAATAGTATATTATACTAGTTTAATAAGAGGGCCTAGTGTAGCACGACTAGCATAGCGAGGAGTGCTACAATGCCTCTTATTAAACGAGTATAAAAATCTATTTTATCTATTTTGCATTAAAAAATAAGCAAAAATCTTTGAATTTTGGCGTTTCATAAATGTGACAATCTGTCAGTTGTCTGAAATAAGGTAGGTTGTTTCGATGTTTTTCATATGAAAATAACAATGCATAAACAGTGCTATAATGGATTCCATTGTAGCACTGTTTTCGGTGTTAGGTATAATAACCATATTGTGACATCAAAGTAGATAAACACTGTTAGTAACTCCAGAAACCAGAAAGCATCTGTTGAAATGTAAGGATGAACGTAACGGAAATGCTTCAGGATAAAAAAGTAGAGATGCGGAGGTTGGTCTGTTGAATATTTTAACTCGTGAGCAACTTCACCGAAAAGGTGGAGTAAATTAGAATTTCTCCGCCCAGTTCTCTGGAAATGTTATCTACCTTGACATTACGCGACGAAGTTATTGTTAAGCAAAACAAGTTAGGTGACAGCGAACCCCGCGTTCCCTTAAAAACGAAATAAAACCCCTAATTAACCTATCTCTGCAGCGAAAGGGACGAATTTCTGGTACTAATCGTTTCCAAGTCTCGGGCCAAGCTTTTCCATGGAGTGTAGCACCCTTAACTTTACTGTTTTTAGATAAATTTGAGAAAAATAACTCTTAACCTTTACATCCCCCAAAATTTCGATCATTAATTTGGGACCTTCCATTGTTTATTCTAAGCTGGGTTTTTGAAATTGCTGTAACTTGCGATCGTCATCTTTTGGTTTCATGGGGAATATCAACAAATAGAATATTGACTTACGTAAACAAGTCATGTTGATATACGTATTACGTAATGCAAATAATTACCTTTTATCAATACGAATTTATTTAAAATTCCAATCTAACAAAAGCACCAAAAGATTGTTTGAATGTCCGAGTATTTAATATGGAATTTAAATAATTTATATAACACGTTATTGCACACCGTTGTGGATTAAATTAATTATTTATAATTAGATTTGATTGGTTCCCATGCATTTGGAGGGGTTTGTAGCGCTCATTTTAATCACAATTAGTTATAATTAGGGAATTGTCTAGTCCTAATTGGCCAATATACAAACATGAACAACATTTAGCGATTGTTTCTTGAGCTATATTTTAGGCCAAAACAAATTGGCAACATTTATTGCCAACTTACAGAAGGTTACGTTAATAACGAAAAATGAAAGCACCAATACACGCACGTCTTCAAATCTCGATCCTTTTTTAATGACGGAGATTGTTTCGTTTTAGGACGAAGGTGGACTATTGGCCTCTTATCATACTTTTGTATAGTTACAGCTACTAATAAGTGTGTCGTATAATAATTGCATGAACATTTCTAAGCAAAGATTTAATAAATACACATATGAAATGCATTTAGAAGGAATGTAGCGTTTCGTTATGTTTAAGTAAAGGTTCTTTTAGCGATAGTAAAACTATCACTTCCGATTCCACATAGTTGAAAGTTTTACGTGCTATTAAATTATTTGTTTACATTTTTCACTTTGTGTGTACATGTTTTATATAATCAAGGAACAACATTTTTCGGCTATGTTAGTCCTAAGCCAAATCAAAAGATATGTACTCAAAGTAACATGACGTGACGCTGTATAGAAGGAAATAAATGTGTGGTCTCGCTGCAACTAGTCAAGGTAATCAAGAAAGAACGAATTTTAACATAGTTATTACATTGGCGTTAAGTAACAAGTAACTGTACTTGAAGACAAAGCTGATTCTTTCACATGTACACATATTTGTCGCCGTCCGGAAGCTTATGAATTTTGCCGGAGGTATTTTCGGTTAATTTACATTGCAAACTAATTTCCCAACTTTCTGGCCATCGCTTCGGGTTTAATGGCATTATTCAGTTAGTTCAACTGTAAAATAGAAATGGAATAGTAGGTAAACAACAAATAACCATATTTTGTGAAACACACCTACCCAGCTACATGCGTCACGTTTATTTTGCAAAAAATAAACTCATTTAGAGAATTTAAATACTCGTCGAGACAACTTCTGTAAGTTGTACCCGTTTATTGCCTCTCATTCATAAGCGTCAAGCTGTTCGAAGTTATACAACACAGATAGCAAGCGTGAGGTCCTAGGTTGCCTATCCAGTAGGCGTAGTAGACGCTGTTTTATGGATATTATTTGAGAAGTTTTGATTGAAATGTGATAGTCGTACTAATTTATCTATTGTGGCTATTGACCTTGATATTAAAAATTATTTAGAATAAGAAAAAAGAAACAAAAACATATTTTTCAAAATTTGAAGTGAAACTCAAAAAAGAAATTAAAAACTGGAGTATCTTACTATATTATTTCGATGTTTTCTAAACAGTTTAATGAGTACTCACAGTAAGCCTTGGTCATATGCACATGTAATGCTGTAGTGTATTACATTATGAGTACATGTAAGAGTGTTATGAACACATATTTTTTTGTAACGCTGTACCGTTATTTTATTTTAACTGAACTAAACAAACACATGAAAAGTCATTCGTAACAGCCACTGGCTGTTAAAAATTATAACAGCCGCTGCCCGTTACGGAGTACATAATTTTTAAAAAAGGAAGTTGTTCATGATTTTGAAATTATGTTTAATAAATTTATTGTTCTTAAAGTGTATATATTTTTATTTTGAAAATCTTCAACGGCACACAGCTGCTACGCAAATAACAAACTTGGTTGATTATACACCGGATTACAAAATTCAACCACGTCCGTTAATTGCTAAATATGGCCCTAATGAGATTAATAACTATTACAATCTAAAGTCAATATAGCACAATTGAACAAACCATGCCGTAGCAAAATAGTACTCCTTCATAAAGTTTATTGTGTTTAACGTGAAAAATACTTGTAATTTTTAATTTCTGCAATAACACAAATCTCCAAATTTGGAATACTCAGAATTTACGATTTGTTAATTAATTTTTCATTGCTCCTGAAAGACGAGTTATGCTTTATTAGATTATTAAGAAATGTACAGGCTTTTTAGAGAAGGTGAAGGTCCTGCAAAACCGGAAAGCATGTTATGTGGAATGGTTTTTACCTTTGACATCTCATTAGCTCTAATAAATTAAGTTGTAGTTAGTGGATTCTTTTTGATTTATCAGTTTCCATTGTTATTATGATGTAACTATTGTAATTAATAATGAAAATAACATTTAATCTGCCGTCCTCAAAACAAAGATTTTCCAAATTTTTAGTTTGATATGTTTGTTATGGAGTTGAGGTATGAACAGGATTTCATTCTCTCGTCTTTAATGTGAACACTGTAGAATTTGATAACTATTACTTAAGTACCGTATGATCGAAAACTTTTATCCTCTAACTAGAGGGCTGTGAATTGTTAAAAAACGATGTTGGCAGTCGTGGTAGTAAAAGTCACATTGGAATTTTATATCTATCAGTTTAAGGTTATATCAGTAACGCCATTTTAACAAACACAAACATTTTTGTTGAATACATAAAAATGTTAATAGCAAAAACAACTACAGATGTTCAAAGTGATTTCCTCCATTTTCCATGACTTTTCGCCAAGCTGACGTAAGGGGCCTGAAGAATGCCACATCAAGTGGCTGTGTCATGTGTGGTGAGTTCGTGGAAAGGAATATGAAGGAAATGTTGTACTCGTGATAAAAGAGAGAAATGGGAGGATAGATTGTCTCTGATCAACAGTTTCTTCCCAGGAAGCGGAAATGGCAATCCTTTCAACCCAGTCTTCAAAAGAGCTAACCTCAAACCATCCCCTAACTGTTTATACCATACTTCTTTTGGCACTCCAAGAGTCCAAGATGCATACATAGGGAGATACATATTGAGGGCCTTATACCGAGTGTTTCACTTAGGGTGCGAACATAGGGAAATAGGATGGGAAATCGTATATATGCAGATTTCTGCTTGTCGCTTGAATTGATAGGATTTATAGTGGTATGAATCGGAAGAGAAAAAAATTTGTATAATTTGATACTACTTTACTTGAATTTGTGGCTTGTTTTAACACGTTAATCGCCGCAATACAAATTCAGAAATGGGTCTCAAGGGCCAACTACGTAGAAGAAACAATAAAACATATCTAATATTGAAACGCCTATAAATAGGCAGCCAAATACGCTATCCAAGGGGTAAATGTGTTGTTGGGTATAGGAGGCCACGTGCATTAGGCAAAGCATGTAAAGTTACGCACAATGAGAAGCTACCGTGAATCACACGGCCACGAAAACTTTTCAACGTGAGATGCAAGTTAGCATCACACGGCGCTGTAAATAAAAAGATTGAAATGCACGTTAGCTTCACGTGGCGATTAACGTGTTAAGATAGAAATAGCTTAAAAAATAATAAACATTTTGCATTTTATTCACAAAAAACAGTCCAGCCATGATCAAATTTGTTTATGCCAAAATGAATGGCTGGTCTGTTTTTTGTGAATATGCAAAATATTTATTACAGTTTTTAAGCTATTTCTATCTTAAACAAGCAACAAATTCAAGTAAAGTAGTATCAAATTAACCGCATTTTTTTTCTCGTTCAAAATCCAATCAATTCAAGCGGTAAGCAGGAATTTGTATATACGATTTTACATGCTATTTCTCTATGTTCGCACTTAAGTGAAATACTCGGTATACAACATAAGATGGCAAAATTTCCCAGCAGCTATAGCTGAAAACTTACTTGAAGTAGCACTTTTGCTGTAGTTGCAACAACCCTGCTTTGAAATTACCCTTTTGCGATCGTCGTTCAGATTAATTTTATCGAAGTTGATCATGTGTGTAGTCGGAGCATCCTTTACTCTATCGTTAGGTTATCAAAATATTTGTTAATGTCTTCCCTAGAAATGTTGGCTTGCGATCTTTTTATATTCTGACACATTCTGTTCTTAGTATGTCTTTATGGCGTAGCATAAAACTGTAGGTAAAACCACAACCTGGCAAATTGTTCTTGAATTTTGTAATAATTTTTCCTCTTGTTATCATAATAATTTTGTATAACTTTTCTAAGATTATATTGATCGAAGGAATAATCCCAATCATTACATGTTATTAATTAATTGACAATCAGTTCTTTTTCCACAAATGATGGTTGAGTTTGTCCCGCTTTTTGCGGTGTTGATATAGAACCAAATAATGGATTGTATAACTCCCCGCAGCCTTTCTATATGGCATTTCTTTTTCAGTAGACTCAAGCGCCCTTATTAGACTATCTTGGTCAGGTTTTTGTAGTGTTTACTTCTGGGGTCCGGCGTAACATCCTTTAGCATGTGTCTGCAAACAAAAAAAAGTTTATTGTGGGGCAATACACATTCTGCTTTTTCGAAAACCAGAAAACATTTGAAAAAACACGAAGCATCCCTAGAAACTACATCAAATACAATATATTTTGGCAAAGATTTGAAATTCTTATCTGAACCTCGTTCACAGTGAAGTTTTATTGGTAACAATTGGCATGTAAAAATCGAATGTGACTAAATAGCTGTTGTCAACTTGTCAGAGACAACCCTAAAACATGATGACCAACATACAAATGAAAAATTTGTATGGTTAAACTTCGCAAAGATTAAAGAGCCACAAATTTGCAGAATTAAAATAACTTTTGTTTTTATTCATCCCCATTTTACGGTGTTTCAAATAATAATTCTTTCAATGGACCAACAAGCAAATAGAAACAACTGCAGTTACTCTCTACAACATTTCTTTCTGTTTAAAAAGCTCAAAATTGAGATTTTTTTTATTTAATGAAGAAATTTCTGCCACTAGAGTATTGGCTGTGGATTTTAATTAATTAGTCTACATTGTATTGTTAGAGCAATAGACAATTCCATTAAAAAGTATAATCTTTGTCAGGCTTTAAACTTAAAAAAAACCTCTGAATAAATTTAAAAACCACTGTAAAAACGTTTAATGTAAATTGTGTTTAACGTAAATAGCAGCAATGTCAGGTAGGAATTTATAAATCATGTAAAATACCAATACTTCCTTATACACTAGAAACGAGTACCGAGATTGAAAAGACACAAAGCTAATGTGAGCAACCGTAATACAGACTAAGATTAACTATGGGTCTAATTCTGAGAGATAGAACAAGGAATGAAACAGCTTGCGCTATATGTCGTTGCATATTGGATTTTATCAAACCCATTGTGAATACCAAGAACACGGCTGAAAGACTGGTTAAACTACATCAAGAGAAGGAAGGGAAGCAGATTAGCAAAGGTCATGACGCAAAGGGCTAACGATACGAGACCACCAGGAAGGTTACCGCAGGGGGGGATATTTAGGATATCTAGGAGAATCAAATAGTAATAGAAACAAAACTCAGTCTTGATTTGATATCAGAATTTTGTCATGGTATATTGTTTTGTTGTAAAGCCATATAAAGACCTGTTTTTATAATGTGATTCAATTCAAAAAAATTGTTAAACGACTAATTTTTGTTGTAGTATAGGCAACCCATTTAGCAGCTGTGAGGTATATGCAACATAAATACTTTCAAGCACAAGTTTGATAAATTGAGTATAGCAGGGGTAGGCAACCTTCTTTAGTGGCGGGCTAACTCGTACTGTCTGATGTAGACGAGGGCCATAATTTTTAGGGGTTCAAAATTTTTTATTCAATTTTTTATTCATAGCAAAATATCATAATTATTAACATCATTATATTTCAATTATTTATCATTACACAAACAAAAGTAAGAATTCTCAATGGCCTTCATTTATGCACTTAACAACTTTCATCACATTTTCCATATATTTTCGATTTTAGAGCACAAGTTTTTTTGTTTGTTGAATTATACAATGACAAACTAGAATTTACTTTCGCCCATATCATTTTTGAAATACGTTAAAATGCCCTTCTTTCTAACCATCGATTTGGCTCCAGCAGTGGACAATCCGGACAAATATAGTAGCCAAGATTGAACTGTCACATTATATCCTACTTTGTTAAATATGTAAAATATGTCCTTGCCTGTTGTTGCTGTTCAAGTTGGGTAAGAGATAACATTTCTTCAAATATATCGAAATTTTCCCTAGTTGAGCTGTGTCCGTCATATCTGTATTTTCATCGAATGCCAATCAAAACACTAAATTTTTTGTTCTATCAACTGTTTCACATTCTTATGTTAAGGGCATATTGATGTTACTGCATCCAGGAAACAGTCTTTAATGCATTCGTCTTCTGAAAATGGTTTGGAATTTTGTGATATTTTCATTGCAATAATATAACTTACTTTCTCAGAGTTTTCTAATGTGTTTATAATTTTAATAAATACATCTGCTGTTTAATTAAGATCTGGAATGATGTCATTGTGCATATAAGTGTTATCAGTAGGGATTAGAGGTGTTATACAGTCTACATACATTTTATAGAGGAGTTAGTAGAACTGATGATACATAAAAAATCTTGAATTTTTCGAAATACTCTTTGTATTTATTCTAATGCTGTTAATTGTGAAGAGAGGATACACCTGAAAAATTAATCAGTTATAAATCCTGTAGTGTAAAAAATACTTCTTCAAGAAATTCCACAGAAAGGTAATGTATACTGAAATAAGAAGTTTCTTTAATGGTTATGCCGAATTTCCACTTATAATAGCATGAGTAGTCAAAGTTATGTCGACTATTTTTGCGGTGGTATCACGAATGCCGCTTCGGTACGATTAGGACAAGTGCGCTAGCACGAGTCCTAATCCCAAGCACAATGGACATGAGTGTTAATACCACTGCAAAAACAATCTACTTAACTTTGACTAAGAATGGTATTAGAAAGACTATTCACTGAACCAAGTTATTTCTTCAAATTAGTTTTCAGTGAATCAAACAAACTATCAAATTTCTAAAGTCATAGAAAACTAAAATTGATTTTCACTTCTTTTTACAATAAAGGAAGTACCTATTGGATTCAACCCAAAAATCGTTGCCGGACCCTGTACATTATGTCATGATTATTCTGTATATACGTTTTGATATTGAAGATACTATAAGGTACAGCTGTATATCAAATGGTATATTTTTAATAGCTATTTTTGTATTAAGGGCGTGAAGGAGGCGATTTTGGCCCGCGGCGGAATTATAAGCCAGAGGCCCGAAGGGCCGAAGGATTATAAAACGCCAAAGGGCCAAAATCGCCGATCACGCCCGAAATGCAAACAAGATTTTTTGTAAAATCCACCATAAAGCTTTGAAAAATAAATGGCACGATTCGTTCTCAAAAATCAAATTGTTGTTGGTTGCCAATGTGATGCTGGTTTTTTAGGCCTTAGGGCGCAAAAGGCATTATTTACGCCCGCAAATTATTTTTAGGCCTTAGGGCGCAAACGGCACTATTTACGCCAGCAAATTAATGCATAAATGACCATATTTTAGTACGATTTTACAAAAAATAATTTTATTATTAAACAATACATAAATATTAAATAATTTTTATCGAATTTAAAATATCGTGTACCTACTGATACGTGATAGAAAAGTTATTTGATTAAAGATATTGGCAATCCCTGCAGCAAGATGGAGGAAAGGGCAAATTTGAGAAGAGTACAAATTGAGATTCTCAAGAGGTGCTCAGCCTCTGCTAGATAACCTGAAGAGGTTCTTGAGCCCTGGAGCATCCCTGAAGTCTACCCTTATGATGTAGTCACTCAAGGACGGCATATTGATGTTTGAGATTGGTTTTTGCACTGACTAGTTTCTTAGAAATCGTTTTCGTGCTTTTAATTTGTTGGATATCATTATCGTCGAATTTTCTTATGTGGCTCATGAACTGAACGGTTCTTGTATTTATTGTATTTTAAAATATACTTATTAAATAATAAAATTCTGATAATGATAATGCATCTATCTATTCTGGTTGGAAACATTTGACGACAAAGTTATTGCGCCACTTCTCGTGCAATGGTATTTGCAAAGACATAATTTAACAGCACAGTAGATTTTAATTGATATATATAATATCTTAGAGAATCCTCCTCATGCCTAAGCTGTAGTTCAAAAGTGACGGCCAAGTTTAAGTGTTAAAAGCTGGAGGCCGAAAAACAATTCACACGAACGAAATGGAAGAGAAGAAAGTGGAAAAGATTATATTTTGTAATAGCCACATAATGCTGAAAAAAGAAAAAAAAATACAAATATTGTTAAAATTTGTGAAACCCTCAAAGAACAGGACTCCGCAAGTTTTTTAGACAGGTTAGTTATAGGTTACAGTAGATGACACATGGATTTACCACCACATCTAAACTGAAAATATTGTCCTTGGAATAGTTTCACAAGAGTTCACCACGATCAAGAAGTTTCAAATGTGTGGCTTCAGTTGGAAAAACCTTGCATATTGTTTTCTGGAATTCAGAAGGAATTTCGATGTTATTAACTAGAAAAAAGACAACCATTAAAGGCGAGTATAATATACATCACTTTTACATCGGTTACAGGAAGCTATCAAAGTTGAGGAATGCTCATTCAAGGCAATGCTCCAGTTCACAGACCTGCAATTGTGTTGGTTGCCGTGTCTTTTGAACTTCTGTACACACCTTATTCCCAAGATTTAACCCCCTTTGACTTTCTATATCCAAAACTGAAAGAAAGTATTCCTGAGAAGCGCTACGGCTATAGTGAAGACATTAAAACAGCTGTAGAGGAGTTTTATGAAGGAGTTGACAAAGATTTTTTTTAATGGGTTGATGGAGTTACTGAAACGTTGAGCTAGGTGTATTGAGTTTGCAGGTGGTTATATCGAAAAATATATATTTCTTAAACCTCCCACTTTATTCTTTCATACATAGGGCATGAATAAATATATCGATCCCTCCTGGTATATGTTTAATTTTATATTAAAATCAGGCCTCCTGCCAAAGTATTGCTTTCGATTTCGAATATTTTTAAAAATTTACGATTTTTGTCTTAACCGCTCAATCAGTTAAGACCAATCCAAATATATCTGAAAGACATTTGACATTAAAGGAAAGTCGGAACATTAATAAATAACTCGAAAACAACATAACTATCTGGATGCTTTCTGCACTAATTAGTATAGAATGTTAAAGCAAAGAACAGAAAAGCTTTTGGTCAAAATTGGTGGCTTAGTTGTATGTATTTGTCGATTTGTAATCGCGTTATCAGTTTTAGACGTTAAGCGATCGCCTAATGACTGTCAGCGTGGTGTAGTGTCACACTCGTGGGCTGCCGAGCCTGTGGTCGAGTATTCAAATCACGGAAAGACGATCGAATGATACACATGGAAGTTTCTATTCTTTGTCACTTTTAAATCTGAAATGCCCCACCTGTACTGGCCATTGATTAACCACCGATTCGATTTTAAACCAATTTCCTCCATCTAGGCTTCACAATGATTAGTTCCTATCTCCTTTGAGAATCCTCTTTAGCCGAAATGATCGCACATATGGCGCGATCATCTTTGTAACATAATATGATAACGGCAATACCACAATGAAAGCAGCATTTCAAAGAATTACGAAGACTGAAGACTGAATGTGTATCTCATCCTATTTGTTGTGGAAATTTAATGGAGAAATTAATTTAATTTTTTTATATGAAGTTACAATAAATTTGAGCAGTTAATAATTAGTTGCTAATTGTTATTTCTACGTGATTTGCACTTCGTTAAATAGGTACCCACATAACTTGATTCGTGGTCATTTAGTCTGTTATTTTTTAAATTTTATTAAAGCGGAAATTATTTTACGTAGTACTTATACAGGTTTGCCAGGATATAAAGCTTAAAAAAATAAGCATTTTTTTCGTTTACCACTTTTGCGAAATATCAAAACTAACGGAGGTACAAGGTGTTAAAGTTTCAAATAAAAACAAAACTTTGGCGCAAAGGCACCTGGGAAATTTTATTTTGGTTTATCTCTGTCCTTAAGCAATGATCTGTCAACTAGTTTTCCATTGTAATTTTATTAATGCTATTGCTACATGTTTATGAAAATAATGAATTAGTGAATATGATTATTATTTACTGGGAGTGTCGTCAAAATGCTGCCGCCGCATAGCTCTTATACGCGGAACGTATGTGTAGAAGCGATTGGTGATCATTTTGAACATATCATTTACGTTAGATTAAGTTTAGTTTAATTTTGGTTAAGTAATTTTAGTTTTTAATTTGAAACTTTAACACCCTGTACCTCCGTTAGTTTTGATATTTCGCAAAAGTGGTAAATGTAAAAAAATGCTTATTTTTTTAAGCTTTATATCCTGGTAAAGGAAAGAATCAACTTAAAAATCACCCTGTATATCAGTAGCTCTGATAATATCGCGTAATTTCTTTCGGTTTAATAATTGTTTACTTGCAAGTGCAGTCTAAATATGATGCTATTGTTGCAGCAAATAAAACGACGTTTTTGGTATTACTTTCATTTACAAAGATAATCCACGATTTATAACGCTAAGTAGGTACTAGTTTTGGTGTAAGTTATTTAATTAGGTTCCCCGAAAAATTCCGTGACGTGGGCGAACAAGAGAGGCTACATAGCCTCTCACATGCATAATGTTCTGCTTTGCAATTTACATAAATTGCATTTGCCCATGCCGGGTATGCAGGGACTAGCCATCGTTTATTAAAATTTAAATGCAATTAGGATTTTATATGCGCATATAAAATATCGCGAATTAATTTCACTTTTCTGGGTTTATGGACGAATTTATCAGTAAATATAAACATTAATATGGCGAAATCACTTTCTTTACTTCTTGTCACAGTATAATAACAGCATCTAAGTAATGATACTACTTTGTCGTATTAAATTATATTTACGAGGAGGCACGCACGATATTTACGTTCTGCCCGCCACTAAAAATCTTTACTCGTTGCCCTTGTCTTGTTATACAGGGTGTCAGGAAAGTCAACCGTGTAATTTCTGGATATGCTAGGGGCGCTATATAGAGTCGGAAAGTCCCAATCCATTTTTGGCTTAGAAGCATAGTTTTTGTAAAAACGAATGTTGAAAATAAAAAAGAAAAAGTTGAGAACTGCTGTACTTCGCCTTAAATTGGAAGCTTGACGCTTGAAACAATTGTCACATATATACCGTCTACATACATAATTTATTAGCTTTTAGAACACTTTTAAAATGGAGTTTGACAATTTTAAATCCAACAATGAAGACAAAATATTGAAATACTCACAGACCCAACATCACCAGAACACCATACACAAAAAAACATATCAGCATACTCCTGCACGGTGTATATTTTTACTACAAAGTCAAACACGCAATTATTTATTACATGGACATTAATTGACAAAAAAACATCAAAAACGAAAAATGCAGTAGGTACCATACAGCGGTTCACAAAATTTGCGGTACCAATTTCAACAGTGAATTCTGAACAAATTATGCTTCTAAACCAAAAATGGATTAGCACTTTTCGACTCCATATAGCGTCCCTACATCTCCAGAAGTGGCACGGTTGACTTTCCTGACACCCTGTATATAAACTAATAATTACAAAAAGTAATCATGGATTACATATGCTTAAACAATAATTGTCGATTCTGAAGAAAACGTATGTATTTGATTAGTTTCTACGGTTTGATATTCTATGTTTAGTTATTCCCTACATTTTAGTATGACGTCGCTGAATTTTTTAAATTGCTGTTTATATTTTACGACGACTTTTAGTAACATTTGTTTTTACAGTCATAAAACGTCAATAAAAACTCAGTTAAGGATTTTTTTTTCTGGAATGTTCACCTTACGTACAAAAAAGAACTTTCTAGGAATAGTAATGGCATAAGATCAGCCAATGCCCGTCACAAATGACGTAATTGAAAGTAGTCTAGTTATCCAACTCTCTTCGGATAATAGCCCTTTGTTTTTTGGAAATACAAGGTGTTCCGAAATGAATGGGACACGGGGATAGTAATCTCTTGAAAATAACATAAAATTCGTTATATCGACACATTTTAACAATAATAATACGCGTAAAAAGCAATTTTCATGAATACGCGTACTTATAATCCATATTTTCAGTGATATATCCATACTTAAAAAATTTTCCATGTGGTAAATAACTTCAAATATATTTATCTCGGAATTTTAATACCCAAAGTACACCTCTTTGGTGTAGAATTAAAATATTGATATTATCACCCTTAATATAAAGTGGAAGTAGGGAGTGGGGCAGCTGGCACCTCCTACATATAGAACTAATTTCGGTTAGATGAGTAGAAATTTAATGAAACTACATCATGCCAAGTTTGAACATGATCAGATCGTTTTTGAGTTGTGAAGAAAATCTAAAAGTAAAAATTCAACTTGTCGGATCCTTAACTTCTCATATGTGCAGATTTTACTAAGGCATACTCTATACTTATTTTGATGAAAAGAGCAACCCACTAACGAACGCCCTGTATATGTATTTGTAATTTTAACGCATTAGTAGAGAGTAAATTTAGAGTCAGTATCTTATTATTGGTTGTCAATTGAAATAATTTTAACTATGTTTTCATATCGATGGCATTATCTTGTGCATTGTTAAACTCGACTCACTTTATGTATTTGACAAGTGCAACAGGCGCTTTTTATTAGTATGTAGTATTAATTATTAGTTGTCATGTTATGTAGTTGTGTATTGATATTTTCTTGTTTTACATTGCTTTACGGCTGGTCTTATAAAGGCCACTAATCTGAGGTTAACTTTAATCTCTGTTAAAACAAACAAAAGCGCATCAAAACCTTATTCCTGATGACATTTTATTCAATTAGTAAACAAATTTGATACACTTTGTGTATTTTAACAACAAATTAAGGTTAACGTCAGATTAGTGGTCTTATATAAG